>JAAAKD020000070.1:7506003-7525612 GCA_010014825.2 Danaus melanippus
CCTTTGTGTTCTGGTTCGTGGAGTGTGGGAAGGTGTCTGAATCGTAAAAATGACGTATTTAGAATTAATGTGTACAGTACATTACCATAGTGTGTTATGGGATCTGTCCTTCTATGGAAGCAGTACCATGGAGTTTACTCTACTCCTCCTAAAAGAACAAATTTACAATGAGCCAAATTAAAATATTAAGGAACCTTTTTCTACTACGTAATAATTAATTGCATTTTTAATCTGACGACAAAATCATATTTAAATAACTGACTGACTAATTGATTAAACTTAAAAAAAAACCTTTGTCTTTCTCTAACAACATCTATTTAATTCATCTAAGTAATTCTTTTACAAAATATATATTTTTTTTTGGTGGTAGAGCCTAGCTGGGGTCAAGTAACTACAGCTCGCACATGGGCTGGCTCGGCGGGGAAGAACCACCTTCTCATGGAAGATCGGCATAAAGTAGCCTTTGCGAAATTTTATTGCAAAAACTTATGAGGTTGTATGGATGAAAGTTTCTATATTTTAGGATTTTTCAGCCAATGACTACAGGAATGATTTCCAGATTTATACACTAGAATGAAATACAGGACATAATTTATCTCAAAATTTCTTGTTATTCCTAACGTAACTGAAATTAACAGTTGTATTGTGTATGAAGCCGAAGTACGTGTACAGGCGAAGTCACTGGCAAAAGATATTTTTCACTAGTTTTTATTTTAAATGTTGAACATGTATTTCCTCATACACTCAGCGTGCTAAGTATTTTGACGTCCTCATACATGTGGGCAGTTCAAACAGTTCATAGTTCAGACAATCCGCTTACAATCAGTTCACCGACTCTGTCCACTTTTTATGCGTGTCTTAATACACTTCTCAACCTGAAATTAATACAAGTAGGAAACACATTAAATTGACCTCTAATCAACGACAATAAAGTTTAAAATCTTCTGTCACGATAAAGATTATTATTAATAACTCTTATTAAATATAATTAATTTGAAAATCCTTCACATCATTATATGACTAGACATAATTGTTGCAAATAAAACGATCTAAATACATTTCTATATATAATTTCTGTTTCAAATATAATTCTATACAGTACATATATGATTATAGAATACCTGTAACTGGTGTAACGGCTAGTGGTAAATGTTGCCCCGGGCCGCTGAGAGAACACGGTCGTGGTCATTACGCTTACCAAAGTTCCGACCGTCACACTATACATATGTATACAGACTTCATATTATTAATCTTTCCATATTATTGTATTAACATAGATTTTCAGTGGAAAACTTGTAGTAGTCATACTGTTAGTGAAACATATTACACTGAATATTTTTTATTTATATTCCAAATGCAATAAATACATATCGATGCTCTGTTCTCAACAGTCGCTTTCCATAAACTGTGATGTAATAAAACATGTGAACAGAAAGACATTTGTAAGTAACAACTTGTAATTTTTCTCTTATTTTTTACACACGAACAGACGAACAAATCTACTGAACATAATTTTGTTCTGTAATAATCAAATAAGTTTCGTTTTCCTTATCAATATTTTCAATAATATAATAAATCGTGACTATCAGCTCAAACCTAAGTTGATGAGGCCCATGATCGGTTGGAGTAAATGATCTGTTTCATCCAAGACAGATGGTCAGCATCAGATACAGACTCACCATTTGATGCTTAAATTCCTATGATTATTTCTGCTTATAGTTTTAAATCTAGTTAATCTAGTTAGGGGAATACATTTTTATATCGATCAAGTGTTCAATAAATAATCTCATACTTTTACAACAGGACGGACACATTTGTAGACTTGTTTCATTTTATTAATACAATATAAGCGGGTTTTTTTTAAGCCGTAGGCTTGACCAGAATTTGGCACCACCTTTAAAATAGGCTCTATAACTCCTAGGAGGTTGCATTCGATTGGTCGAAGACCAAATCATGAGATCCTGACTACAGTGAAACTACCTCAGGATATTTCTCTATCGATAAAAACTATAATTCTGAAAATGGGCCATTTATTGAAGGAGTAATAGCGTAACAAACATAGACTCCGAATTGAGAACTTCAAAATTTTTAAAGTCGGTTAAGTAATAATATTAGGGTACGCTTTATCACATTACCTACCCTCGATTTAAATTCCCATCCAAATTAAACTAGACCTTCCCGAGATTAGCCGGAACAAACAAAATCAGAGACAGACCGACAATTTTTTTAAGTGTGACTTTAATGTTGCATTTCAAATATTTCGATATGGCTGTTCACTTGTATTTACTTGTGTTTACAAACAAAGAACAAAATTTTTATTATTCGAATTCTTTTCACAGTTTTCGTGAAATAAATTTATCGTTTTTAAATAACAGAAAGACGTAACGAGGCTATTGTGCTTATTTATTATTTAACACCCAAACGTTCACGTATCCATATTGAAAAAATGAATCACTGGATTTAGACAGATATAACACTCATATAATATAACTTCACTCACTGTTTCACTCATTTGTCGTTAAAAAAAATACTATAATATGAATAACCTAGTACTTGTTGAGATGTACATTATTTACATTCATATGAGACTTGTATTTTGATAATGACATAATATATTTAAAAGTATTTGTTATGAAATATAAAGTATTTACAGAAAGCCGCTATATTTAACACTCTTTCTATATCTTCATAGAAAAACCTGAACATCTGTTTTTGAATCAACATATACAGCTGCAACTTCTAGTAGCACCTGCGATATATTTTACGTTTTATTTACTATATATATTATACATTCATAGGGGACTATATGTTAATTCCATTTTCATTATAATAGCATATAAAATAAAATAACTAGATATCATTATTTGTTTGTAATAGCTTAGACAATTTTATTAAAAAAACGTATTTATTAAACAATAGACGAAATTAAGTAAGATTGAAAGGTTTTTTTAAAAAATAAATAATTATATGATTTCGTGGACTTAGTTAGTAATATTGTGAATCGCTCTCAGCTAAAATTAACCTGTGACGTTTAATACGACATGTGGAAAGAGAAGCCGCGAGTGTAGTTCGAATTCTAATTATCATATGAGCCAGTGCTGTTGTGCTCATTTTTTTTTTTACCAGAACGAGTGTATAAAATTATTTATCGACCGGGGTGAAGGGGGTTGATTTCTCCTCTTTTTCGTCCGTCGCCAGGACCGGCCCTGTTTATAGTCACCTATTATGTGTGTATATACACAAAATCTGCAATTCTTTTTATTTTTTCACAATACTTCCAATTCTCGTTATCAGAAATCATCTTTAGTTCCGGACGCGTTCCTGTCCAAAAAGGAAGCACCGGAACAACGTTTCAGAGCGTTCCGGCTCGACACCACCACTGATATGAACATGAAAATAACATTTATTAAAACATATGTTATCTAACTTATAGAGATGCGTCGACAGCAACAGACCTTCATCTCACAAACACAAACGCAGCTCGACACACTTCAGCTAGATCTCCTTCGTAAAGTTAATTAAATCTGATATAAAAAAACACATTTCAATTAGTGTTATCACATAAAATCTTCCAAAAATAATGAAGACATACATACATATTGTAATTCCACACAAGTATTATAATGACTCAATCTATTAAAGTCATTCGGCGATTCTCTAATTAACTATAATATAAATCACAAAAGCCTTCATTTCACGCGTATTCAATTATTGAAATGACCCTTGATAAATCAAGTTACATTTGAAACCCGCCCCGAAACATTTGGAGATATTACAAGGCTAGATCGACTTACCTCTTACTGGTTTATTACACGTACGAGTATAATATAATAATAGAAAAATATTACAACTATTAATCTTAATTTGAAAATTTTTAAATAAGAAATATCAGTAGTTATGTGAATTTCGTGACACTTATAATTAAGAGTGAGAAAGTATTGTATACAGTTTATATAAAGCCTATACAAAAATCAGTGGTGGCCTAGTGGTCAAAAGGCCCGCCTCTCATGCATGAGGGCGCGGGTTCGAATCCCGGCAAGTACCAATGTGATTTTTCGGAGTCATATGTACTTTCTAAGAGTGTTCAGACATCACTGATTAATGCATTCCCAAAGAGGGTTGATGTCAGGCAGGCGGCCGGTCGTAAAAACAATTAGCCAAAACTATTCTCAACGTGTAAGGCGGACCCTGGCTAAAGCTGGGAAATTGCCAGGTAGAAGAAGATAAAGCCTATACAAAATATTTTTCCTTCGTCGAGTTTTCTCTTCGTCTATACCGCAACGTCTGAAGACAAAAGTGTACAACCAATGCGTCCTGCCTGTTATGACTTACGGTGCTGAAACGTGAACATTGACGGTTGGACTGGTCCATAGATTTAAAGTTGCACAACGGGCTATGGAGCGAGCTATGCTAGGAGTTTCTTTGAAGGATAAAGTTCGCAATGAGGTCATCCGACAAAGAACCAAGGTAACCGACATAGCTCGCAAAATTTGCTCGCTGAAGTGGCAATGGGCTGGTCATGTCTGCCGAAGCACTGATAGCCGATGGAGCAGACGAGTCCTAGAATGGAGACTGCGACTCGGCTACCGTAAGGTAGGACGCCCTCCTGCCAGGTGGACTGACGACCTGAAAAAGGTCGCTGAAGGGGACTGGATGCGGAAGGCGGAGGACCGGGTATTGTGGCACGAATTGGGAGAAGCCTATGTCCAGCAGTCGACCAAGATTGGCTAATTGATATTGATACAAAATATACCAATAACAGTAAATATAATACAATAACCGCAACAAAATAATATTACTAATAATGATATAAGGGAAATGGAGTATCGGTGTTAAAGTGTCTTGCGATATCCGCGATTGCGTACTTCTTACTGTTTTAATTGACGTTTGTCGCAGCTGTTATTAAATTTGTTTTATATTTAGAAAATAATCTTGTTTGTCACGATGCATATACTTCGTGAAGTTACAAAGTGAACGTCTAAATAGTAACGGATACATACTCGCGAAAGTCTGAGATCGCATTAACATTATATCCTCATAAATAAAGAATACTTCACATGTAAAGCAAATACAACATATTTCCTTAATTATCACTTTCGATAAACAGATTTAAAGAAATATTTATCAAACTGTAATTTATCTGGTAACAAGTGTTATCTCTGGAAATTTGACAGATATAATCATACTACAATCAACAGACAAGAGTGAGATTCGATCAGGAAACCATTCATTGATAATTATTGAAGGGACTGATGTGTCTTCGGCATTAAGATAGACGTAATAGAGTGATGGCCTCCTCAAACGAAATGATCAGCTGGTGACAGGAACAGCGATGTCTTGATAGAATGAGATCATGGTTAAAACATTGATGGACAAGTAAAAGTCATTGAAGGACAATATTAGTAATCAAAGACAGGACTTTTAGAGGTCAAGACAATGTTGATAATGTAATGGCTTTAGCTATCAGATTCGAGTGGAGATGAATTAACGATGTAAACTAGTGATAAAACCTTGGAATTTAAATTAACAAAATGTTCTTATAGAACCCACTACCTTGAAGTTATTAAGTCTAAATTCTGCATTGATTACTAAAACTGTCTTTTATGATATCTCCTCTCCGTCTCTCTCTTTCTTCCTAGACCTATGACCTGTCTTTCTCATGCCTTTTTTGATAAAACATTAATTGTCCATATTACATTGCAGTAACTTACACGTAGCAAATCACTATCTCAGCACCAAACCGGATTAATGGATGAATAGAAGTCACAACTATTTTCCATATTATTCTTCAAAATTTACATCAAGATTCTAGGATCTTAGAAGAAAGACACATAAAAGACGTAACATGGTACCAAAATAATAATAGACAATTACCGATTATAGAGTCACAATGTAACAGAGTTGACCAGAGCCTTTTATAAACAAAATAGTCTGAACGGTGCCTTATATAGATCTAGATTATTTCAAACATATAAAGCTGTCTCATAAATGAAAGTATAATATGTATTTAATATCAGTCTTAAAGACCGCCGAACAGTTTGTAGCTTATTCAGTAACAATGTTGGGTTACTACATTAAATAAGTAAAGTGTGTATGACTAAGAATATGTGACCAGCTATAAAGGCAACTGTTTTATGAATTATATAGTGTACAATATAGTTCAGTATTAAATAATAATCTTATATATTATTATTGTGAAAACACAGTCAGATAATAAATATGATAAATCGTTTAAGATATACAACAAACCTCTCAGCATTCCATATATTCACATTGCGGGTGCCGGGTCCATCTTTGCAGGGAGAGGAGCTTCAACAGTGCCTGGGACTTGCAACCCAGATGTAGGTCTAAGGGGCCCCTATCTAATACGCGTTAAACGCTCACCTCCACCGTCCAATCTTCTCTCCCTACCTAACGTATTAGGTTTGTGGAAATTGAATTTGTGAGACAGAGCTTTGTAATAGAGATATTTGTTTCAATCAAGGAGTGTTGAAAAATGTCCTCAGAAGCGGTATTATGTGACAAGGAGCTTCAACAGTTTTAACATCCAAGTTGTATCTTTATTTTAAACAAACCATTCGTATAATACTGTAACAGTCTTATGTTAAAATGTGTGTCGATAGTCCTTTTATTTTCTTGATCTTCTTTTGACGACTCATTGAAAAAAAAAAATTATATTAGACTGTTCTATTAAGGCTTTAGTTCTTATATATATGTGTGTGTGTGTGTGTGTGTGTGTGTGTGTGTGTGTGTGTGTGTGTGTGTGTGTGTGTGTGTGTGTGTGTGTGTGTATCAGCGTGTTCGAGAGCTCGTAGTTCAGACTAAAGTCATTTCATTAATATGAAGCCGGTGTTTCAATTACACCTCTCCACTGAATGACTCGTAATGTTGCCTATTTCCTATTAAAGTAATTTAGACCTTAATAGTTTATATTTTAGAGTTCATTTATCCATTAAGGTTTTATTTCGCTGACATTGATGAGGGATGGTTTTAACTTTTAAGTCAGTGTTGTTTTGTTTTTTTAATACTAAGGTATTTTAAACGATGTGATGTTCGTTGGCTTTGTTGAGTTATATATTAACACACACACACACACACACACACACAAAGTGAACAGTGATATAAGATATTATTATCAAAAGCTTCTTGTTTTTGATTAGATCCTTATCAGTGTATGAAAATATTAAAATAAAACTCTTACACTACACAAGCGTCGTTTTCTGTTTCTTATTAATGTTATAATATGAAAAGATCTATTACCGAAAAACTATTAACCCTCCGTACGTAGTGCGTGAGAACACACACACGCGGTAGACGTACAGTATTCCATAATAATCATTATCTAACCTATTTACTAATTAAACAAGTATGAAATTTTATAACACTAATATAAAATAACCCTTAACTTAAATGAAATATCAGTTATGTTAAAAATAACACAGTTAATCGAGATATATATATATATATAATTTGTCGGTGAAAAGTCTTAGTTTTTATTGCAGTAAAAGTTCTTAAGTAACACACTTTATAACGTGTAACGGCTTGTATACATTACTTAAAAAACTAGTAGGTTTACAAAAAAGTTTATAAATCTTAAATGACGTACATGTATGTCATAGTTGCTATGTAAAGTTTCAAAAGCATCAGTTGTCGCGTGTAAAAGATACATTGGAATCAAACATAAAACGCCTCTACTGAAAAATTGTCATTTCGCACATTGGTCCTTATACATAGGAGACATCGATATATATATGTATATATATGAGTATATTGATGTATATATATATTAAAATCATCATTATTATTAATCTGTCTACTTATATAGTAAGATTTATTCCTTTGTACGATAAATAGTTGGCGGGATTTCTCAATGTAGACCAAGCCGCGTCGTAAATGTCACATTCCGTATTAAATTATGCGTTTTCTATATATCTTGACATTTATTTTTCTTGGAACATATTTTTTAACTTTTGATCACATTTAAAACACACAATACGTCTTTTAAAACGGACGTTACGTTTTACTCGACTGTGACGGAGACAAAGGTGTGCTGATTTTTCTAATGTGACTACGAACATGTTTAAATGAGGTTTTAATGCTCTTTTATTAAAGCCGAAGATTTCTGTTCTGTTCACATAAGACATTTGCATTTTGAACGAGTTGTTTAATAAGTCACTATTAAAGTTATATATAAGTATGTATTTAGAATTGAAGACATTATTATTAAGAAGAATAAAATTTTTTCTTATTTCTTTGTATGTTATATAAATTAAAAAAAAAAGTGTAACTGATTTAATAAAGTAATTAAAAGGTTCTTTAAGTTCCTTTTGTATTATCGCCTATCTCTTTCATTCTCGTGTTGTACAACAGAGACGGGATAACGCGGACTGTTGTACAAATATGAACTGAGAAAGTTAAAGATCTGAACAGAGCGTGCGCCGAACACATTATTGGGAACGACTAATGATACACAGACATGCAGACTAGTTGTAGACTCTCGTGTATGTCCGTGTATAAGCCAGCCTGTCCCTAACACCGTCTGTTGTGTTATATATCACAATACATTACATACTAATCGCTATATGTACCATACAAGTGTGTCCAGGCGTGTTACGTATAAGGCGTCACGGTTTACCTCTAATGGCTTGTGATTACTGAGCTTGATCTTCCATATTTTTATATAAGATAAAGCATACGGTCATCCCAATAAGGTGCTATTAAACAAGAGAAGATTTCTCTATCACCCTATACAGCCTGTTCTTCGTTACAAAGTGTAGACTCCGCCCTAAATAGTACTTTTAATAAGTTCAAACTTTAATTTGAAGTTTTCTTACTAAATGTATTTAATTTTAAAGCAATTTAAGGTTGAATTATAGTAACATAAACAGTACATAAAATATTGTGTGGATAAACCTGCAGTTACCTTTGATATTATGTTCCAGTACTCTCAAATATATTAAGGTTCTATTGAACTCAAGTGCATTCAAACATTCGTTTTTAACGCCAACAATCCATTCACCATTCTAAACAGAATTAGTTTACGATGAACGTCTTTACAGTTGTTCGATAGGCGACACGAAACTAAAACGGATTACAAATAATTAATCGTTTCCATTTACATGTATATTTAAGACAAAATTAAGTTATTTAAAACAGTAATGTGATTAGCATATCATGCATATGAATGTGTTATTAAGATATAGTCTACCGAAAATAATATTTTAATATATAAAAATAATATAAGAATATTTAATATTTAAGTCAGTGGTGGCCTAGTGGTTAAAAGGCCCCTCTCATGCAAGAGGGTGCGGGTTCGAAACCAGGCAAGTAGCAATGTGATTCGTCCGAGTCATATGTACTTTCTAAAAAGTAATTAGACATCACTGATTAATACATTCCCAAAGAGGGTTGATGTCAGGCAGGCGGCCGGTCGTAAAAACAATTAGCCAAAACTATTCACATATTTAATATTGATTATATAAGTATTTAATATTTGAATGTCGAGTGTAAATAAGAAGTTACTCTAGTCACTCTTAATCGTAAAAAGTTTCTTTCAAAACCAAAGTTACATACTTGATTCCTTTCCTTGTTCCAACAAATTTACTTTGCTTTAAAGAGGTAAATTTAACCATACTTCAACTTTACATTTACTAAGACCAAGATTAACAAACATGTCATTAACGAGAGTCATTCGTTATATTTAAAATTAAAATCCTAATTGGTTTAAATGTAATTTGCATAAAGATATGTTAATGAACCGGTCGTGTTTTCATTTATAGAGACATTCACTTGTGCTCCTTGTATCTCGTGCGAAATCTTCGCCAGGTATAAATGTATACAGTATAGTCAATAACTTTGTTAAATTAAAGCGAGCTTCTGCAAATCATATCATTCAACCTGGGTATACTTGTTTTCATCACAATATCTTTATTTTCTGATATCAACAGAGTATTGTTTATATGATAATGTGTTCTCCAAGAACATTAACATATATATATAACGTATCGTTACCTCCGCATGCCACACTGTATTGGTATCAGTTTTTCTACTACATCACATTCTCA
Organism: Danaus melanippus; assembly: GCA_010014825.2. NCBI lineage: Eukaryota > Metazoa > Arthropoda > Insecta > Lepidoptera > Nymphalidae > Danaus > Danaus melanippus. The sequence goes on from JAAAKD020000070.1 coordinate 7,516,068, forward strand.
CACACACTCGTCTCCTGAACGATCCTGACTCTCATCACACTTTTATCAGAATGTTCTTCAGCACATTATAGTAGTTGCTTATATCGCTGTACTACAGTGGAACCTTCCTACAACCAGCTTCCTGTGTCTTGTTCTCTTCAGCGTGACGTCATATCCGTTCTGTCCGCCGTCTCCTATTCATCAGACGTCGGAAGCTGTTCTTACTCTGAAGGGCCCGGCTCCGTCCCCTCTAATGGAGCGTGGTATTTCTTATTGTTCTCAAACAGGGCTTGTGCTGGTGGGACAAATCATAAGCGGCAGCGTTTTGCATGTGTTAAAATTTTAACGTCACTGTGAATTTTGTAAAATATATAATAGGCTTTATTTACAATTATTCTAGTAGATATATAATTAAATTTACATTTTTTTATTCGGCCTCCGATCAACTTAAACCTTACACCAGATTCCGCCACCGCTCCCAGTGTGACCTCATTCTTAATTCATAAATATTCACAAGTACATATATGTATATAATAGATAGAAGTATGGACGTCTTTCAAAACTGTCGCAGTACAGCGTGGAGTGTACTCACGGCGGCTAGAAATACGCGTTCGAACGAAATTAAAATTTAAATAAAAATAAGATAAATCATATAATTTACGTCATGTGTTAAATATGGTGAGTACTGTGACCGTTCGATTACAATATGCACGACTTTTCTATAACTTCATACGGTGGTTTTTCTCGATATCCAAAAGTAACCTGATATAAAACAAAGCCTAAGCAACATTGATTAATTCATTTTTGTTCTAATTATTCTTATGCACTTAACTAATTTTTCTCTGCAACTATTTTCGCATAATATTTAATAATGATATGACAAAAATAAATATTGTATGCTTCATAAAAAAATATGTAAACCAACCGTCAGCGGCATCTAGTGTCGCGTTTCACACTACACCCACCTATTATGATGTGTTGTGAGCAAAACACACGGAATGGACTGGTATTATTTATGACATGTGATCCTGATAATCATGCTATATTATTTGAAAGTTTCATCCAATCCTGTTCAGTATATTTTCCACGAGAGGGCAGCGAACATCAACACGACAATAGTTCCTCGCAAACCTCTCATTTATAAGTAGAAATAAAATATTATAAAATCTACGTGATTTAATAATAAAACTTCATCTTTCATTACAATCAACAATCAAGCAACAATAAGAGGAATTGAAAAGATACAAAGTAATTAAGGCGCTACAGAACACTTCATTCCTCGTCCGCTTTCAATCATATATTCTATTATATTAATAACGTCATTCACGTTATATAAATCACGTACACGTAAATGGATCGTAACTAAGCGACTTGTACATTAAAATAAATGCGAAATGTTTCTTTGTAGTAGCATGTGAGCGTTCGTATTATATGAAATGTATAAGTTTATTTTTATAATCCAGACTCCTCGTCTTTTATAAGGATTTACTGCCTTCAAAACCTTTAACGTATTACTATTAAGTAACCAGTCGTTAGTTTTAGTCCACTAACTAATAAAGAGTAGAGAACTCACACTGCAAACATTGTAGTCTTGATGAATGGACACAACGAACCCAGAACCAGAACCGCTTACTGTGGGTCTGTTAACAGTAAGCTCTGCTACTTTTACCTGTCATTGTTTAAACTTATATATAATATATGATCCTTATTCGTATCTCTCGGTTGTCTCGTCTGTAAGTCTGTGTGTGTACGTTTGTGTATAATCTTCGTCACATTTGACGGCCGTGTTCGAGACCGTGTCGTGTCATACGTGACGTTCGTGACACGTGTTATTAATGACACGAATCATGAAGGTAGTTCAATATATTTGGTAACACTTTTAATAAATAGTTTCCTAGTATTGTTTTCATATACCTCTGTCTATAACAAGTCGTTAAATTTATTAATCGCCTTCCCCGGTAAGTTACATGTTATTCATGTTCACATATGACCAGCCGGCACTGACTGAGGTCAGAAGGTGGCTCAGGAATTTAATGATCTTTTTTCTGATTTGCTTCAAATATAATTATGATTTATTCATCAGTCAGTCATCAATAAAATGACTTACCAGTTCAGATACATCTTTAAGCTCGTAAATATCCTTGACTTATTAATGTGGGCTTTCATAAACTGTTGTTATATAAATGTATGTGTTTTTAATTTTTGTTGTTGATAAAATGCAGAAGTCTCAAGTGTATGTTTGTGTGTTCAGTGATGGTGTGACGTATGAGCGAGGGAGGCGCGGTGCTGGAGGCGGCGGCGCGCGGGGACGCCGGTCGAGTGGCCAGCCTGGTGCGGGCCGGGGCGCCTCACCACACCGATGAGGTACCTACTACCATCCACCACCCACCACCACTCGTAACCTTACCACCATACATATAAAGCTCTGGAACTACGTATATATTTCTCCGAGACTCTAAAATATTATTACCTATAATCTAGTTTATACTCCATTCAAATTATAAAATCCTTCATTTTGTATTAATTAGAATACCTGTGATACAAATGAATCCTCTTCAGAAGTCATGATCAGTTCAGCCACTTACATTAATCATTCGCGTGAGTTCACTTCACTGAGCCTCAGTCACCCTCGTCTCGCATTTTCTTATTAACAACACAAGAAAGGGATGTTGTTCATACATACATATACATATATTATAATTCGATATGTTTTATGACTATTTCTTTAAAACCTTTCTATTGAACATTTATCATTCTTAATAGACACTAAGTGTCATTAATTTGTCTCTTTTTCTATATCATAAAACTCTAAAGTCATATAAAACAGGACATGAAAGATTTGAGTCATTATAAATATGTTGGAGCGCGTTGAAGTCTTTTATACTGAAATTTCCAGTTCGTCATATTTAACACGGTGTTGAAGACAATTTATACAACCTCCGCGTATGTATTGTATACTGTAATTGTACATTATATATATATATGTTATGTTAAACCCGTGTGTGGAGGTGTACGCGGCTATATAAGTCGTCGGTTGCTCCGTAAATACCCCGTAGTATGTGTAACGTAGCGTCCATTTACAGAAATGTGAGTAAAACCAATTATAAAGTAGCACTTAATACATTAGCCGGCCGGATCCCCGCTGGGAACACGTTACACGTTACAACCAATAAAAATAAATGTATGGCTTTTGAATTTAAATTATATGTACGATGGAATCTACTGGAATATATAAGAAACATATAAGGTTTAAGGTTTAGACACGGACGAGAGCCTTCAACAGATTGAACAATAAAAATAAGATTCCAAAAAATAATTAAAAATCATGTGATTTCGATTGAAAACATTGTAATGAAAAAAAGGTTGTAAAGTCCGGGAATTAAAAGATAGGAAGAAATAAAACCAAAGGAATCGATTACTCTCACAGGTCGAATAAGACTTGATACACGAAAGCCTCGAGCGATGAGATTACACGAGCTTTTTAATTACTCCCACGATGAATCATGATGAGTTATGACAGACGATAATTTGTTGCCCTTTGTTGTAAGTAAAAATAATTCAAAATACATTAACGACAAGAGGATGAGGCTTTTGAGGACGATCACATTTATCATATTTGTTACAAGAGTATAAAATCTTCTGCTAGGAGACGAAAGCTTTTAGCACTGAATGGGTCCCCCGCGCGGGTGCCGTGTGCGGGTCCGTCGTAGGTCAAGTTATTATATTATAAAATGATTCTAATACATATAAAGCGACTTCAATAGAGTTATTAAACGTAAATGCAGTGAAACACGTTTCATAATATATTAAATGAAGGCTGTATCTGTAATAACAGGATGAGTTGATGTTACTCCCAAGCCTGGGACGACTCCATCAATCATACAAGGCTCTGGACGCTGACAGACACAGAGATGACTACAGACTGGAAATAATATAACAGAACATCTTTTGTATCAGAATGACAGAAACAAGTATTAATATACATACATTAACATATATAAACATGAATTAATATATCATTGAAGGTTAATGCTACAGAATCTAAAAATTGATATATTTATATGTCTGCATTACCTCCATTAGTTTTACCAAAAAAAAAATGTTTTATGACTGAAGTATAGAAATACAGAAAGCCACGATCCCATAACTGATCCATGAAATCCTTTTCAAACATAAATAATCCAAATGATTTCAAAGTACAAACAATACACATATTAAACCTTCTTACACTTTACACTGACAAAATTTCAATGATTTTTTTTTGTGTAAATATTAAAATAAGGAAAACTGTCAAATAAAAAATATGACGGCGACGGAACGAGTGAGTTGATTAAATTTACGAACCGGTATCCACCAGCGGCCGCGGAGTACGCGAGGAATGATTTAATAACAGCAATTAATATAATCTGAAAAGGAATTGGACAAATAAATACTCACTCCTTCATAAAACACTTTAATATATTTATAAGTCTCGTATAATTGAGGCGCTCACACATACTGACTTCGTTTAGGCATCGGGTACTTTCAAGGCTAATGATCGGACTCTGTATGTCAAGTAATCACGTATAACATCGAATAGTTTTTCGGATAGTTGAATCGACATGAAGTATTCCCGGTTAACGTATTACGGTTTCATAAAAGCTTGCTCTTTACTGACACAGTCAGCGCGAGCATTGCTACACACTACACAGAACCTTAGCGTCGTCTGTACGTGTCATCGATGTGTGTGTGTGTGTGTGTGTGACGTGTGTGTGTGTGTGTCAGTACCTCCATCGTGATGGCCAGATAACAAAACAACTTATTTATTTATAATTGTAATAAGTGAAGCACTATTTACCACCTCTAATTACTTAATAGGCAATTACAGAATTGTTTCGAATAAATTTTACTACATTCTTGAGATAAATTTATAAGTTGTGTAAATGGAAATACAAAATACAAAGAGTTTCTACAGGCCGTGTCTACAGACCGTGTCTACAGGCCGTGTCTACATACAGACAGCCTCTGGTCTAACCTTGATAGGAAAGAATCTCAAATAATAGCTTACACTTAACAAACAACATCAAAAGGCTTTCTGTTCTATACTTTCAACTTTAACCATGAATTAACAAGCTTATTATAATCTGAACCAAACAATCTAAACAAATTTAAAGTACGGAAAGCTCGTATTATATAATTATTGTGATACAGCCTGCAGGGTCCCTTATCATCGATCATCGGACAAGTGAGACCATATCGAGAGCTCAGGGGAGCATTAAAAACTAGTTCAGACCGACCGGTTTGTACGCTTCTTGTAACGATTCCATTCCACAGACGACGCACGGCTTCGATTTAGCCTTTAAATACATTGTTATATCATCGACTGGATTCCACTCCTGTGTGAACTCCGCTTAAAATAAAATAATATTTAAGTTAAAATCAAAACTATAGCTTAGAAAGTGTATTGGTTATGTCTTCTGTTAACTGTTCTCATCTGAGAGCTGTGGTTTAAATAAACCAATAAACGTAACGAAATTCATTAGAAAAACAATCGATCTTCGAACATTACTGTTTGTTATTCGACCGCAGAAGGTAAATTACCCGGCGACCTCAACCGTTCTCGTTGGCCTTTACATTGAAATAACACAATAATGATGAGAACGCTTTTTACCTGTTTGTTTGCGAGTAAATGAAAATTTATTACTCTATGGAGTTTCAAAACTAAACTCTGGAAGAGATCTCATATGTTGAAAGAGTACACTTACTTCTCATTGACAACAGATAATTATTTTTACTGATATGAACCAGTCCGTATGTTGTATAATCTGTGGAATGAGATTAGTTTTAGCGTCCTCGTTAAAGTAATGATTAAATGAAAGTACGACCGTTACTATAATGGCGTCTTTTTAAGCGATTTTTTTTATTCCCGTGCTGGAGTTCCGTAACTAATTGATGTTGATCATAAAAAATATAACGTTCGTTTTGCAATATTGTAAACACTGTAAAGAGGAGAAAGTTACGAGCAACCTTCGACGGAATAATGTTAACTTTAATTCAATATTTAGTAGAAAATTATTGAGAAATTTCGTTAGACTATTGCTTGCATCTAAGTAAGAATTATCCAGTAGCAAGTATATTCATCTAGAGATACATTATTCTTAAGTTCTGACGAAATTATCCTACAATTACGGACAGCGCCGCGAGCGACCACTAGTTGTGACATAAAACAAAATAATGTATAATAACAGACGCTAACAAGACCAGCAAACATAGGATTGTTTTTAATAAAAAAATATCCATCGGTAGTTTAGAGATAAGTTAAAAATAATAAATGTTAACCTTGAACGTAAAAATAAACAGAAAGCCAATTTAAATAGTAACCATTAAAAAGGCTCGTTATAACTCACGAGCCAATTACTCATAATAAAATGTTAATTTGTATGTTTGTATTGAATTAGCATCGCGTTTACGAGCTGATGCATGACTTAATGTTCACACTCGCGCCGGACATAGATTAAGAGATTTTTTTGTATCAAAACCTAAAATATATTTCATAGGAAATTGTCAGAGCAATGGTTTACAAAAAGGCTAGTTGTCAATAAATTCTGTTGTGTTTTTCAAGTATTTTGTTTAACAATAAGTCCTGCATTGTCACGTCATCAGACAAGCTGACGAAATGTAACCCTGGACACGTAACACACAGATGTTAAGAGATGAAATGTGTGATGGTGAAAAATATATAAATATAATATTATATGATCCTCATTACACTCCAGCGGATATCTTTGACGAACACGTTTGTTAATTAACGAGAATATTTTAGATAGACATAAACGATTAGACATTAATGAGAATGAGCATGATTCATGTTGTAAGAAACATGAATGGGATGACGATATTTTTTATATAAATAATAATTTAGAAATACTTATAAAGTCATGATTTTATTAATCTCCATGAACTAGTTTTTGTAAAGTAATTTCAAATTATAACTAATAATATATGACAAAAAACGTATGCCCAATTAAGTACTGCTAGCTGTAAGTATAACTTTCACATTCCTTCATATTGATTATATCGAACGCACCGGAAACTAAAATCATGACAACGAAATAAGGAAACATTGAAAGCCTCTGTCACAGAATTATGTATTATATGTATAATACGACTTTCTGATAATGATATAAAACCTTCTTAAAACATGCAAAATACTGTCCGAAGTCCACACAATTCTCGGAGCTTCCATTCCACGAACATTTTCTTAATCGTCATCGTGACAGCAAACGGTCCTGTCCGTCGGTGATGTTAAATGAAATTCCGTACAAATTACCATTGTTTTTGTATACAATAAACATGAACCAGGCAATAAAGCGGTACATCAATGGTCATATACAAAGGTATTTCCATAAGAATAATATTGCAAATGTTTCTCCGATGTTCGTTTGATAACGGTTCCAGACAACCTGGTCATTACATCTCACCGGTATAAGATGATGATCTATAGGAATATGGCGATAGTGAACAATGATAGACCACAATTATATTTCTATTAACAAAAATAACTTTTCAAGTTATAATATTGTATATATCGTAGTTAGCAAAGTTATTTCTGTCTTATACAGAGTCGGCTCGTTAAACCGCGATCTTATTATTTGTTGTTTGATACGGATAAGTCCTGTGCCTTTTTGTGCCCAAAAATCAAGTAATACATTCGTCAAGTCACTATCAGCTACTTAATATATTTACGCTAATAAATTATGTCCAAATTAATGTGTTTATGCTCACAAATAAAAACCGGTCTGAGAACTAAACCTTGGCTAGTGTCGTAAAATCTTTTATTAGTTTTTAACAGATCTATGACATTTATGATGTGTATTAAAAATATGAAATCTTAATTAAGAAACTGCTACTTCCATCACTGTTCTCATTATTAAAAGTCATTTTCTTATTTTTTTGTTTAGCTAATAGCATGTGTGCGAGTTATTTTACGTCACATTGTTCACCTAAAAACTTTGTTAATAGATTATTTGAGACAAACTGCTATTGAGCTATAAATTGAGCTTAATATACGTTAGACTGTGAAATGACCGTAAAGTAGCTCAGGACATGAAAACAACACTAAAACTACTAACTAAGGATGTGGAAGTAACGTACTATTTAATAAATGTCTTTAGTAGACTCCATTTAATACTAAAGACAGACGCTGTTAAAGACCTAACTGGGTTGTGCAGAAAATTGCTAATCAACAGATTTTATTATATTTCATGAACCTTTACTAGAATACCCAACTTGATTTTTGTCAAATTCTTTAGTATAAATAAAAATCTCATCAAATACAATATCAAAACCCTACTTTGTGTGCTTATACTAAACCATAATAAGTAACAATCAGCCTCATCTTAAAGCAGTCTTTCTCAAAGTGGGCGATAACGCCTCCTTGTGGTCGCTGCAGGTCTCAAGGGGGGCGGTAGAAGACCCAGAAAGAAAATGGGAGCGTTGTGTAGAGGCGAGGGGGGGTTAATTTGTAATTTTATTTAGGTAGGAGGCCGCTAAAACTAATTAAATGGGGGCGCTAAAAAAATATTTATTCTCAAGTTTGGGAACCACTGTCTTAAGGTAAGGTTGTAACGTCAACTTATGTAATAAAAAAATAATAGTAATTGTAACCAGGATATTAGTTTCATATTACCTACCTACCTACCATCTGAAGAGCTTTCTCTGGTGTAAAAGTTTATCCTCCAATTCGTCAGAGAAAACCCTCAATTATTTCTTTTCCTTGCTTTTTATATTTCAATAAAATTTTGAACACAACAACACAGTATTGACTCGTATTTTCAAAATAGCTTTTGAACGTTAAATTATCATCTCTTTAAAGGAGATCATCAATCAAAGTCAAACTGGTTTCTAGTCGTAACACAAGGTTGTGTATAAAACATATATTTTTGAATTATCTGACTCCGCAGACTCGCTGCTTGGAAGTCAGAATAACTAATAACTTTAATGTAAGATTGCACGTTGGACGTTGGCGTATACATTTCTGAGATTCTAACAATCATATGACTGGGTTCTGTTACGTTGGCAATTCAATCAATATTAAGTTAAAATTAAAATTAGAGACTATCAAATGCAACTTCTCTAATTAGGCACGATGTCTTAATTGGTAAAAAATCTGGAACTTTATATTCCAGAGGTTGCAAGTTCACATCCTACTCGTATCAATGATTTTTTGTCCCATGTTTTTTAATTTGAGTTATTTTAAGTAATAGCCCAACGTTTCCTTCCTATACGATCTTCCAACAATAGTGTTGCTGATATATCTTTGACGTAAAAACCAAAATCAGTTTTACATTGCCTAGATTTGTTCGCACTGTTTTTGTTCAAACTGCTAAGCAAATTTTTGTATCACACCCATCTTCTATGTGTTTCAGAATGGGTGCAGCGCTCTTCAACGGGCAGCGGCCGATGGGCACGTGGAGGTGGTGCAAGTGTTGCTACAACATGGAGCAGACCCGTTGCAGAGAGACCATGTGGTCAGTATTATTAAATTATAGTCCTTAATCTTATCTTTATGACCCAGGATAATTACT
>JAAAKD020000070.1:7767999-7779804 GCA_010014825.2 Danaus melanippus
CGTAATATTTGTTGACCTTGATGGTATGGTCTTTGGGGATGTTGGTTTCCCAAGGAACCGTAAGCTCTATCATCACAATGCGCTTTAAAATTCGCGAATATAAAAATATGTCCGGTCTGGAGGCCGATGCACAAATATCCTCGGGGATTCTGTATTGTTTTTCATACGTGTCCATCATGATAGTCCAATCTGAAGCCGCTTTAAGGATTGAGTAAGTATTGACCGCTGTCCAGCAGTACCTTACATCCCACCAGCAAATGCTTAGCAGTTCCAACTGCCTTTCCACAGATATAACAAGTTTTTTCGGTACCTTTACCCCATCTTACTAAATTACTCTGATCTGGGAGAGTCATCTGGAAAGCATTGAGATAGAATTTTAGCAATGCTGGCCACTAATCATGAATTAAGGTGCGCCATTTTAGTGCTAATGGGATGCGGAAATCTCCTATGTCTAACCACTCGTTCTGCATTTCTAAACTCATTTGCATTTCAATTTTATTATTTTTATTGAAGGGTTTGTAAATGTAAATTGTTTGATTGTGTTCCATTTTCGATACTGATAACGCAGTTAACGGGGTTGACACAATTTTTCATACACCCTGTATATACGGATTTTTCAAAGGCCTTCGATAAAGTAAACCACAAAATATTAATAAAAAAAATAAAACTAATGGGAATCTCCGACGCCCTTTTGATGTGGTGCACAACTTATCTCAAAGCTTGAAATTCTAGGGTTGTTGTAAACGGCTACCAATCAGACTTCGTCATGGCATACTCTGGTATTCCACAGGGATCTAATCTCGGACCTCTCTTCTTTAATATATTTATTAATGATATTACTACAGTATTAAAATATTCACGCTGCTACCTTTTCGCCGACGATCTCAAGCTAACATGTGTCATAAAATAACAAAACGATGTTTTGCTTCTGCAACATGACTTAAATGCATTGGATACTTGGTGCAGGACAAACAAAATGTTTTTAAATATAGATAAATGCAAACACATTAAAATTACACGCAAATTAAGACCAATAAGTTCAAAATACTACATACAAGGTATAGAACTGCAGGAGGTTCAGAACATTGAAGACTTGGGTGTCACAATAGATACGAAGTTAAATTTTAATAAACACGTCGATAAAATAGTCGAATCAGCCAATAAGTCTTGGTTTTATTATGCGCTGTAGCAAAGAATTTCGAAAGACGAGTACAGTAATCAGACTTTATGATTGCTATGTTCGCAGCAAGTTAGAATATTGCTCCATAATTTGGTGTCCAACCAATATAACACAAAAAACAAGAATCAAAAAGATACAAAAAAGATTTGTAAGGCATTTGGCGTACAAAACCAAAAATAACTCTTTTAATACCTACAGCGAAAGGCTTAAGTACTTTAACATGCAAACGCTTGAAAACAGAAGATCCTATCTAAACATGTGCTTTTTGCACAAACTTTCCAACAATAATATCGACTGTCCAGAAATATTGAACAAATTTTGTTTCGCGGTACCGAGAATAATCCCTCGCTTTGGTTGTAACTTGTTCAAAATACTCCGATATAAAACAAGAGCTGGAAAAAATTCTCCAATACCAAAGGTGAGCATACTTTACAATAATTTAGCGAAAGAAATAAATGGCTTAGATCTATTCCACGAAAACCTAGGGTCGTTTAAAAACAAATTAAACACACATTTATCCACTATTACTTGACATACCTCAAATTAAATTAAATTAAGTTAAGTTAGAATAAATTAATCTTTATACAATTGACTATGATATGCAACTATTTAAATTTGAATTATTATGAAATTAACATTGAAGTAGGTATATTATTATCTTGACAAATATGTTTTCGAAAGTTTTAGATATACATACATAGGTATATTTTTAATTATCTTTAATTATCTTTCAGATTGTTTACCAAATTTGTATCTAAATTAATAGTTTTGATGTTTCTTGTAACTTAATCATGTCAATTATTCATGCTGTGATGACCTGTAATTGGAAGAGCAATTAACTCTTAGTCTAAGAACATCTTTTATGCAATTACTAATGTTGTAACTTCTGTTGGTTGTCCCTAAATAAATAAATAAATAAATAAATAATATCAATTCATTCTCGGAGCGTACTTCGAAGGCAGCCCTAGTAGGTTCTTTTCAAATTTGGTTAGGTAGGGAGAGGAGCTTGGACGGTGGAGGTGAGAGTTTAACGCGCGTTAGATAAGGATCCCTTAAACCTACACCTGGGTCGTAAGTCCCACGCACTGTTGAAGCTCCTTTCCCTGATACGTAATGGACTCGGCAACCGCACGGTAAAACCATTGAATGCTAAGAGGTTTCGTCTTAACGATAAAAAAAAAATGTAACAATATATTCAACAATACCTGATTGGTTTTAATTTTTTATTCTTACCTGTAATATTTCATGTAAAAGATTTTAGGAAGACAAGTTAAACTGCACATTGAAAGTGAAAGTTCCACCATTGCTGCTATAAAGTCTCCAGTTTCTTTACTTTTTACCATAAGGAACCAGGCGGGCGAGATAACGTATGAGTATATATAACTAAGCCCAGCGGAAATAGTTAATATATAAAATATCCAGGAAATTGCTAAAATGAATGTAAGAGTTAGTAAAATATTCCGAAATGTCATTTTAACAGTGAACATGATCCATCTAGTAGTAAATGGTGGCTGTCGTCTATGGATATCTGCAACATAAAAGGAACTGCAGGCACGTTTCCAGCCTTGATTTTTACGGGTGAAACCTGTATCCACTACTTTTGAAAAACCATTTGATGTAGCTGTGATCAATTTCCTCAGGGGGGCGGTGATTTCACATCCTAAACGTATATAGAGAAGGGCTACGACGTATGTAAAATCATCCTAGAACGTAAATGCTCTCAACATCCCCCGCTCCATAGGTTAATTATAAAGATATTAAAACACGCAAAAAGAAAACCTTATTATCCTATAGGACTCCCAAGATTTCAAGGTTGTCTGTAAGATTATGATTGTCGATGGTTTGGTTAACCCGGAAGTATATGAATTCAAAAACAAATTCTTCATATGCAGAACAACGTGCTACATCAAATTTAGTAAGTGGTGCCAAAGTTGTTTATTGTTTTGTTTCTGGAATAAAAAAATTGCGCTATGCCAGACCCTGTAGTTCGATTTTCGCGAGTGCAGGACTTAATGCTGGGCCGACTAATGAAGATGGAATGAAGCATTAAATTTTCTTCAAAATAGTGGCCGCTACGTTATGTTTGCAGATTAAAGGATATTGTGACTTAGAGAAAAGCTGGCTCCAATGATAAAATTAGTAAAACTCTTCCAATCTATCACAATCTGCAGATTTTTAGTGTGACGCCTACTGCCAGCTGGCTTTGGAGCGGCGAAGCTGGGAAAGATTGCGTCAAAGTTAACCAGGTAATTATCAGATGGCCCTTAAAGGCAATTGCTAGCTAGCTACCATCTCTCAAACAAACATACCATATATTCGGGGTGTAAAAATATGCTAAATCCGGGGTATAAAAATATGCTAAATAAGATCATGTACTGAAGATATGTATAGGTTGGCAGGAAATTCTGTGATTCCATTAGAAAAAGATTGGCCACTTTAGACTTTTCGAAATGGTTATCAGCGTTTAGGTTAGTGTTTAGTCAATTAACCTTACACAAGTCCTCACAGAAAGTGGATGGGGTGCCACTATTCTCATTTTGACTTAATTTTATTTAATTTTTTTTGTATGGGAAAAAAGCAAATGATGATATTATTGATACTGCGATGTTTTTGGCAAAGTTTATCGTTTTTATTTTGACCTGAGTGTCGAGTTTTGAATCGAGTTTTGCTGGCATAGGACCTAGCAGAGGAACCACTTAATATGCCATAATTTTTTTGTTGGCGACTGGTCAGTCTCTTAAATCAGAAAAATCTTTTTTCGGGTCCCCACGGACCCACGGGTGGCTAGATGAACATCTCTGCATCGAGTTTGTCGAAGAATAGGTTTAAATCGATACAGGATTGAGTGTCACTGCACGTAACAATGTCTAGGGAGGGAAAAGATAGTATAAATGGAAGGGTTTTGCTCCCGGACCTATCACTCATTGAAACAAATGGAATGCAGAAGGCCACCTCGAGCTAATCTTCTGTGAGACTGTGTTATTACCCTAAACGACCCAGTCAAAATATAAATTGCATTGTATTGACAACATCTACATTCTACGATCTTTAGACAATTTTAAATTACTAATATGAATTAAGTAAAACTTACGTTTGTCGAATGGTCCATACGATCTAATAGTCAGCGTTCGTAATAATACTTCGACATTAAATACCATGGTCGGTAAATCGCAGTATTCCGGTCTGAATTTTCCAAATATTTTAGGCATTTTTATAATGTTGGTAAAACGTTGGTTCTACTCGTAAGTTCATGTGATGACGAAGTGAGGAAAGTGTGTCACATTTTCTGTAATAATAAATGACTTAACAGCCATCGTGACCTTGCAATGATTAAATAACATACAATATTTTATGATATTCATAAAGTATTCAGTTGATTTTCGAATTCAGTTTACAACACTTAATATTTATTTATTAACATAATATTGTTTATTAAGTATTATTATTTAAAGTTTTTATTTTAAAATATAAAGTAAAATTTATTTTACTTCATATTTGCTTAAAAGAATTTGTCACTGGAATGTTTTAATGAATATAAGAATATTATTAATTGCTGAAATGTTTAATCTTAAAACCTTTATGCTTTGTTTGTTTCCCTGTAAAATTATTTAGCATAGTGAAGTGCAGTCACAGTAAATAGTAGATGAGTGCAGAAATCTAAAAAGTAGAACTATATATATTATTAGCAATTTGACAGCTTAGGTGAAATTTTAAAAAAATTACATTCAATTACATGTTAGGATGTATGGTGTTATGTCGTAATTACTGCACTCTGCTGTAATTATACAATGTGTGAGTTTCACAGCTGGTTTATCAACATTAATTTGTTTATATGCTATTAAATTTAATTGTACAAATACACAATTACTGTTTTTTTAATATGAAGGTTTCACAAAAATATACATTTTAGTTTTATCGGGATCGATAAATACATTTCCAGCAAACTTATGAAGGTAAAGACATATATTTTGCAACGAGGCAGTGGTGCTGTGAATTAAACGATTTAATAGAAACTAAACTGAAGTTCACATACAATCCTGGCATAATTTACATAAGGTAATTTCAATCTAGACATAGCCACCTTCTCTCTTTAAGCATAGAGACCTTTTGTGAACAATAACGGTGAAACAGTAGGCTTGTTATTGTGTTACCTCGTTCTGCCCATATGGTGGTTTTTAAGGCAGAGTTTCTTTTGAGAGAAGAGAATCAGAATAAGATTATATATAAAGAGTAAATAAAAATGGATTACATATTGTTTTCCTACTAGTTTATAATTAAGTTTTATTCTAATTAAAGAGAAACCATAATTTTGTTAAGTAGAAATTTTGTTACCGTTATTTGAAGTTACTTTCTAAAGATTGTGGTTTATTTCTAGAGTAGGTAATGTTGTTAATATTGCGTCCATGGTGGTTCCAAAATGTCAAAAAAAGTGGCTACTAAGACGTAAAAAATATATACGGTTGTTAGAGATTTTACGTGTGTTTTTATATAATATATAGGCGCTATTACTATTTGAATAATCAATAATTGAGGGTAGTTGAAATTATCAGGTGTCACCCGCATAATCGCTTGCACAGGCAGCTGTGCAAATGTAGTAATAACAATGAGTGTTCGTTGGTATAAATGCCGGCAAGAGTGCCGACTAAACATAGTCTCGTTCGAGCCGTCAGAGGGATCGGACCTCGTCGAAGTGAGATATTCGTCCAACCGGCTGTGAGATGATCTTCAATAGCCTCAGGGCCTGACGACATTCAAGACGAAAGGCATAAGTGACGTCAGTTAGGCTACGGCACTCTCTTTTAAAACAACGAAATTGCTTTTTCTCCGACAAATATGTTTCATTATATAGTGTTGTAGAGTCATTATAATACATACATATATATGAATACATGTATGTGTCAGTGCTAATCCATAATATCTTTTAAAAATGTGTTAATGTGATGTGTATTGTGGTTTTAAGTGCGGCTTAGTGAATATGATAAGAATCTATTAGACATCAAGACGTTAAAATGAACGAAATATTTAGATAAAGAAAATAGAACTTCTTCTGGATCTTAATAAAGTGAATATTTTGTTTTTTGTTTAATGTCATTATTAAATTATTAATTAAATCTCAGCTTGTAACAATATATTTTACGCTCCACTTAACATTTTAATGAAACTTATGGGTAATTGAAAGAGTTAACTGCATACAATTTAAAATAGTCATTACAGGGAGAGGGGGACCTCAATAAACTTAAATCGAGTGATATGATCAATTTGTATCCAATCTAATCTGATATTGGATGTTTATCGTGTAAAAGTGTAAGCAAAATTAGTTTTTTTTATTTGCTTTAGTATATAAGAGACGAAACCTATCAGCATTCTATGGAGTCACCGTGCGGGTGCCGGGTCCATCGCGTAGCAGGAATGGGAGCTTCAACAGTGCCTAGGCCTTGCGACCCAGGTGTAGGCTTAAGAGACCCCTGTTTAACGTGCGTTAAACGCTCACCTCTACTCCAAGCTCCTTTCTCTACCTAACCAAATTTGAAAAGAAACTACTAAGGCTCTCTTTGACGCACTTTCTAAGAATGAACTGCTTTTAATTCTGGACAGGACCAAATCTCTTAGTTGTAGAGAGATTTGGTTGTTATAACTCTCGCTGCTATTTCTATTGCGTACAAATTTACAATGAACCTATGCTTTATTGTTTCATTAGTGGGCTGGTAATACTTGTTGACCTTGATGGCATCGTGTTTGGGGATGTTGATTTCGCAAGGAACCGTGAAATCTATTAGTAGAACGAGCTTTAAAATTCGCCAATATAAAAAATGACTGGTCTGGACACCGACGCATACGCAACTATGCTGTGGGATTTTGTGTTGCTTTTCACACGTATCCATCATTAAAGTAAAATCCGAAGCCGCTTTAATGATAGAGTAAGGCTTAACGTTTGATTTTGTTGCCCTACTGAGTGCTTGTTTGTAGTTATTTCTTCTCTGGCTACCGGAACACTAACCGCGTGACGTATAAATTATAAAACCCTATCATAACGACGCGAGAATTGACCAGGAGTACCTTACATCCCACCAGAAAAACTGCTTCTGTTGCATTAATTTTTTCCTGCAGACCACTTTGACGTATTTCTCCAGCCTAGATCAGCGAAAAACTGAGGCTGTGTTATATATATTGATCGTATAAAATAATCATATTTTTGAGTTGAGTATGTCAAGGACATCATTCCGTCCGGGGCATTAATTAAGAGTTAAAATTCGTTGTCAGAGCTGACCATGGATTTCTAAGATAAAGTTTAGTAGTTCAATAACTGTCGATCAATGGAGAGTTATTTCAAACGTTTATAAAAAAGTACCTTTTTCTTTTTCCATATGTAAATACATTCATAATATGTTTAGTTTATTGTTTTTTCATGCTGGATTAAATGCATCATGCTAAATTGAATTTAAAAGGATTGGTACTCTCTGCTACCTAAAATAAAAATGACACTGTAAAAAACCCGTGTATAAACTGCGTAAAGATGTTTGGCTATTAAGCTAAAAAGCAATATCTGCTGTACAACCCATAAATGACAATCAAAGTTATAAGCAATTTCAACAATCAAAAGAGGTATACAGCTCACACATGTGTATAAAAACTAGTATATTTGTTACTTATCAATATAACACAACAAAATTAATCGAAAGAAAAAACATTAATTATGTATGTTGGGTGGCAACTGGAGGTTCCAGGAAAACAACGAAACTTACTTATATGTATTTTATTATAAGAATTACATATTAAAACTTATAAAATATACCTAAGACTAGGATAGCAATACCATTCCCTTACTTGTGTGGTATCAGGAATCTTCTGGTTCACACGGCTTGGTGTTCGTTCCGCGGAGTTAGCGGCGTCACTTGTTATATGATATTTTACCCATACTACGATGTCGCCCCGGCGATGTTCATTTATTTCTTCATATGTAGCGCGTACGTACTACCTCCATCCGCAAATCGGCAACCAGTTTCCAAAAAGTAAAATGTTGCCGGAGTGTTCCATGGATCCAGATTCTTAGTTTCTTTTTTTTTAGGTTTTTAATTCAGCAAATTGGTTACAGAAGATTTTAATTTTAAAACTTCAGGGTTTCTGCCTCTATTACTTCTTCTTCTGCCTGGCATTTCCCAGCTTTTAACCAGGGTCTGCCTTACATGTTGTGAATAGATTTTTGGCTAATTGTTTTTACGACCGGCCGCCTGCCTGACATCAACCCTCTTTGGGGATGCATTAATCAGTGATGTCTATTACACCGAATGCTATTGTGGTTACCTGGGAGAATGAAGTAATAGGAAAATTTCGAGGAATAGGCAATATGACACCAGTGGATATAGGATAATAAGTTTGAGTTAACGATAACCATGCCTAATAATCTATTCTTTTTTTAAGAATAGAAAAGATTAATAAAAAAAAGGATAAAATCTAAAGGAAATGTTCATTAATCTTTTAATCAATACATATTATAAAACAAAGTCCCCTGCCGCATATGTCTGTTTGTTCGCAATAAACGGAAAAACTTCTTCCCCAGTTATCAAGCGGTTTTCACCAGTCGATACCGTGATTCTCAAAAAAGGTTTTGATACGTAATTTGCTCAGCATTTGTATTGATTTTGTATGTACATACATTAACTATATTCGTTGAAGATGTCAGAACAAAATGAGCTGTCTGGGAGCTTTTAAGGAAAACGCTGCCTAAACCTTTAGATATATAACAAAATAATATATGGTGGAATTGTGTATCTTATATAGGTCTACAGAAAAGTCCGCAGTGGCATATGTCTATCTCTTAAGGATGAAATTTTTTATTCATTTTACTACTTTTAAAAATGGACATTCATGAAGCGTTTATAGGAAAACTCTTGATACAATTACGTTATCAAGTGTTATTAAAATAAATTATTTTTGTTCAAGCCTATATCAGTATCTGTATATTACTTTTTGAATTATTTAAATCGGATGTGCCATTTGAAAGTTGTCATAATATAAGTATAAAGTCATAGTATAAGTATAATAATATAAGTATAAGTAAATAATTCACAAAATTAAATCCACGCGATAGCTCTCATCGTTGTTTTGCATAAGGCGGGCACTGTCACTTGATGATATAAGAATGCCTCGGCGGAGATCTAATTTAGGACGCAATACTTCTTCTGCCGAAAGAGTTTATTTGATATGAAGAAAAGAAAATGATCAACACAGAAATGTTCATGTAATCGTGAATGAGTGTTTCTCAAAGAGCATTACAAAGCATTCATACAAAATACATAAATAGAGGTAGTGATCAGGTTACGTTTAACTTACTATCGATTAATGAAGTAGAACAATTTAAATCTGGTAGCTACATTAGTTGTTCCGAAACACATTGGGGAATTGTTTTTTTGACACAACGAACGCCAACTGCTACATCTGGCGTTTCATTCAGGAAATGGACAACGAGTGTATTTAAATGAAAATAATATAAATGATGTTGTAAGCTATATGCCCGATACTGCATTGACCGCATCGTTCAAATTATGTTCCGAAGATGACTTCTTCAGAATTCTCACCATTCAATTCTCAGTAGATTATCATATATAAGGTCCCAGGTTATTTTACACGTGAAACCAAGTAACAAAAACTTCTAACTGCGAAAACAAGCAACTAAAGTTGAAGGATATCTAGACTTGCGAAAAACATAGACTGAGTTTATTTAGTTCATTCAAAAAACGAAGACTGCTTTTATTTGAGGATTTTACTAACAGTATTTTCTGTAGCAAAGGGCCCCACTTTTTTCAGTAGTCTTCGCACTTGGTAAAGTTTAACTTATCAAACATTTTAAGGAATTTGTAAAGCCATATGTTTTTATAAGAATTGGGAAATTTATTTTTTTTGGGAAAATACACTTTCTGAAACTGCCTTATGCTGTTCGTATCTCTCGAAGTCAAATTAGAGCTGAAAATATATTGCGTAAGACAGATTTTATGAAACTGTTTTTAATCAAGCTCTACTTGAATTGAATAAAGAAGTGAAATCTGAAAAGAGGAACTACTCAAACTAGTTTATTTAATTTGGATTACAAATTTGGATGTTGCACGTTCAATATTTAACTACTCACTAACCTTTTTCTTCACCGTATCCCAAATCCTTGGGTTATTGCTCGCATATTTTGGGCAGGCACTTTTTATCAATTGGTGGCTCCAACAATTAGGGTATATAAGACATTATTGTAGTTTTCTTAAGAATAGAAGTTGACATTCACTTAAAGTCTAAAAATCTTCTCACCATATTTTTTTGAAATTATTTCAGTTCCATAAATTCAATAATTGTCTTCTTTAGGGATGACATATTTTTATTGGAGAAGTATGTGAACTCTCATAGTCTCTGAGAAAGGTTTTAGTTGCGAATCTAGATATTCTACATTGGCTTTTTATTAATACCCCATTTTCTTATATGGCTTTGTGTTTCACTCCGGGTAGTCTTGATTGAGTAGAGAATAAGAAAGACAATTATAAATGCAGAATGTCCATGACCTTTTAATTTCCCGAAAAAAAAAATATGTAAGTAGCATCATTTTTTCGAGAAATTAAAAGTTTAAATTGAAATTAGCATGTGGCCTCCAGCAACCTGTCGATCATGTTGTATCTATAAATTAATTTTGTAAACATTGCTCCATACCTGTTTATACCTCATTTTATTTTACAACTCTTTTCTTTTAAATCACTAGATTCTAACTTAACATACATTATGTAAATACTCTAGTTCCACTAGTTCGTAGTAAACTACTCTAAAAAACTTCTCTCTTTCGTGCCTACCCTTCTTGTTGGGGTTCTTCTTGCAATTCTTAACGTTTCTGTGGCACACTAGGTGGAAAGTCTTCTTTTAGGTACATAGTTTTATTGAAAAGGTTTTTCCAATATTTTTATTTTAATTATTAGGTATTTTTAATCTGTTGTACTTTTTTCACGCATGAATAATTTTTTATTTTTTTTATAAAATATTCATATTTAAAAAAAAAATTAATAATCCTCTACTGTTCAATTTAGTTTTGACTTCGATTAGGTTGAATTTCCCATCTTAATTCGTATTAATTGAGTACTTAATATTTTGTTCCACCTCTTTCATATTTTGTTTTTGTTGTGGTGGGTCATATTACACAACTTTTAAAATTTTTATGTCATTCATTCTGTTGCTACAATTTATTAGGTATTGGCGTAACTATATTAGTAGTTTTGTTGAGTAGTAGATGTAACTGTCTATGTAGATTTACCTGTTTATAGGTACTTTGCTATTGATCCCAAGATGGCGTGATTGTTGACATTGATGTTTGTTGCATTAATAATATGATAACTGTGTAATATTTCTTACAAGAGGTTTAGGTTGGAATTTGGATATTGCTGGGAAGGAAAAAAAATAAAATATCTTGAATATAATTAATAAAATTTATTGTAGAAGTTTTTCTTAACACTGTGTGCGCTTGTTGTACTCAATATACCGTATTCATATCTTATTCAAATTCTAGTTAAAAAGTCTTTTCGAACTAGTTTATTATTTGGTTAAAGAAATTTTTATGCAGAAGATTTTAGAGTTGTATATGCAGAATATGTAGATTTGAGGAC
>JAAAKD020000070.1:7953517-7966462 GCA_010014825.2 Danaus melanippus
TGTAATACTGAAAGCAAGATAAAATACAAGTGTAAGGACAACGAGGGATTGTATTAAGAAAGTTATAAATTATTTGTTTCGTAACAATATCCGGAATCCATTTTGAGTCAAGCAACCTTCTTTCTGCTTTTTTGCCAACATATATCGTCGTCCTTTATATATATATATATATATATATATATATATATATATATATATATATAAAGGAAATCTTTCTGTATGTAAATAAGGGAATCTCAAAATATTAAAGAAAATTCTAATTCTCAGAAAATAAGGCCTCCATAGTCAAGAAGTTCAAGCGATTGTGACAGAGAGTAATAAATCAGTTTCGAAAGATTTAAATTTAATGCGACCTAAAAATTAATCATCAAATCGGCTGAATATATTATCTGAAATTAGTACGACAATAAAAGATCCGGTTTTTATATAAAAAAATGAGAAATATCTTCAAGAAGTCAATTGATTTAAAAGATTCAATTATGATGATTATTATATTTTCTGACGCATAAAAGAAATAATTAGATAAAACCGGATTTATAGAATTATCTGTCAATGTTAAATTGAAACGATTTGAAGCAGCAATATTAAAAGATGAACCCCATTCCTATGTATTGGAAGGAATTTTTGCTGGATTAACAAACGCTTTACTTAATCAAATAGCAGAATTACATAAAAACGTTGAAGCTTCTTGTGAATTGGGCGAGCGAATCGAAAGAATCACTTACTCAGAATGCATTAGTTGATAAAATCGAATAATTATTATCAAAAAATTCTAGCTGTAGCTGAATAACTGATGGAATTATTTACTTATTTATTTATGTACCAAAAGTAGTAGTCACATTATTATGAAAGAAATGTGATGCACAAAAAATAACTTATCTCTTAAAAGAGATCTCTAGCAGAAACCATTTTGACAGAGAAAATGAGAAAAGAAATGTGGAGTAGGTAAAATAAAAAGAGAGAAGGAAAAAATTAAAAAAGAGATATATAAGTATACAAACAAAATTATATTAATAGACAATTTAGAATTTATACATACATAGATATATACATAAATATATATAAATAGTCAGTGGTACCCTAGAGGTTAAAAGGCCGCCTCTCGTGCATGGGACCGCGGGTTCGATCCTGACAAGTACCAATGTGATTTTTCCGAGTCATATGTTCTTTCTAAGAGTACTTAGATAATCTGGTGGACGGTAAAGGCAAACATCGTCAGGGAAACTGGAAATCACCAACCCGTCTTGAGCAAGCGTGGTGATTAATGCTCAAACCTTCTCCATGTGTGAAGAGGCCTTTGCTCAGCAGTGGGCTCTGACAGGCCGATGACAAACGACGAAGACGATTGTATCGTCATAGAATAAATAAACATTACACAGTATTCTGAGGTAAAAGTGACAGAAGAGGTGTCTTAAGTCGATGTTTAAATGCAACTACACTTGGACTCTCTTTGTAAACAGAAGGTGGGAGTGAGCTCCAAAGTTGTGCACCTTGGACGGAGAAGGATTTGGGATAAAATTTTTATGTTAAAGCAGGGAATATCAAGAGGATTTTCTGTAACACAAGAGCGATTAAGAAGGATTGTAGGGAAATTTAAAACGCCTAAGTGGGTATGGGGGAAAAGAATATTTGGCATGTTAAAACATGCATATTCCGACGGAGGCTGATGGGGAGCTACACTATTTCAACAGGAGCCACTTTATTTTACTGCGGAATACAGAAATGTGATCGTATTTACGCAAGCCGAAAATAAAACGGATGCATAAGTTCTGAAGTCGATCTAATTTATCGAGTAGCTCATCAGTGGCATCTAAGTAGCAAACTTCACCGTAATTGAGTAAGAAAAGAAGAAGAAATTGTACAAGAATAGTTTTAATTTTAAAAGAAAGGAAGTTTTGCAGACGTTTAAGAGAATGTATAGTGAGATGAATTCTTAAACGTACAATTCAATAATCATCCTAAGATTTTTTGACATATCTAGAAATTAGATTGCAACCCCGACGTAAACTATACTGGGCAAGATGTCAAAATTAATTTTACTATACATTTGCCTACTTCGAATTATATTTGCCTAATATTTATTTGAGTTCATAAGTACTCCGAAATTATTTCCCATTTATGAATAAATTTCAACTCCTCATTAATAGCGTCGATAGCTACCTTAAGTGTAAAAAGTGGAGCATGCCTATAGAGCTACAAGTCATCTGCATAGAGATAGTAGGGAGAAGAAATATTTTTGGAAATAGAAGTATATAGTACATAAGTATATATATAAATATATAATAGCGTAAAAGAGATATGACGCTGCCTTGTGGTACTTCGGCATATGTGTCATTCCAATCAGAGGAGCTCTCATCGGATTTCATAATTTGCCAACGACCGACGATATAACAATGGAACTATTCTATAACAGCTGGAGATATCGACAAAGAGGAGAGGAATCCTAATAAAATGGTGAAATAAACCGAATCAAATGAGTTGCTGAATTCTAGGAGCACTAATATGGTTACTTTCCTCTTATCCATAGCGTATCGGATATCATGTGTTACTGTTGTCTAAGTGTCAGTCAGAAGTCCGTGAAAAAAGTACATTTTGTTTCTGGAAATTGCCTTATGCTTATCAAAAACCTGTGTTAATAACTACAACTGCTGCTGTAACATGGATAATGTTATCCAAACCAAGATTTTGAAGCAGATGTATTCAGCAGCTAGACTAGAAAGAAATGACTTAAACATTTAGACACTTGAGATTGGGCTAGTTCCTTATCAAAGGAATCCACTCTGGATTGAAATAGTTGAACAACCTCTTTCATGTTCCTGCTGAGTTGAGTGTGCAAATCCATTAGTAAATTTAAAAGATTAGTGATGAATGTTTCTAGAGAATTAGTGGAAGCCACGTACGTAGGACACTTACTATTGCATAAATATATGAATTATTGGATTTTAAAATATAAAAAAAACAGTGGAGCAAAAATTATACGTGTTGCTTATTTTACATCTACCCGCGAGATATAAATATTAGAAATAGTCTGTGGTAAAAGAGCGAGCTTCATTAAATTGCGAAGATAATCACTTATAAGACAGGTTCCGGACAGTTTCATCGCGATGTTATTTGTAAAATGCCCACAAGCTCAGAGTTACCTTTTTTTAGTCAAAATAATATTCATAAAATAGGAGGAGAACATATTTTTTTCAAAATAATTACTAGTAAGTCTAAATTAAAACTTAAAAATAAACTATGTCAACATCAAGGGCGACTACCAGTAAACAATCAGATGAACTCTTTTTTTTAGTAAAGCCATTCAAAAAGAAGGAAACAGGCCCAGCGATGTTCAAATAAACCGAAATTTACATCAAATAAAATGGAAGACACATAGAAATCGAAAAAATCTCAACCACACAGTTCTTTAAACCATAAACGTGTCAAATTACTATTCAGATTCCGAGGAGGTGTTCTAAGACAATTTCAAAGGGCTTGGAGCAATTTTGAGCTTCAAAAATAAGTTGCAAACTATTATTGGTGTCCAGATTTCCTTTCATGCACTACCGCCTCTTATCTCCTCAAATCACGTAGTAATGCCGTGCTATTTAACAAAATTGCCACCGAAATATCAGCAGCGATCAAAAACATGATAAAAACAGGAGTACTGGAAATTGCAAAACCATGTCCCAGCTACACAGCAACTCTTCCCAAATTCAATAGGGGATTTCGCCTCAACCTAAAACTAACAAATTAGTGAAAATGAAACCATTTCACCTGTTCAATTATTTTCGAGTGCCAACATTTTGCAGCAGGAAGACTGGGTGGTAAACTTACATGTCAAACAAGCCTATTTCCATCTTCTGATATAGGAGAATCATAGTTGTCTCGTAAAGCTCGATTACCACTGCAATCCCCAGTAAAATCAGATGCTACAAATGACTTGTTTACCATTCGGCGTTTCATCAGCCCCAAAAATATTCGCTGCTAAAACCCATTGGTTAGCAAAACTGTTAAGCAGTCATGCCGTTAGATGCATAGCGTATCTCGACGATTTTTTGCAGGCGAACCAGTCAAAATGGAGTTAGTCAGTCAGTCAAAAGGTCTTCTGGACGACATTGCTTGGAGGCTAAAGATGATGCGAATCCTCGGCTGGTAAATGTTCAGAATTCAGTCTTAACACTGACACAATGCATTGAGTTTCTGGCATAACTTTGGTTACAAAACACAACGCAAAGTCCAAAATAAGCAAAAGTGCTTAGTGCTACGCAATGCATTTTTATTTCTACTCAAACAAATAAAATTACCTCTTCATCTTCATAAGGTCTTCGGGTCAATTTTGACCCATTTTGAGATAAAAATGTAATTTTCTCGAAAAATAAAAATTCAAAAAGTTGGATATTTAATTATTGGCTTCAATTTACTTATTATTGGAATAAGTTCATCAAAAATGATTAATATATTCCACATATGATTTTTTTACTCTAACGGTCTGACCACAACTAATAACAAACGCGCAGCGCATCTGTTATCGTCCTAGTTGTTTATGTATTGTATAAATTTTTGAATGAGACGTTCTTTTGTGTCTACCTACTCTACCCAAACAAGTATTCTATTCTAGCCACACAAGCCTTAGTGTTATATTATATCATCAATCAAACTACACGTACCCTAGTTTACAGTGATGAAAACGTTATTTACTTATAAAAAAATATAGAAAGTCAAATAGAAACGGGGTTATTAGATGAAATGTCGGATAGTAATGAAACTTGTTCTGAAACAGAAGATTAAATCGAAGAAGCTGAACCATCTGATAGCTCGGATATTGATAGTGAATTAGTGCTTGTGCCAACAATGACGTCAAAAAATGGACAAATAAAATATTCCAGAAACCCCGTCCGACAGTCTTATGGAAGAGCTTCCAGAGAAAACATAATGATACCAGGATACCAGGTTTGACACGATACTATTGCTCAAGGATTACCTTAAAAGAAAAATCCAGTTTTGAATTATTTTTCCCTCCACCCTTGATACACACCATGTTGAAATATACAAATTTAGAAGGTAAGCTTGTTTTCGCTGATGATTGGAATGACATTTACGATCGATATTTATATATTGATCTGTAATGTTTGCAATATTGGGCTACTATTACTATCTGGTGTATTTCGTTATAAATAATGAAAAAACTGAAAGCTTGTGGGATAGTGAGAAAGGCAGTCCAATTTTTGGGACAGTCATGTCACTAAAAACTATCAAAAAATTGTTAAGGTTGATTAGGTTTGACAATAGTGAAACTCAATCCGAACGGCGACTACTGGATAAATTTACTCCAATTCGAGATCTGTGGAATCAGTGGGCTGACCTTTTGCCAAAATTTTATAATCCTTCTGAAAACAGTAGATGAGCAGCTTATAGCATTCAGAAGAAGATGTCCATTTCGACAATGCCTGCCATCAAAACCAGCTAAATATGGCATAAAATTTTCGGTTTTATGTGATTCTGTCAAAAGTTACGTTTGCAATATCCAACCCTACACGGGCAAAGAAATAGGAGGTGTTCCTGAAAAAAAAACCAAGGCATGCGTGTAGTCCTTAACTTGAGTCGCGGCCTGAGAGGGCATTATCTTACGGTGGATAATTTTTTTACATTATATCAACTTGGACAGAAACTATTAGAAAAACTATAATACGGACTATACGTAAGAATAAACCGAAATCGCCTTCAGAAATAGTAACAACAAAGGGAAGACCGTTATATTCATGTGTTGCTTTTACAAAAAAAACTAAAGTTGTTTCTTATATACCCAAAAAAAATTTGTCGGTGAATCTTCTCAGCACTTTGCATCACAACTCAGAAGTGAGTAATCGCGCAGATAAAAAACCTGTGATAATATTAGACTACAACAAATGTAAGGGTGGCGTGGACACACTTGATAAAGCTGTCTCCCGTTACAGTTGCAAAAGAAAAACAAAATGTTGGCCACGGTTGGTATTTAGTAACATGGTAGACGTATCAGCCTACAATGCTTTCATATTATAAATGGATGCCAATAGCAGCTGGAAGGAAGAGTGCCTAGCAAAACGACGACACTATTTGGAAAATTTAGGTACGTAATTAGTTACACTGAACATAAAAAACAGGAAGTCATTACCAAGAGTAGCTTTTTCAATAGAATTTGCAAAAAAGCTCCGTCAATCTAGTGACAATGTACAAATTCTATCAACTTCCACCCAGCACGAGGAAAAAAACACTTGTACAGCTAAGAAGGCTCCCAAAAGAAATCTCTGCCAACTATGTGCTAAAACTGACAATAAAACACCTTTGATCTGTGTAGATTGTAAGAAATTCGTATGTAAAAAACATTCTAATACAGCTGTTCTATGTACCCAGTGTAATAAGACATAATTTCATTTACATTTTTTTAATTACTGCTCGTCTCTTATAACAATATCTAATAACATAGTATATTCCTTTTATATTACATACATCTTCTTCTTCCTGGCAATTTCCCAGCTTTAGCTGGCTAAAGCTGGGAAGTTTAAGCAGGAAGGCAGACACTGGTGTCTGCCTTCCTGCTTAAACTCCTCCACTTTGCACGGTCTTTGGCATCGTCGGTGGTAAGTCCATTGGCTCTCATACCCTGCTTCAAGGTGTCCAATCATCGCTTCCTTGGGCGTCCTGGGGGTCTCGCTCCAGGGACAGACATATTAAGGCCAACTTTTCCGCGTAGTTCTCAGGCCGGCGTGCAACGTGACCATACCATTTCAGGCGACTCTCTTGAAGCTTATCCGCTACGTCACGGACTCCAAGACTACCACGGATAAATGTGTTACGTATGCGGTCAACCCGCGTAACGCCACACATCCACCTTAGCATCTTCATCTCCGTGACGTGAAGCTCCTGAGTGTGCCTGGACAGTACTGGCCAACATTCGCTGCTATTTAATAGAACCGGTCGGATTATGCTCCTGTATATGAGTCCCTTGAGCTTGAGCGGTATTTTGCGGTCGCAGACCACACCTGTGACCTCACGCCATTTCGCCCAAGCAGCGCTGACCCGGGCTTGGACATCATGATCAATGCCTCCGGACTCATGCAGAATAGATCCAAGATACCTGAACTTTTCCGACTTAACGGCTGGTTCAGGACCTACAATATGGATGGTGCAAGAGTCCGGGCTCCCGCTAGCCATGTACTCGGTCTTCGTCACATTTAGTTTAAGACCACAGTTCTCAAGAGTACCCTTCCAGGCGTTCACTCTCATCTCCAGCGTCAGCCGACTCTCGTCAATGAGCGCTATGTCATCGGCATACATCATCAGCCATGGGGGCTGGTCCTGGATGTTAGCTGAGACAGTGTCCAGCACTACATTGAACAAGAACGGGCCAAGAGCCGAGCCTTGGTGCACCTGTCTCTGATTATGTCTCTGATGATGTCAATATAGACCTCAGGGATCCCTTTGGTTCGCAAAGCCCACCAGGTACATTGACGAGGTACGCAGTCAAAGGCCTTCTGCAGATCTAGGAATGCGACATGCAGAGCTCTCCTTTTTTCCCTGTATGCCTCCATCAGGGTTCTGATGGCAAAAATGGCGTCCAAAGTGCCCGATCGTTGCTGAAATCCATATTGACACTCTGAGACAGTACACTCTCGGCGGAGCCTGAGGTCGATCATGCACTCAAAGAGCTTCATGGTGTGACTCATGATCTTAACGCCTCTATAACTACCGCAATATTGAACACTGCCCCTACCTTTGTAAATAGGGGTAATGTAGCTGTAACGCCACATAGTCCTAGTGTCCAAGATGCGGTTAAAAAGCTCCGTTAGTATGAGCACACTAAGAGAACCCAATGACTTCTACGTTTCGATCGGAATATCGTCAGGTCCCACCGCTTAACGATTCTTCATGCGTCGAAGACAATTCCGAGTTTCGTCAGGTGTTATCGGGGCAATAAGTCCAAGATTAGGAAGTGGTTCGGTTGGAAGACTGCACGGGTACTGAGTATTTAGCAACTCCTTGAAGTAGCATCTCCATCTCTCCTTCACAGAAGTATGATTACACAGCAGCGAGCCCTGGGAATCTTTGACGCAAAGACATTTTGCGATGTCTTGCGTCGCTTTATCCCGAGCTCGCGCCAATTTGTAAATGAGCTTCTGCCCCTCCGCAGTTTCAAGTGTATCATATAACGGTGATAACCTGTCACTGCGGGCTCTGGCAACAGCGCTTTTACTGGCACGTTTCGCTGCTATGTACACCAGTCTGTCTTCAGGAGAGTTGGATTGCTGCCACTCCTTAAAGGCAGTCTTCTTTTCACGAATCACCTCCTGCACTTCGTCATTCCATCACCACGTCTCCCTATCGATGACCCGTCCTTCCCTAGAAAGGCCTAGAACTCGTTTACCTGCTGTGATAATTGCTGATTGCGCTCGATCCCAAACTTCCTGAGCAGTTTCGGTATCAGTCGACAGGTTTTGACTCGCAACTTCTGCCCGAAAGTTGGTTTGCATCGTTCCATTCAGCAACCACCACCTGATCCGCGGCTCACGTTTCACGGCTACTTTCTTTTTCGGGTTGATGACATAGTCCATGACAAGATTAATAATTATTATAACTACTACAAGTCAGTGGTGGCCTTGTGGTTTAAAAGCCCGCCTCTCATGCATGAGGGCGCGGGTTCGATCCTGGCAAGTACCAATGTGATTATTCATATGTACTTTCTAAGAGTATTTAGACATCACTGATTAATGCATTCCCAAAGAGGGTTGATGTCAGGCAGGCGGCCGGTCGTAAAAACAATTAGCCAAAATTATTCACAACATGTAAGGCAGACCCTGGCTAAAGCTGGGAAATTGCTAGGTAGAAGAAGAAGAAGACATAGTCCATGACAAGAAAACGATGTTGGGCCGACAGGCTTTCACCAGGAATGACTTTACAGTTAGTATACCTTGCCGATATGACACCGTCGGGTCAGCAGATAATCTGTTTGGGTAGAGTGGGACCAGCTCTTATACGTGAAAAGGTGCTGCGTAGTCTTTTGGAAGAACGTGTTCACGACGGCTAAGTCAGACGCATTACAGGTTCTGAGAATATTTTCTCCCTCTGCATTGGGGCGACAATAACCAAAACCACCGTGTACACGGACGTATCCGCAGCTCTACCTACGTGGCCTTTTAAGTCCCCCCCAACTATGATTACTTCAGCATCGGGAATAGCGCGTAGAACCTCTTCAAATTGCTTCCACAATGATTCTTTTTCGGACCCGCTACATCCTGCCTGAGGAGTATAGGCACTGATTAGGTTAGCAATGACTCCCTCGATTGAGTACCCGCACCCGCATCAGGCGATCGCAGCGACGGTCGACTTCAAGAAGACCATTCTGAAGCTCCTCAGATAGCATTACCCAGTGTATATCAGCCGGTAACCCTGTCCGATGTTCCGAGACTTATTAACCTTCCAGCGGGTTTCCTGAAGGAACGTACACTGGACCCGACGTCTCATGAGTACTTCTGCGAGTTCTCTGCATCGTCCGGTTAGAGAGCCAATATTCCACGTTGCAAAGCGGAGTTTCCGTTTGGGTACTGACGTCTTTAGCCGTGCCCGTACGTGACACGGTAGCCCTTGCCCACTTATCGTAGGTTTAGGGCGATGTGCCTGCGCGTCGTTTAGCGGCGACGCCCTAGCCGTACCCAGTCCATTGTCTATGCCGTTCTCCATACGAGTGGCGAGAAGTGGTTTTAACGGAGCGACTGCCGTCTCACTTCCAAAACCCCGTTCTACGGGTAAAACCAGGATAGGATAAAGACAGAGAGGGGTGGGGGGGAGAGGTTAGGAATGGGAATGGGGTAGAGGTAAAGGACACCACATTCATGGACTGGAGATAAAGGTATGAAAGTGGTAGCTCGAGGATCCGGGGTCGCGTACCCGTATGCCCAAAACCAAAAATCCGAAAAATACTTATTAGGGCACCCTCTGAATGAACGTATATTACATAAATATTATATTGAATTATTTTTTTTACAAAAATAATTAGTCATTCTCTAGAAATAAATATATGTGTCAAATAAATCCATTAAACAATTTATCTTTATTGTTTGTTCATTTTTCAGTATAATTTTACTACTTGGGTCAGATCTGACCCAAAGCACGGCAACGTTTGTAAAAGACCTTATGAAGGGTAAGTTATACGCGTCGTTACTGTGAGATTCAACATTGCTACTTTCGTAACACGCAGGGGTTGCCTTCACTGTCGAATACTGATACACACCTCTCAGAATCAGTACCAGAGAGAATTAATTAAAGGCATCTGTTTCTTTATCACATTAATTCAATGTATTAATTAAAATAAAAACGTCGAATTGTTAAAACATAAGTATCTTAATCAATTAATATTTATTATTGAATTAAAATTGATAAATAAAAACATACATATATTAATTCATGTATTTATTACTCTTCACATTAATGCGTCAACAATTTTATAAAACTCCAGAAGATAACATATATATTGCTACATATATTGTTGAAAAAATAATTGGAAAGTTTTATTTTATAGTAAAACTCTCTTTTTAAAGTTGTAATCACCACCCAAAAGCATACTAATTTATATTTACTTGCAGTACCTAGAAATATTAACAATAATTGACTCTTCTTATTGGAATAAGCAATTTACAGTACCCTCATATTTGTTATAGAAAACGTTCGTTCTATTTTTTTTTATCTTTTTGATATATTTCAGATTTTCTTCTTGTTAAAAGATATTAAGAAAATTCTATAATTTTGAAAAGGAATTTCATTAATGCTTTTTATGATTCCCGAACGATATAACTGGAGTGCGCTCCTTGCGGACTGCGACAGCTGGGACTAACTACTTTTTAATGCAAATGTTGCAAATTTAATTCTGTTCCATTTAAAGGATGTATTAACGTGACTTTCTTTATAATTTAACTTTCAGAAAAAAAATGTAAAAATGCTTTCCTTTTTAAAACATAACCTTCGAATCATCTTATTTGTGTTCTACTTTCTCAATTAAGAGAAATTGAAATATTACATTGTTTTTATCTAATTGTACGAAATTAAGTATCTTAATCAATTAATATTTATTTATTGTAATTATAAAAAAAAATAAGACTATCTTCATAATTCGCCAGGAAAAAAAAATCTTTTAAATAAGGGACCGTTTTGCTACTGAAATGAATTAAAAGTAGGGACTTCGAGAAAATACGGCCCTTGAGCACAACGTACCAACCAACTATACGAATAGTCGCAGACATTCTCCTATATGCATCCGCGCCGCCTAAAATACCCGCGGAAAAATGACGCTCTGTACTGATCTAAAAGTTTGGCGTCATCCTAATAAAGACCGGACGCCGGCTTCTATCCTTGCTGCACTTCCGGAAACCAAAGTTTGCAAAGGTGTAACCCAGCCGTAACCCGAAAGACCCTTGAGGCAAACCAATTCCTGTATTGTGCATCAAATAATTCAACGGTCTGGCAACCTGCTACCGTGCGCCCTTGACGTACAAAGTGAAATATATTTAGCAAGCAACTTCGCGAGATTTTTATATGACTTGGAATGCAATCCTTGCCCTTATCTTTGGCATTACGCCAATATACGAGCATATTTAGTTCCGTTGGAGCATCTGGAGCCAACGGCAAGTAGTCAGCTTAGGCCATTCTCTCTGACCGTTGTTAAGTAAAACGCTAAAGACTCACTAATCAAATCGACCTGGTACCGTAATTTGTAGTTACTCAGCTGTAATATATACAGTGCAATAGTCCTTCTAAAGACCCAGAATTAAAAATTGTGTTATATGTTATTTCTGTAGTGATTACTAAGATAAAACTAACGACACCTTGTAAAGATTTGTCCTTGAAACTTATTCATCAAGAGGTGGCAGAATAATTTTTAGTTTGTAATCTTAAGTTCGGTAATTTTTAAATGCAAAGGGTTTTAGTGAGTAAATTAATCATAAAAGTATCCAACTTTTCATGCACATACATATATTTAAGTTCATGAAGTTGAAATAAAATCTCACTTAAAATTAAGTAGGCTCCTCAAGATAAAAACAAATGACACAAAATCAGAACAAATCAATGCCAAAGGAGCTAGGACTATTCAGACATAGACATCATCTTCCACTTTCAATGCAAAAAAGTCACAGTACAAGCTGCCCCACCCCCCTGCTCTTGAAAATGCCTTTCTCGTCACCAATCCTCAATCTTTAATTTTCTCATAAAAATGTTCTCTCATTGTTCATTGTTCACCAAATGGGTCCAAGTGGAATTCTGCCGCTTCTTCTAATGTCAGACATGACTCAATTTCGGGTTTGCCAAAAAACATTGTCGAACGGTTTGCACCATAAGTGCAGGCTGCTTCTCAGTTCAAACAGGTCATGAACAATCAGCAATCAGCCGCAACAGCATGACAACACCTTATAAAATTATCCCATTCTTAAACATGTTCAATCAAAAATGTTTTAATTCATTGTCTACTATAACACTCCCATACCTTAACTGTCAGATCCTCCGAAATAATCATAATTTTATATACTGTTGTCTCCATCTCCATATACTGTTGATTCCATATCAATGCTGTAAACAAACGTTTATTGTACCTATGTTTTTAAACTGTTAAATTTACTGTATCATAAATGCCTATTTTATTAAAGTAATTTATTTTTGTGTTATTAAGAAAAAGACATATTTTATTTAATCGTAAATTGATTAAACCTATTGTCGTTTAACACCCATCTTTTATAAAATACTGCTTGCAACAAAATATTTTTTTATCCTTATTAATACATATTACTGTGTTAAGTCTAAACGTAAAAAAAATCATTTAAAAATCTTGAAAACCACAATCTTTTTGCAATTACACTCTTTTCTCAAAAGGACTAACGGATTATTCATGTTTAAATAATTTGCACACACATGTCAAACGGCGAGCAGTCAGAATATTGAAGA
>JAAAKD020000070.1:7989352-8002198 GCA_010014825.2 Danaus melanippus
AGTATTAATAGGGTTATTTGGAATGAAATTGCATAAAATTTCCAATGCTTCAAAAAATGATATCTAAGAATTCAGTTAAACGAAACTAAGGTTTTTCGATATTACGATGCGTTTTTATTAATTTATAAGTACATAATCTCGAAGTTTCCGTTCCTTTACATCAAACCATCGAAAAAAATTACAGGATCAAATAAATAATAAAAATAATAAACGCTTTGTAACATCCGAAATATAAAAAAACTAGAAAATCCGAATAAAACTAGAAAATATTTAATATTACTAAGGATTTTCCCCAAAAAATAACAGTAACAGAATTTAATAAGGTTACACGTAAGGATATGGAAGACTTTTGCGAGTATTCATTTAAACAAAACTAATATTTTCGGAAGAACTTTGAGTTATTTATTATTTTAAACTGTTTACCCGACTTTATTCAAGCTCACATGTATTCATCTTATTTAGATTTTCAATTATTTAATTAAACAATGATAATAACAGTTAATTTGTTAACTAAATATTCAAAACGCTCTGAAACAATCCGGCGACTCGTTCAACTCTCAGTTATTTGTGTATTTGACATCTAGTCGGAAACGTTGTTAAACCAGTAATAGTCGCTTCATAATGGGAACACAAAATTATATCCTCGTTTCTAGATAAAGCATAGTTGGTTATAGTTTTAATTATGATGGTGAAATTTTAGACAGATTGTTTCTTATTTATTTTTTTTATTGATAATGATATTTTTTTTATGAATATCTTACAATACAATCTTATAATAAGCAAAATTGATAAGAAAATTTCAATCTTATAACTCTAAGAAGCAATCAAATCATATTCACGACAATATTAATTTTTTTCTTTCGACATTGTCTGCGTGAACTTCGGTATTAGATCTAGAGAAAAATGTAAAATGTATTGAAACACAGGATATAATAACCAATAGCCATTTATAGTCTACTTCAGATGATCTTTACTTAATAATGCTGATAAATTTTAATCTATACCTAATGCTGATGTTTTAGCTTCATTACAGTAAAAGTTAATCAAAATCATTTCAGCAGTTTTGTTGTGAAAGAAATCAAACATCTATATTTCCTTACATATATACGTGATTGTCACTGAATGTGAGGACGGCCATTACGCTATGGGCAACCGTAAAACAAAGTCCACAAGCCTAACCTATTGGCTCATAATCTACATATTTTCATCTTATTAATTGAATGTGATTTTAAATACATTTGTAAAGAAATCGAGTAATAAGATATTGGATAGTACAAGTGTGCTTTTATTTATGAGTTCCAATCGTTACAACGCCCATGATGGATATGAAAAGCCAAGACCGCCATGATGCATCCTCCTGACGCACCGACATATTTATATATGTATATATACGAGTAAAAAAAAATTCTCATTTATTTATTAGCGGATGTTACAATGAGGTCAACATCATATGGTTGCCATTGTATTTAATTATAACTACTCTCCACATTGGGAAACCATCCCTGAATTAAGAGCAAAAAAGATGATTGATACCTAACACTTGTGGGTGGACGTATCAAGGAATTAAATATGTTTGTTGAGTAGACACATAAATAAACAAATTGCAAATCTTTTTAATAAAGACAAAAATAAAACAAGATTGCATACATTTGTTTCAAATAAATATTATGAATTAGTATTAATAATAAAATTTTTAATGAAATTTTAGTTCATGTGTCCTAAGCGTAAAAAATCGTCACTCAGTTATTACAGTTCCCCAAGACCCATTCTCATATTTCCATCCCAGTGTTTGCCGTAATAATAAATGACTATGATACCGGTAGTTTCAAATTACAATTAAATTTAAGGGAAAAAATTGTTTTCAAATAATTATTTTTTACATTAATTATATAAAATTTATATTTATATATATTAATATAAATTGAAAACAATATTTTTTTTAATTATACAATTTTCGTTTTTCTACGTAACTTTATTTTAGCTCGCTTAGTAAAAGCTTGTTTCGTTTAAGTTTTTGTTAATTTCAAATAATTCTTGACTTTTAGTGATCAATGATACATTTTTTTTAAGCTAATCTAAGAAAGCCCCTTCTTTGATATCCATATTGTAAAAATGAATTTAAAATTAGGAAGCCGTCATATTGGTTTAAGAATAACGTCACATCGTTTTTATTTTTTGGTTCATTGTCATCAAAATTGAACGTTCTTACATAATTTCAAATCAATCGGTTGAGTATCTCTTTGAAAATTTCATTTTCAGTATAAAATATATATATAATACGTTGGACCTATAGTGAAGTCACTTTATTTTTCGTGTTATTCATTTGAGTTTGATTCATTAGATATCCAAATAGTAACCGTGCAATAAAAGTAACTATTCCGCCATCTTGGATATGCCGCCATATTGGATTAAAATGACATCAAAAATTTAAGCAGACTATCATCCAAACTGCATTTGTATTTCATCTCAACAGAATTTCATGTCAATTGGTGAAACGTTTTTGTTTTGAGCTGCAATATTTTATCAGAACAAATAACATACATTGCAAATAAACTAAAAGCCTGTATATATATTATATGTAGGTGTTTTGGAACGTGAAATCGTTTATGTGAGTTTTTTTATTGCTATTAGTTTTTGTAAGAATTAAACAAAACGACTAAAATAATCTCAAACATTCTTTTAGATTGAAATAGGTCTTAGGAAAGGCATTAGATAGAATACAAAATAACATTAATATTTTAGAAGGTAACTTATCATACTCACTTTTTTAAGCAAAAAATCATATATTTTTTTGCTTTGGTAAAGTTTTAATCAACGTTAGATATTTAAAACTTCTATATCTAACTTGTATACAGTGAAAATAAAATTATTAGACATTTACTGTGTTTCAATTGGTAAGGACGATAATAATTAATTAGTGTTCTACGGCCCCAGTAACTTTATCGACAATATTACAATGTTATTTTATATTTCTCATAAGCACCTTAATGAATACTGAACAAAATCCCGTTTAACAAAAAAAAACTGGAACATGACCTCAATTAAGTATATTATTAATCACAAAGATATTTCATTGCAAGACATTAAAATACAATTTGGGCTGCTGTTGATATTGGTTTACGTCGTTACCCTTCAGTATAGTCTGCTTAGGAGACTTTAATACTCACTATCTTCACTAGCTATGGCCATATGAACTGACTACTCATGTTGGGAGAGAGGAGCGGCATTTCACTTTGACAATAAATCTGACTGGGCTGGTAAAGGACGCATCAAGAGTGCCGGATGTTCATGAATATACAGTCAATTATCTGGATTTTCTGCAACCAAAAGATCCAGACAGACACAGTGTCGAAGTTTCATCCCCGTTGCTAACCAGTGTCTTATTAAGTCTTTCGAAATACTCTACGCCCGATCAAGAGTTTCGAAATGAATGTGGCTGTACAAGTCAGTAGATTGCGATAATATGTATTTCTTTGCATTATAAATCTTTACTGTTTCCCTGGCGAAACCTGGTCGTAGGACAAAGAAGAATACAACATCGCTCGCTTTCCTTTTCTACCGAAAATCTCGTCTTGGCAGAAATGACATACCACCTTACATGACTGCGGTTCAAATAGTAGTGCAGATCTTGCCAATTATCTTCCGATTTCATGCCATATTTATTGAGGGAATTCCAAAAAGACTTATTGGTCGAAAAGCAATAGATTAGTTTTTGACGAGCAATGTCATAATAATGAGCAAACGAGTAGTAAATGAGCACAAATATATATTACCCAGCCTCTCAGGTTCCCATAGTACTTTGGAGAGAATTACATAATGTAATTTCTCCATTCCTTTTTTACCATCGGACGACCTAAAGTATAGATAGTCACCATCTTTTCGTCGTAGACCTTCCTCGCAAAACGCAAGGGCTTATACGCTTCTTCCTTACCCATGCGCTCAGCAATGTATTGAAAAGTTTGGTGCCTGTATGTTTCCTTCTTATCATAATTGATATATTTTTAAGTAACTATTGAGTAACTAAGCTATTACTGAGATAATGCAGTCATTTCAATTCCACCTACCAACAACCATTATTTAGTCACTATTAAAACCAAAAACAAAAAGTTCTTTACTAAAATGTATACTTATGTATGTAGCATTATTTAGACTTCAAATTCCAAACAATAAGAACAATATGCCACGTAAGTACGTCGTCTCCCTTTATTGAGACAGAACTCATTATTATACAGGAACAAGCGATATCATATAACAAGATGTTCTCGTCTTTATTGCTTATTATACTCATGTTAGGAAAGATTACAGAGACACGTAACATAAGTATATATTTCTATACGGAATAATTACATAGAGATTTCTGTAAATTTGTTTTAGAGTTTAAAGATTAAGAACTGATTTATAAAGAAACTAATAAGCATGACTCCACATGAAATATTTTTTTATATATTTATTATGCACAATTGTTACAATTTTATTTTCCCTTGTAAATAAAAGTCCCAAAAATGATGATCATATGATTTGTAACATAAAAACATAGCAATTGAAAGTTAATTTTATTTTAAAATATTATTATTATACCTAATAGTTTATATTGAACTATTTTAGCTAAAACATTAAGAAATAAAACTTTTCTCATCTTAAGAACAGATTCAGTTAGGATATCAATATTTTTTCTACTTTTCCACAATAACAATGTTATTGAAGTGTTTCTGCCCACTTAATGTAATCTTTTACCGAAATTTCAGTTTACACGTATGTGGAATAAATAAACTACCATAATTGGTATTTTTCTTCCAGGAATCACTTCAGATTCGGCAAACAAAGCTTGATATAAACAAGCAGAATATATTATGCGACCATATGCATTTAAT
The DNA here is from genome assembly GCA_010014825.2 of Danaus melanippus. Taxonomy (NCBI): domain Eukaryota; kingdom Metazoa; phylum Arthropoda; class Insecta; order Lepidoptera; family Nymphalidae; genus Danaus; species Danaus melanippus. Next base: position 7,994,224 of record JAAAKD020000070.1, read on the forward strand.
ATGACATTGTGTCATGAAGTTTCGAGTACGTTGCACCAGATGTAATCACGAGTGAATCGGGCTGAAACTAAATAATTACTAGTTTCAGTTCCATATTAATACATGTTTGATACAATACCTACATAGACTTAAAAATACTCAGAATGTTCTTACTGAAGTATCGTGTGTTCTGAAAATTAGAAACTCTTTTGAATTGAAAAGATATATTGTGTTTCTAAGAAAAATTTTACTAAAATGAGTGCAAAATCAATTAATAACAACGAACTTTTTTGTTACAAATATAGCAAACACGATATAACTTATCAAACTCTTTTTTTATAGGTGGTAGAAGCTAAAGATTCACAGATAGTGCATGTAAGTGACCTGGCATAAATTGGGAAGTACAATCCTGTCACAGATAATACGGGAAAAATATAACATCTGCGGTTTTTACGAGAAGTGAGAGTAGCGAAAGTCGTAAGCGCTCTCTCAACATATTCTATGCTTTCTTTCCATATTCTTATAGTTCTGAAAGTGACAATACACCTAGATAATATGTTAAGAGATTTTTGAATGACGAATACTATTTACTTTCATGCGAGCTGTCTACACTAGAAATGGTAAACAGCTAATAAGGTTTAAATCATACCGAGTTTGTGAATCAAATTAACTATTATCATACTTAATTAAATTAGTACATTTAATACAAACATCAAAGAATTGATCGGAGACGCTTTTGAAGTTCTCAAGGAGTACGCTGTGTTGAGAAATTATGAAATTATATTACAGACTCATGAGACAGCAACGTGTTTGGTGAGTTGAAAATCGCTTGTTTATTTAATGAATTTATATACTCGTACTGTTTCACAACACAGGACTTTAAAATATAGCTTTATCTTTAGAATAACAATAATGTAAAAATAGAATCATTTCGTTTAAGAGACTTGCTCGATTTATATTGAAATTTTATTGGTTGGACCATAAATAAATATAGCGGCGTACAGCCCGGGAGTGATTCCCAATTGGCGTTGATAGAGGAGAGACAACATTTACTGATTTATTTTGTTTTTTTTTCTCAAAGCACACTGAATTCGGTTCTTATTTTCCACTGAATATTTATTTATGTCTGGAGATTTACATGTATTATAATTTATATAGGAGTAAGTCTTTAAATTAATTAAAACGCTTAAAAAATGGTAAGAAAAACTGTTGAAGAGCAATTTTGCAGGTATTTTTGTATACAAACTTTATTGGTACTAAAAAACGTTCACAATTTATTCATTTAATTTCTTAATATGCTGCTAAACTCTTCAATTTTTTTTTTGAATAATATATATAGATTTTTCCCTAAAACTCAATTTTTTTAACATTACTGGCGATACTTTAATTAAAACATTCTAGAATTAATTAAACATTTGATGATACAGACGACATATTGTTCTATTTTAAAATGTCTTGATACGAAGTTTATTTACACGCTGTTTATCTGATTTTATTAATATTTGAACTGACAATGACATCGGTTTAATTAATTTTAAATGAAAAGCTGAATCAGTTTTAAGAATTTAATACTTTATTATATACAATTTTTGGGAAAAGTATTATTAATCCATTGAACATTCTTATTTTGGATAATATCAGTAACTTTTTATATTATAATGAGATCTAAGATGTTGGCGAGTTTTATACATTTAAATGAAACTAATATTTTCGTATTATACTACGCGACTATTAATGCTCAAACCTTCTCCGTGTGAGAAGAGGCCTGTGCTCAGCAGTGGGCTCTGATAGGCTTAAATTTATATTTTTTTTTATAAAACTATTCACAACATGTAAGGCAGACCCTGACTAAAGCTGGGAAATTGCCAGGTAGAAGAAGATATAGTATGCCTTCCTATTTTAACCTTAAAGCAAGAAATATTTAGACGGCGTGGTGGGTGAATCTCTAAGCAAAATTTCATAATATAGTGTACCGACTGAATCTATTTTAGACATTAAAAAAACATCATTCATTTATGTTACTATAATATATACATATATGGTTATTTAATAATCTTAAACAAACAAGAAAGAAAAGGTATCATATACATTTTCTAATTAATGACGATTTTCAGGTATTTAAGGAAATAAATTTTTTTTATTAAGGATTGTTTTTTTCAACTTTTAACGAGTTTCCTTTTTGTAACAGCTGTAGTAAACCTTTTCATCATCCTGAAAACATTCAAAAGTTATATCAGATTTGTATAAAAACATATATGTATATAATTCTTTCATATCCGACAAAGAATGATTACAATTTCTGTATTTTTCTTTAAGCAAGTAAAGTCTTATATTACAGATTTTAATGCAAGGTGATTGAATTGTGTGCATTCCTCATATATAGTCATAAAACAAATAACTTTCCCAATACATGTCTGGTGTAATTCTTATTTGGTAAATTTTTGGACTATGGGTTTCGAAATCGATTCCATATATGTGGAATAAAATTAAGCTCCTCGAGCTAAAATCCCTCATTAACCATCTTTTAATGATCCCCGTGACGTTTTGTGAGAGAATTTCATTGTGTATCTAAAACTTTGTACGTACTTCCTTTATACTTAGATCAATTGAAAAAAGTTGCTTTTTATAAGGAGCAGAGTTACTTAAAAACTTTAACTGTATGTTTGTAATACAAATATATATTTAATGAGACGAGATTTGTGCTGATAGAGTGTTGGTTTCCGTGTTCCTTTTAAAAAAATGACTGTGAATTTTATCAATAAAAATGTTTATAGGTCAGTACCACATAAATATAATATACACATATACATATATTATAGAACACAAATTTTAGCAAAATAGTGTCTAGTAAAGGGAGTAAATTAAAACAAATTACTACTCTTTCCTTTTTAAGAAAGCTACATTACATTATTTATTTTCACCTTAAAGTGTTTCGTCTGAAACACTGTCTGAGTAACAGTCATCTCGACGGCACACGATCACAGTTGCTGCAAAATTGCAACCCCTTACGAAATCTAATACACACACGAGACACTCAGACACAACGTTTTCACACAGCGGCTGGTAAAACATTTAGTGGCTAAAAATTTTAAAGTTGCTCTCCTATTCCTGCATACACTCGATGTATATCCTGATAATAGCTTTATATCTAATTTTCATATTGTCTTAGACTTTTATCACTGTATATATGTATATATGTATATATGACATGAGACAACCGTTGCCTCTTTGTTCTACATTTAGTTTAGAAAATTTTCAAAATAATTTGATACCCGCTAAATGCACACTCATTATCTATTTACGGTTCATTACGTTAACTGATACTTGTGGTTGGGTTAGGCTTTATTTTGGTTATTTTAAAATTAATTATATTTCATACAATGTAATAATTGCATACATTTTGTAAACATATTGTTATAATTATTTTATACTCATTTTGATATTTCGTTATAAATATTATTTTTTCGATACGCGCTCGTATTTTATAATGTAGAGAATACATAGTTCAAATAAACCGAACATCATAAAATTTTACAAAAACTTGTACAAAACGTTCACTAAATAGTTCACTCTTCAGTTAGTTCACTCTTCATTAACACTCACTGTTAGTTTGTAACACTCTCTATTTGTTTCTGCGTATTACACTCTGTATTAAACTCAAAAAACATTATTGTATGAAGCTTACTTATACCTTTTGATAAATGTAAATGATAGCGCGATCTAATCTACTCCTAGCGCCATCTATTGGTAAACTTCAAAAATACAGCTAAATTGGACAAACTAAAACTGAAATCGATTCTTATAATTTCCAATAAATCCCCAGATCAGGTGATGAAAAAGTTTACAAATCATTTATTTTAATCTCATTTACAAAAAGAAATAAACCTAAAATAAAGTTTAACATAAAGTCAAACTTAAATATGATACAAAGATCTCAAAATAAATTAATTAAAATATTATTTAACTATCACTTTCGGACATCAACAAAAAAGATTTACACGGACACGAAAATTATGAATATACAACAAACATACAAATATTATACATGTCTATTAGTACGAAAAATATTAAACCGGGACATACACACTAAGATAACATTTACTAAAAAATTACAAGTGCAAAAAATTAAAATACGAAATGCTAACAATCTAATATTACGCCCATCTAGAACAAATTACGGTAAAAAGAATATTGAATATGAAGGTGCTCAGCTACATAACACTTTACCGAAGGAAATAAAGGAAACTAAATCAATGTTAAATTTCAAAAAACTACTCAAATTTCATATCTTTAAGCAAAAAATATAACCTATTTTCAAATTTAAATTTTAATTTAATTTAACGTAAAAAAAACAAAAAAAAAACATAAATAAATTAAAAATAATATTATTTAAAATTGCATGCACTTACACTACAAAACTTAAACTAACATTTATACATATGCACACACACATACCGGCTTAGGAAATAATTTATTACAACATTATAAATTTGACTTCCATATTAACGATACTCATTAATGCCACTTCTAGTACTTTTTAATCTATAAAGTTACTAATTGAAACATGTACCTACGTTTATTGTGTTTATATTTTAAGATCTGTCTACCCTGTTTCGTGTCATATTTTATTTTATTTTTGCTTTGTTATCTCTGTACGCTTCTTTTATAAGTTTTATATTTTATATAGTTTCTCAGTAAGTGAAATGTATGTATTTCTTTTGAGGAATTAATAAAGTTCTTAAACCACAACATTTAGAACTTCAACAACAAAAAAAATACAAACATATACATACATATAATGAAAGCATAAGTTTTCGTCATTTCCTTTCTTCAGAATATAAAAAAAAAAACTTAAAAAATTTTAAGAATCTTGATTCGTTTATAAAAGCCTCCCAAAGTTACTTGTCATGAAGTCTTTATTTAAATCGCTGACAGAAAACGTATTATTCCTTAAGATGTTTAATGAACCTTTAACAGACCGACCTTTTCCTTGTTACGAGATCCATTATAGTCATCCTCTTTAAAACAACGATTAAACAGAATATTAGTCCATCGCGATAGAGGTACTTTCCATTAAACTTAATATAAACAGATTTTTAATTTTTTTATTTCAGTCTGCCTTTAGGAAACAACAGTCTGCCAAAAGTTCACTATCGTATTTTTTATGATACAAAAGATTATTTCTAAAAATAAGCAGATAACTCTGCTTGTTGGTGCCTTAGCTCGTGAATAGTTTGAAGGCCTATTAAGATGTTGTTGTTAATTAGATGGTAATTTAAATGGAATAAGGGGAATTTAAATGGAATAAATGATAACTAGGTTGTGGTACATACAAAAGGCGTGAATAATTTCTTTCCGATATAAAAACGATTCAATATTTTTGGTGTTGTACACATAAAACACGTGTATTTTTTTTCAAATATTAGAATAATTAAATGTTTTAGAGACTGTAACATCTTATGACCAACTCAAGAAAAAAACTACCGGATCATTCACATATATTTATTGATAGTTTGTTCAAGAACTCACATTTTTCGATAACAAAATCTCAATGATTTTATTTTAATCCAGACGTATCAGGACGTGAAACAATTCCTTACCTTTCACTTTTCCACCACTAGTCACTTATCCGAATGACCATACTCAAATGCATCAGCTCTAACAAAGAGCCGGTTGGGCGAAAATTAACAAAACAGTATTACAATCAATTCATTATATAAAAATGACTACCGGTATACTACCATTAACATTTGCTCTAAATTAATATTGCACAAAAATAGATTAAATAATCAAAGAAATCACTTATTGTAACACGGCCTCGGCAAATATTTCTCTATACGATTAAAATAGCCTGCGATGAATAACCTACCCAAAATATAAACATGATTAAAATAACTAAGATTATTGAGGAAGACATAATAATAATTGTCTTCCTCAATAAAAAAATATTATCTGTAGCAATTTATTCAAATATTAATAAGTATATTTACTTATTTAGGTTCAATTAGAGTTGATTTAGGTTCATTTAGATCGAGAATTTAAAAAGGATTTTATTTATAATTACGCTGCAACGTAAAAGATATACTTGTTCAGTAAAGTCTTTCGGTCGGAATCAAGATCAAAAGCAGTATTCGAACATATTCACAGATGTTAAGGACAGAACGTCTTTAAACGGGTTTCTAATTAGATGTCATATCAAACGTAGCATTAATTATCATGAGTTTGTTCAAATTGTGCTCCTTCTTAATATACGTGTGTATTATGGATGAGAATGATAGACATTTTAAGTTCGTAAAGTCATTATCCCACTTTTTCTTACGCTGATGAATCAATATAATTTTAATAAGTATGACGACTAGACTTATTAGACTCTTTTAATCTAACCTACATTAGATAGTTTCACCTGAAATTATCCTGTACGTCCACTTTATATGTAATAAGTTTATTATGAAATAAAGAATATCATTAAAGATATATATTTTTCAAAAGTACCATAGACTCATGACATCCCCATTTTGTTAATACTAATAACTACAATAAGCTCTCTACAAAATAGGAATTGGTAAACAGATATTTTAGATGAAAATCGTATTTTTTTAAGGTCTGTTCATATGAATTAATTGTGATCAAGGCAGTTTGTTCCTCAGGGCTCTGTTTTCTCTACGACTCTATTAATGATGTACATTAATAAACTACTATTACCAGTTGGCTTTGATTATTTTGATGACAAGACAGTTGTGGACTGGTATGCGTCCAGTTCTGAGAACAGACGGGATTAACTAGTGTTTGAAAGAGTGGCCATGGTAGAATGTATTAATTTTGATACTTCAGACAGTCTTCAAATAGGGCAATGCCAATTTTTTGAAATTTCACGACTCCAAAACATAAACGTATACTAGTACCACTCCAACTGCAAGTTTTCAGAACGAAATCTTCGAATTCTCCGACCGCATTTACTTATTAAGTATTAAGGTGTCCTCAAACATAAAGTTTGGGTAGTTTATGAAGTGTAAGGCTATGGCAGTGGCAAGGAAACTTATAGTCTTTGCCTCTTGGCAGTACTTTACATCACGTTGAGACAGGCAAAGCTGCTGTGGATACCTCATTGGCATCTTCTCGGTTATCCATAAGATACCTTTTTTAAAGTGTAATTAGTAAATTTACTCTATAAATCTTGCAACACCCTTTATCATTGGGTAGCCAAAACCTATCTGGGTCTCTATTCATTCCTAGCAGAACTTTCTTACCCCCAAAACAAAGAGATGAGCTTACTCTTTCCGCATACACAAAAAGTATAAGAAATAGTTTGTCTGGTTCTATGTTGCCTTCCGGTGGAATTAAAAAAAGAAGTTGAAGATTTGCCTCTAATAATATCAGAAAACTTTTTGACAACGGTAATCGTTTAGACTGGATTAATCATCATTATGTATCAAAATGTTTTAGCGGGATTATGTTTACGGGGGTAGCTTAAAGCATTTATTACGCTTAATACACCGGCAATGGGCTCATAGGACTGTTTTTAATGTACTATAATATTTTTTTATGAAAATGGAAATAAAAATAAACAGAAAATTATGAAGTTATTAACTTTTATTTATACGAAACACAAATAATATCGCTTAAGTGATTTTAGCAAGTGTTTCAGAATAACCTTGCATGGGTTTCATTTCGCTTTATATCCGTATAATATTGACTGTTGCCTTTTATAGCTGGTTATCTCGTTAATTGAGCATAATTATTCGGAATCGAATGATTAATTCACAACCTTTAGACAATATAACATTTGGTTATGTATTTTTACGAGTAAATGTATATTGCGATAGTAATCACAGTACTCGTGGGTTAATAGTGTAAATAATATAAAAGTAGTTTTTTTTAATAATACATTAAGTTATGTATTGAAACATTCATACACTTTTTCATCCACTTCTCATTACAGCCCGCCGCTGAGTAGTTACAAAATGAATAGCACTTTATCATATATTCCGTATCCAAT
>JAAAKD020000070.1:8068347-8103678 GCA_010014825.2 Danaus melanippus
AAGAAAATTAAAAAATTGATCATATTAATTATAATTGTGATATTGGAATAGAAAATGTAAATTAATAGCTTTTATTTCTTTCTTATAGGTTAGTCTTGTTAACTTTGTATTGTGGAGCTTATATATATATATATATATACAGTGTAAACTCCATATAACGTCACTCGATTTAACGACAAACTCTCTAAAGCGTCGAAATCAATTGACTTTGTTTGGTTGAGCTTGTCTACCATACAATGATACACTCTACATAGCATCACACCCACTCTCTATAACGCCATAAAATGCATAGTCCCTTCAGTGTCGTTATATAGAGTTTACACTGTATATATATATATTTATATATTATCTCTACTTATTAATCTTATATTTGATTGTGTCATCCAAATCATGACATTATAAAATGACATTTTAAAATAAAACATTTTAAAAATAAAACATAGGTTACAATATTTGGTGTTGTCTAGGACATGTGAGAAAATTATATTTTTCTTTATATATATATGTATGTATTATACATTTTTGATTTTCAGCAATAGAGAACTTCATAAACACAAATTATATTCCATAATAGATTAATGATTTGAATCCAATTCAGTGATAAATCGTCTCTGCAATGCTTCGGAGTGAAAAATGATTGAGTTATTTTATTGTACATGTTCACAATGACTTCAACAATAAAAAACATGGTTAAAAGTGAACAACAAATGTTGTCTTGCGATTTGAACTTTGACATAATAATATAATTAAAAATTTTAATTAATAAGTTTTTTTTCATTATAAATATTTATAACTTGTGAAACAAAAAAAAAGCTTTGCGTATTAAACATCAGTTTTTAACAATGTTTCAATTACATTGTTGTAATCGTGAAGATGGGGAGATGAGATGTGACTTGTCCTATTTTTTGGCATTTAATGCAAAACAATTCTTATCATAATACTATAAAATCATGATGAATGCAGACATAAAATGTCTCAAAAAGTTTGCAATAAAAATTGTTCTCCCTACTTGGTCAGTATTGTTAAATAATAATATCATATCAAATGTAATGTAGGCAGACCTTGTTGTAATATTATGTTTCGTCATTCAGTCTTGCTACTTATAACAATACAAATAGTACTTATTATCGATTACCACAATAAAAATGCTGATTATGTGGATCTATCTATTTAAATCTCTAACCTGACAGCTTCAAGTAGATGCCTCAAGAGTTCATGAGCATCATGTTGGTCTCCACCACCAAACTGCGGGAGTTTGGCGACTAATGCCGACAGCAGCCTTCGAGGGTTATACACACCTCCTTCCCCTGAAACACATAGTTATTAAATAGAAAAAACATATAGTTAAGAAATCAAAACAAATAGTAACTTAGTTTGATTACACTTAACTTGGTAATCAACCGATGTCAAGGGATAATAAAATTCTTAATAAGATTGTGGTATTATATTATTCTAAAGGTTGTTAAAAAATATATATATATGTATATATATCACAGTGTAATCACTGGGTTAGTTAAATTTACATGTCATCTAATAAACCACTTAATGTAATTATAAGTTACCTTGAGTTAACAAAACAACAAGATACAAGCTAGTGCGGGTTTCTTAAATAAAAGATTATAAAACTATGAATATTATGTAAATGTTTAATCCATTTTCTATGTCTTTACAAAAAGTGTGTTGCATTGAACAACAAACGTAGTGTTGCCAGTTCATTATTTATAAACCTAAATAAGTACTAGCAAGTATCAGTTCAACTCATAAGTATCAACAGCTCATTAAGGTACAACTAGCAATACTATGCAATTATTAAAAGTGAATTTTTGGTAAGGCCATTAAATCATGCAAAACTTATGTCAATGAAGAAAAAACAAAACTATTATGATTATTGGCATTATCATCTGTAAATTAGTTTTATTCTTACTAAATAAATACAAATATAAATATTAAACATACCCGCTTGCAACTCAGCTAAAGTCTCAGCTAAAGTTTTTGTTAATGTACCCCATTCAGCTAATTGTCCTGTGATCGGAGGAAGTTCCATTTCCACACCCTCGTCCCCACTCTGATCACCTTTAATTTTTAATTTACCACCGGGCAGAGTGAACTTTTCACCGGGCGATGACATTTCTTGTAAAACTTCTAATAAATATGGTGTCTGTACTAAACATTGCATTACCGAATTGAAAAAACATGTGTTTCCTAAATTTGTCAGCCCTCTAACCCTCGGCAAGTTCAACGCCATAGCTTTATCTTTGCCTTTGTCATTTCTTGTGATAGGTTCAAGAGGCATTGGCAAGTCCAGCTTAGATTCTAACGAGCCAAGGGGTAATGCTATTGGTGGCAACTTCGGGTTATTTGAGGATTGTTTTTTCAGATATTCTATGCATTCATGTAATTTTTTAGCGCTGGAGGCTGTGATTTCATTGTTACAGTTATAACAGTAGATCTCCCAGGTTGTGGTGTTAGCTGTTAATGCATGGCAATCAGAATGTGGCGTGTGGAAATGGTTAAGGGCATGCTTGTTCTTCGCTCTGCCGCACAACTGTGTTCCGCAACGCAGACACATCCAGAGGGTGACCTCTTCTTCATAATTTGAATCAGCAATTTCGGTTTTTGGACATTTTTTGCACTCCGAACATTCCTTTTCGAACCCTCCGGTTTTTAAAGCCTTCTTTAATCTAGTAAGGTCAACAGCTTTGGCTACATGAGGACATGCGGATTTGACGGTTTCATCGCAAGATTCTGTCGAGTCGTCTCCATTTTCACTGGGATCGCTTTGTCTCTTTTTCTTGACCATTATGACGTTAATATAGGTCAAAAACCGCCTGTAATGTAATCAGATACACTATTAAGAATAACTTCACGAACACAAAAAGAAAGATTTGACAAATCTGTGTCGAGAGCCATTGCACGCGTGACAACGCACATTCACTCTAATATATTTCAAATGGTGTGGATTTGAATCAACATTAAAATATTTGAATAAAACTTACAATTACATATGACGTCTGGATATTAAAGTTAAAAATTGACTAATCGTACTTATGACTTAATTTCTCAAATTTTGTCAGAAAATTATAGCACAGTCGACCGACATCTTTATGTCCTTACCATTAATAAAAATTAAATTAGGCGCATTATACATGACAGTAAAAGTCAAATTCACAAGAGTCGATTCTTGTCAGTCGTTTAAGTGAAAACTTCACCGATACCAAGCAAAAATCCAAGTATCTAATTCGCAACGGCCCTCTTATGGGAAGTAGCGTAACTAAAATTCTGAAACGTCAACATGATATGAATGATCGAGTTTCGTAGTAGAATTTACTAAATTGTTAACTTCAATTGTGTTACATTTAAAGTGTTGTACTTTGATAAATAAATGTACGAAAAGCAACTAAACATTAGCAAGTGGTTTTAAAAATATGTAGTGTCAGGAGATTTATTAAGGACCGTTTTGTTGACTTTGTTGATATTATTAAGTTTCATTAAAATTACTAACAATGTCTTTGCCGGGCAATGGAATATTTGTTGTCCAGGGAGAGATGTCCATGCTGGTCACAGCCATGCGGCGAAGCACTCGATGGGGTTCTCATTCCTTTCCAAACGAGGAATATGACGTGCTGACACGAACATTTCAGGATCTTAAGACAATCTTGAATCAAGTCAATGATCTACGTCTATTAGACCCTTTGACATATCTTAGTCCTTTTTTGGAGGTGATAAGAAGCAAAGAAACTACTGGGCCTGTAACAAGTCTTGCTTTATCTGCCATACACAAATTCCTGTCTTATGGACTTATAGGTAGGAAGCATTTTTCTAATTTCTTGGTAAAATCTTATCTGTTTTAAAAATAATGAAATCTAATAAGATTCCATTAATTATAAAACAAATGTCTGTAACAACATATACATGTATTGTATTAAAAAACAATTTAGTTAACAGCATTATTAATTATTATGTATAATTGGTAATTGCATTAAAAGCATAACTTTGCAGACACCACAAAATTGTTTGGACATAGTTCAATTTATGAATTTGTAAACAGTAAACTGTGGTAAAAACATACACATCTATACAAGTATTATATATTTTTGGTTTTATTTATAGACCTAAAAATACTTAAATCACATATATATGTATGTATATATATATGTATATGTAGTAGTGAAGTATTATGATATAAAGATCCTTGAAAAGATAATTGAATCATATATAAACATAATATATGAAACAACACAAAGATTAAAACTTTATTGAAATGGAAAGTTTCAGTAATTTTAGAATAATGTTAAAAATTAGAAAATATACAAGGATACTAATGGCTTGATGTGTAAATACCATTAAGAGAGTATTATGAAATGTACAATAAAACATATTTTGTGATTGCCGTAATTAACATAATAGAAATGACCATTTTGTTGAAACTTTATCTTATAAGAGGGTAGTTGCACAGATGATCTTTTTCTGATAAGTATGCATATTAATGATTGCTATCCCTGATTCAAGATCCGACTCATCCTAGCGTGCCGGCAACAGTAGAGGACATAGCGGATGCAGTAACTCATGCACGTTTTGTCGGAACCGATCACTCTTCAGATGGAGTTGTGCTGTTAAAGATATTGCAGGTACAATTATACAGTGATTATCATTTCAAACTGTTCAAAGTTTAAGTTTAAGAATAAAAATGACCTTGGGTTAATAAAAAAAAAATCATTTATAATAATAAAATTATTATTGTCGAATTTAGCTTAAGAATTTTTAGTTTTCTCACGAAAGTTTTAGACGGAATTACAATTACATGTAATCATGAATCAAGAGTATTTATTAATCATTTATAGCTTGCCATTCAGTATTCAATAGCTATAGACAATTTCCTTCCTGCCAATGTTATTAATTAATAACTCATATACTGAAAAAAAAAAATTTTTTTGTTTTAACTTTAGGTTCTCCGCACACTAATGCTCAGCCCAGAGGGCGCTATGTTGACTGATGAGAGTGTCTGTGAGATAATGCTCAGCTGTTTCCGAACATGTTTTGAAACCAGATTAACAGGTTGTGCATTGAATTGTTTTGAAACATTATTTTATCTATTGTAAAAGTTACTATGATAAGAGTACGTTTAGTTTAAAGTTAACATTCCCCATATGTTAAATTTCATTGAAATTAAATTAGTAATCATAACAGATAATATATGTAATGTGCAAGTTATTATCTTCTAGAGCTTCTTCGTCGCAATGCTGAGCAATGTCTTCGCGACATGACGCAGTTGATTTTCATGAGGCTGCCGCAGTTTCCAGAGGATTCCACATCATTTACCTCCGTCGGACTATCGCTTAAGAGACGAGACCGGACTAAGAAGAAAGTTACTGCCGCCAACAGTGAGTGCACAAAAATGACATTATTTTATATTAATATATCTTATGCATTGATAAAAGATTATATTTGTAAAATAGTGTCTTCTACAACACTAATAAGTCAGAATCATTTTAATGAGTATAAAAAATAAAAAATAATCGACTGAAAAAGTTTGTCCTCTCACCGCTAGATGGCGTTATGTTTTCCTACATCGCGCTATCGAAATGTCGTACTCGAATGTATATATTGGTGTAAGATTCTAGACTTAGCCAAAAGGGTGTTTGCTGCTTTGATGGCACGTGCGCCAATATGGTGTGCGGGGTATGGTTATCAAGACATACCCAACACGTAATTTTTGTTTTCGTGGGGCAGTTGGGACCACTATGTACCGGCGCCTCCCATAATAGACAACGAAGCCGCGATAACCACGTTACTGTATTAATGATTCATAATGATTGTGTCTTTTTCATCATTTTTATATAGGTAGAATATTTTCAATGCAGAAAATTTTACTGAACTCCTCCGACCTAAATAAAGAACGTAACTCTTTATATTACACTACTTCAATATTATTCTTAAAAATAATGTTTATATGTACATATTACTAAAAAAATGTGGTATCGACATATATTATACTCGTACTTTAAATGCCTACTTCCTGCCTATTATTTATTAATATGAATATTTAATTATCGTTTCTAATTAATTTATTAAAAAACATACTAAAATATGAACAAAATCCTCTATCAATGACTGCAGCTGTCACGTTGAATATCTTGTACTTATTTAAATAATAATGGTAGAATTCAAACTTGTGTTTGAATTCTACCATTATTATTTTGATTTTCTTTTTAAATAGGTACCAACTCACTAGATAGGAAAACATCTAACAATGATCAAATAAGTCAAGAGGTCGACGTTGACGAAGCCAAGCAAGTATCAACACACAAGTACGTTGAAGCAAAACATGGTCTATCTTAGCCATTACATAAATTTAGTAGATATTAAGTGTTCATAATATTCGATTGTTTTGATAAAAGCGTAACAAAATAGAATATAATTTATCTAGTAGTTAAAATAGAAAATAATATTTTTATATTGTGGAAGTATATAATATAATGAGATCTAAGATTTTTGCGAGTCTTATACATTGAAATGAAACTAATATCTTTCGGACCGTCACGGGCAGACGAGATGTAATCACGGTTGCTGTAAAGTAGCCGAAACGTCAGAAGTATGTAGTTTTAAACAAAAATAAAATCGCATAGTACATCCGAAAAATATTAGTTTCATTTAAATGTATATAATATATGTATGTATTTTAATTTTATAATTAAAATTTCCAGTCAAGATAAAAATCTTTTGAACGAAGCCGAGATAACAATAGAACCGGTGGATCAAGCGAAGAGTCCGAAGAAACACGCTCGTCACTCGTCGATGGACCTCGCTAGCAACGCTTCAATAACACACGTGTTAGAGAAATGTGTTAACACAGAAGATAATCGGGAGAACACAGAGAAGGACACAGCAGAGAATATAGAAGAGAAGATTGGTGAGTTTTGTGTTATTATCAAATAACTAAATATTAAAGGCCTTAATTTCTGATCAAGTCATTATTATCACTAATATACTAGGAGTGTTAACTTCATTAAACTAGATAAATCCCAAATAACTATTCCTTATACCACATTTTGTTGTATCATGGTGAAGTTAAAACAAAATATCCAATTTAGTCGATAAAAATAGTTCTGTTTTTATGTCCATTACTACTAAAAATCCTTGATCTCAAAACATCTGTAATTGAAAGAGTATATTCATTAAGTTGAGTATTAAAAGTTGCTTGGTTATTAAAAGTATTTTTTTTATATCGTCTATAATCAGAAACTGTTGGTGGATCGAATACAACAGACGAAGGGCAAGGTGACGCTCAAAAGTTAGAAGAATATGTGAACCACAGAGGCATCAGGTTCACCCAACAAGAAGAATCCTCCAACTTGCAACCATATGGACTGGTCTGCGTCAAAGAATTGTTCAGGTATGTTAGAAGTGGAGGAAATAATTATTAAATTGTATATCGTGAATTTGAGGACCAAGCGCCGTGAAAAATATTTTTAATTAACAGTAAAGAGAGTTGATATTGGTTTTGTGGTTTATGATAAAAATTTTAGTTATAGTAGCAATTGTTCTGTGGTTAAAAAGAATAAAAAAAATGACAACAACTTTAAAACTAAGTCTTAGATGATTCAATCAAGAATTAAATTAAAATCTAAATGTTAGTTGATTCAATGAAAGCGTATCACCAGATTCCTGATATCTCTGATCAACCCCCTGGAGCCTCAGAACACGTCAGCTATGGTGCAATTGGGGTTGAGTTTAGTGGGTACGGCCCTGGAGGTGGCGGCCGACCATCTGGCTGGCTGCCCCGCTTTACTGGGACTCGTCCGAGACCCTCTCTGCAGGAACCTCATCAGTGTAAATATTTAGACGATACTATAATATAACCAATATAACCATATTGTTTAAAATTTCTTTAAAGAAGGGATTGTTAACAGTGAACTGATATTCTTGCAAAATTTGAAGATATGTATTATTTTTTTTATTATATCATCTATATTTATTTTATTAACACTCATTGGTATTGTTATAATTCCTCAAGATATTTTCAGCAAATTCTAACTTAAAACGACTTGCATACGATTTTTAATATCTCTCTCAAAGTTTTTTTTGTTTTGTTTTATATGCAAAAAGCTCGTTTTTCATTTACAGTTACTCGACACAGAGAGGATATCAATTTTTGCCTTGGACCTACAACTATGGTTCCTTTTATTCGAAGCTCTCCGCGGCCACCTCAAGTACCAAATGGAAGCGTTTTTCAAGAAAATAATTGACATAATTTCTGCTGACACAACAAAGTCTATATACGAATTAAAAGAAATACACCACATCGCCTTGGAGAGCCTGTGTCAAATGTTCCGGATACCAGGACTTTGCACGGAACTGTATTTGAATTTCGACTGTGACATTTACTGTACTAATATATTCGAAGAGTTTGCAAAATTACTGTCCAAAAATGTCGTCTCTTCGACCGCTTACAATATTCACACTATGTCATTGGAGGCTCTGATGACTATGATCGAGGCTATAGAAGTCGGGACCGCCCCGAAGGAAGATGTAGAAGTGGGAGAGGTAGATGTTCAGAGGGAGAAGGAAGATCGTGTAGGGCACGTCACGTTGGAGCTCGGCGGTATGGACGACGCGTCAGTCGTCAGCGACCACGTGACCCACGACATCAGTCAATATTTTGTTCCTAATGCAAGACAAATGACTCAAACAGAACTGCCAACGGACGAGGAATTGGATCACATTAAGGATATGAAAAAGGTTAATTATTAAACAGGTTTTATTGCTTAAATAAGATAATTAGATAATTTATATATTTTTTTGTCAGTGGGTAACTCAAGGTACTGAGCTGTTTAACCAAAAACCGGAGAGAGGAATAGAATTCCTATTGGAGCATGGAGTGCTGTCAACTCCGTTGGATCCGAAGCAAGTCGCTATGTTCCTGAGGGAAAATCCAGATTTGGATAAGAAAATGATAGGTGAGCTGATAATTACGCTTAATATAAACCAATATACCATTAGTAACAGGTATTTATAACACCGTTATTTACAAATTATAGATTTTTCAGTTCTAATATGGCAGAAGAATTCTTATTGTAGTTTCATTTGTTGTCCTATCATCGTATCTAAACTATATTTAATATATTTTAATGTATTCAGTCTGTCTGTTTCTATTACATCAGGTGAATACATCTGCAAGCGTTCATCTCGTGAAGAAGAGTCCGGTCCCAGCATCCTGTCGGCGTTCGCGGATAGTTTCGACTACAGCGGTCTGCGTGTCGACCAGGCCTTGAGACTTTACCTGGAGACCTTCCGTCTTCCGGGAGAAGCTCCATTGATATCATTGGTTATGGAAAAGTTTGCTGAGCGATGGCATGTGAGTTACTTGTGTGATAACAATCAGTATCATCACGCGTGTGTTTGTGTCCATGCTTTCATTGGTGAACGTGCGCGTGTGCGTGTGCGTGTGCGTGGTTTTTGTTATTAAGGACGCAAAAACTGTCTTATTTGGATCTTATTTTGCGAGTATGTTACTCAATATCCTCGAATACTATATGGCCACCTGTTCAGCATTAAGTTGAATTAAAAAAAACAAGAATAATTATTATGTGCATGTAGTTCAAAAAGCTTAATGCTTTGGTGATCCCTAGTTTATAGGTATAATCGATGTTCCCAGTTAAGCAACGGTGAACCGTTCGCTAACACTGACGCGGCGTTCCGGCTGGCTTACGCCGTCATCATGTTGAACGTGGACCAACACAATCACAACGCCAAGAAACTCAACGTGCCGATGACGGTCGAGGACTTCACGAGGAACCTCCGAGGATGTAACGGCTCCGACGACTTCGACCACGAGTTACTGCAGACTATATTCCACGCTATTAAGTAAGTATAAAGATTCTAGATTTATATCTAAATGAAACTAAGATGTTAAGCTACTACCCGTCTTTTATTGTTTTAACTACATACTCCCGATATTTCGGTTATTTTGCAACGACCGTGATGACGGGCAGACGAGATGAAAATGTCTATAATAGCGTTATTCATAGTAAAAATTGTTTTTTAATCCATAATTGTTGAATTTTTTTTGTTATGTAAACCTATAACGTATTTAATAAAATTAAAAATATTAAGGCACTGTTAGAAATTAACATGGTTATTTTATGTCATTCATAATTTGTCAAGGATTCTTCATACATTTTAAGTAGTCTAGAAACCAAATAAGACGAATTATGAAACGTACTTAATGTTTTCTATCATTCATCAATAAGTTTCCATCTCAACTCCATCATATTCCAATTTTCCAGGAACGAGGAGATGATAATGCCAGCGGAGCGTGTGGGTCCTCTTCGTGACGCGTACCTGTGGCGAGTGCTGCAGCGCCGCTCGGGCCGCACGCTGCTGTCCGCGCCGCCCGCGCCCCACAGGCTGCACGCTCGACTACTGCCGCTGGCAGCGCCGCCTGCGGTCATACAATGAACAATTTTTATTACAATAAGGACTTTCTGATGATTGTTTATCATATTACAAAATATATCTAGAGCATACTAATATCGTCAATACAACACATACATAGTTTTGAATAAATAAATGTAATTCAATTTATTTTAATTTGTCTTGATAAATACGATAGACTCAGTCCTACAAAAGTTATTTTTATTATTTATACTGACTTCTCTGCTGGTATACAGGTGACAGCGTTGTCGGCAGCGTTCGAGCGCGCCGCCCCGCCGTCTGCGGAGGATGTGGAGTCCAACAATCTCCGCGACTGTGCCGCCCTCATAGCGCTGTCCGGGCTCGAGCGGTGTGCAGCGCTGGTAGCGAGGTTGTCTCCTAGTACACTCACCCTCGACACGGTTCTGTTGACGCTGTGCAAGTTCACTGGACTACTGACGCCGCAGCACTCGTCTTATATAGCCATCGGTGAGATATCTGTTCCTTGTACACAACAGTATGGAAGAATGAATACATGATTCAGTTTTATTATTAAAAACTACATAAAAGCACATTGGAAGTATTTTTAAATGAAATAAATAAATAATTCAAAATGATTATAGTATGAATTGATAAATAGGTTTAAAATATTTGTTATTGGTAAGGAATTATAATTGTATAATTAATGTTAAAGTTATTATTTATAAATGTATCCCAGGCGTGTCTCTCGGACAGTCGTCTAAGGCGATGTGTAGTGTCCGGCGGGCTTGTGTCGTGGCGGCGAGACACGCGGACTGCTGTCGTGACAGCTGGCGACACTTGCTGGAGATAGTCAACACCCTGTATATAGCGAGGTTGTTGCCCAAAGTGAGTTACTTATATATTATTCAACAATAAACAATTATACATCTCAGTCCTTTATAAGATATGAGTCATTAGACAAATGATACCTTTATGTTTGTGTGAAATTTAAAGTTTTTGTCTATTGGGTACAGCTAACATAAAAACGCAAATACTGTTATTAATGTCAATATGTCGTTTGATTAGTTCAAGTCAAAGAATTCAAGTTAAAATCGCCTTTATATCTTAACACATAAAGTTGCAGATATCTAAGCACGATATTAGATTGGTTACAAAGATAAGTACAATAGCAAAATTTTCAAAATCAGAGTTTCATATGAAAATGTGATGATATTGACTACTTTCATACAACAATTTCGTGGTCATTTTTATTCCTACTTATTCATATTTCAGTGTTTGGTCGAGGCCGAGGACTACCTGTCTCCTAATGGGACGGTTTCTTTGATACGAGATACTTCACGCGGCACAGAGAGCGGTCTACTCTCCAGTCTATATTCCTACATCGCACTCGGAGAGACCGGTATACTTATAGCAGAATTATAAACGAGCATGTTGGTAGGGATGGATTGATGTGTGCGTGTTTGTTACGCTTTCACTCAAAAAGTACTGAATGGTTTTGATTGAAATTTTAAAATAATATAGTCTATACATCCGATAAGAATATAGATTATTGTTTGTTAGAAAATTTGAGTGGTTACTGTATACACAGCTATACATTTTTGTGTGATGTCACGGGACACGATAGATAATTGGCGCTGTTGGTTGATCATCAGAGACGAAACCTCTTAGCATTCGATGGTTACACCGTAAGGGTGTCGGGTCCATCGCGTTGTAGGCAGAGGAGCTATAACAGTGCGTGGGACTTGCGACCCAGGTGTAGGTTTTCGGGGCGCCTATCTAACGCGCGTTAAACGCTTACCTTCACCGTCCAAGCTCCTCTCTCTACCTTACCAAATTTGAAAAGAATCCATTTGGGCTGCCTTCGATGTACGTTCCAAGAATGAATTAATGTGAGTTCTGGAAAGGCCCAAGTCTTTTATTAGGTTGTAGAGAGATTTAGTCATTATACCTTTCGCTCCCACTTCTACTGCGTTCTAACGACGAATCTGCTTCGAGCGAGTTCGTTAGAAAGCTCGTAATATTTATTGACCTTGATAGTGTGGTCTTTGGGGATGTTGCTTTCCCAAGGAACCAATTTTAACCGATTTTTAAACGGTTTCTAATCGATTCTGAGTAAAAACTAACAAAAGTTCACCATTGACGACATCGCAATTAAAAGCATGTGCGATTATATTGTTACAAATTACAAATTCACTGTTATATTGATGATATTCAATATATTTCGTACCTATAAAACGTTGCATTCAACAATAATCCGTACTGCATAATAATTAAAAATTTTACTTTCCGCCAGGAGTACGAGCCCCCACTCCTCATGAGAAGAGTTTGATGGACGCGGCCGCGGAGTGCGTCTCCAGGTGTAACTTCCCCGGCATCCTCATTACAGAGACCAGGTTCCTGCAGATGGAGAGCTTGCAGGTATATAGGGAATTAAAATACTTGGAAAAACTTGTTTAGATCATGTATACAATTATGTCTTAGTTCATATATACAGGGTGTATGAAAAATTGTGTCAACCCCGTTAACTGCGTTGTCAGTATCGAAAATGGAACACAATCAAACAACTTACATTTACAAACTCTTCAATAAGAATAATAAAATTAAATATTAAATGATTATTATATGTAGAGTAACAAAATGTTTGTACCCACTAGTATAACACAATGAGACTCCATGACGTCATCACACCTAATGCGCTACTAGTGACGAACTCGAACGTACATTCACATTGTTTTGATTGTTTAATCACTTTAACGATTCACTGATACCACTTTTTTCAAATATCGATATGTTTCACTATGTTACAAATCAATTTAAAATAACACTTAGTTAATAATAAAAAATATCGTTATTTAAAAAATCATAACAATAAATAAATATTTAATATTCATATTATTTCGATACTTATTTTGATATATCAAACATTAATATTATTTTTGATTGTAAAACACTATTTTTAACAGAAGTAGATTAACGATTTATCCTAATAATATAACATTTTGAATTGAAAATATCGATAGAATATTTATCGATATACCTAATTTTTAAACTTGCAGATCTCTATTCGAAAATCTTTTCAAATAATGTCGATTTAAAACTTATTTAGCCTATGCACTGTAACGGATCTCTGCTTGATATTTTTTAAGTAAAACTATTTTTAATCATAAGCTTATACTTATATGTATACTTGTCTTTAAGGAAGGACACAGTTTTTAGAACACGTTGTATATATATAATTTTAATTTTGTCATAAAACCATTTGTAATGAAATGTTTTGATGCAAATGATTTTAAAACTGACAATATTATTAATAAATAAATAGAGTTTGACACCAAATGTCATTCCAACGTTTGGTCAAAAGTCCAGTGACTGACTTTACCTTTCATAGAAGTGTCCTATTTGGTGCTAACAAATAGTATTGGGGTTAGATACTATCTGAATCAGAATTTCAAACTTCATTTTATTTTACCATGGAACAATAATAAAATATTATCAAATGTGACCGACCAAATCAAATCAGTCAAAAATCAATCACAAGTCAGTCAACAATTCTCGTCTTTAGTACAAATAAACATAACCAGCAACAAGTCATAAGTGAATTATGGTTTCTTAACTGTAATATTACAAAGATATAAAATTAATTATAAATTTTGTAACAGGAGCTGATATCAGCCATGATAGCTATCGGCGCTCCTCCCGACTCGGACAGTCTCCAACTAAACCCTCAATTGGAAGACATCACTATATTTTTCCTGGAGCTACTGGGTCAGACGCTCATACAGAATAGGTGAGAATTATATTAATATATATATCTATCTTGTATAATGTGTAGATATCCTGTTTAGATTATAAAAAAAAAATCTGGACTAAGACGCTCCTTGTTAAATGAACTTACTCCCAATGAGAGTTTCATCAAAACGGTACCAGCTTTCGAGTTTCTATAAGACGACAATTGTAAAAAGATTATTATTATACGTGTTTATATTGATGTGAATTAAGTGATGAGTTATTTGTAATAGAAAAAGACGCAAAATTTCTTAACTAATGGTAAATAAGATGACATTCTTCACGGATCAGGTTTGATGTTCGACTATATTCCGTCTGATTTAGGATATTTTAATTAGAATAATTCTTAATCGTAATATAATGGCATCTCTATATAAAAATAAATAAACAGTTTTATGCCAAAAATAGGTTTAACGACCGTTAACACACGGCAGCCGATAGATGGCGTTACTGGTTTGTTACTCTATATTTTTTAACCACTAAGGTTAATTCTCGGAAACCAATGCTAAATTCTACTAAGTAATTTGTTCATAATAATCTTTAATTACTTGAAATTTTAAGTAAAAGTGTTTACAACTGTATACAATTGCTATTTGTTTATGAACAATAAATCGTTTTATACAAAAGCAGAGTTAAAAATACAGCTCTACAATTTCACTAAGTCACTCATCGGCCCTGTGGCGCAACGGATAACGCGTCTGACTACGGATCAGAAGATTCCAGGTTCGAATCCTGGCAGGGTCGACGAGCTTTTTTTCTTTTTTTTTTAATCAATTTTAAAAAGGTATTTAAATATTATGATTATTTGAAGATTTTATTTGAAACCAAAATATTTTTGACAATACTATTGAATTCAATATAATAGTACATGTGTCATGAGCATTAAAAATCTTTTTAATAAATTTATGTTAATCAACTCGTTACGGACATTCCTCGTGAGGTTTCCAAACGTTTGTTAATGAGATCAAATAATAAAAAATCTAATCTTTTTCGGATATACTACTCGTGCTTTATTTTTGTAAAAACTACATACCTACTCCCGACGTTTCGGTTACTGGAACTTACTTTTTTACTTACTGAAACGTCGGGAGTATGTAGTTTTTTAGAAAAATTAAAGCATGTTTAGTGTATCCCAAAATTATTAGTTTTATTTAAACTATCACTCGCGAAAGTCTTAGATCTCATTCAGAAAAAGATCTTATAAAATATTTCATTTATCATGTCTGCTATTGCCTTCCTCCATATGAATTCATCTTGAGGATACTTTTGCGGTAGAAACTTTGCTTATTTCAATAAACAGAGACACCAAACCATAATATGAAAATATTCGATTTGACATGAGTTGAGATAATACTCTTAGTTCTAAGCTATTTCATATAACTCGCCGATCTTAGGAACTTACTTCTTGATCTGTGTATAGATGTATATACATGTACGTCAATACTTATAGTTTAATAGAGAACAACGGAACGTTGTTATCAAAAAACACATACATATATGTATGTACATACATGCATAAATCACAGTTTACGTAACAATTGTTGAAAGTTTGTATAGTACTAGTACACATGGTCACATGCACACGCGCAAACCACACACACACACACACACTCGCACCACACAAACACACCACTTCTTCTTCCTAACAATTTTCCCAGCTTTAGCCAAGGTCTGCCTTCCTGCTCAAACTCCTCCACTTTTGCACGGTCTTTGGCATCCTCGGTGGTAAGTCCATTGGCTCTCATATCCTGCTCTACGGTGTCCAGCCATCGCTTCTTGGGGCGTCCTGGGACGTCCTGGGGGTCTTGCTCTAGGGACAGACTTATCAAAGCAAATGTTTCTACGTAGTTCTCAGTCTGGAGTGCAACGTGGCCATACCATCTCAAGCGACTCTCTTGAAGCTTATCAGTTACGTCACGGACTCCAAGACTACCTTGGATATATGTGTTACGTATGCGGTCAACCCGCGTAACGCCACACATCCCCCTCAGCATCTTCATCTCCGTGACGTGAAGCTCCTGAGGGTGCCTGGAGAGTACTGGCCAACATTCGCTGCCATATAAGAGAACAGGGTGGATTATGCTCTTGTATATTAGTCCCTTGAGCTTAAGCGGTATTTTGCGATCGCAGAACACACCTGTGACCTCACGCCATTCCCAGCGCTGATCCGGGCTTTGGACATCATGATTGACGCCTCCGGACTCATGCAGAATGGATCCAAGGTACCTGAACTTTTCTGACTTAACGGCTGGTTTAGGACCTATATGGATAGTTCAAGAGTCCGGAGTCCTGTAAGCCATATACTCGGTCTTCGTCATATTTAGTTTAAAACCACTGTTCTCAAGCATACCCTTCCAGAGGTTCAGTCTCCGCTCCAGCATCAACCGGCTTTCGTCAATGAGCGCTATGTCATCGGCATACATCACCAGCCATGGAGGCTAGTCTTGGATGTTGGCCGAGACAGTGTCCATCACGCTTAGCCTTTGTGAACCCCTACTGAGATCGGGAAGGGTTTTGTGTCGCCAACAGCAGTCCTAACCATTGAAACGGAATCGAGGTACATGTCTCTGATGATGTCAATATAGGAATCAGGGATCCATTTGGATCGCAATGCCCATCAGACACATTGACGAGGCACGAGGTCAAAGGCCTTCTGCAGATCTAGGAATGCGACATGCAGAGCTCTCCTTATTTCTCAGTATGCGGCCATCAAAGTTCTGATGGCAAAAATGATGGCCTCCATGGTGCCCGATCCTGGCTGAAATCCATATTGACATTCTGAGACAGTACACTCTCGGCGGAACCTCAGGTTGATCATGCGCTCAAAGAGCTTCATGGTGTGAGTCATGATCTTAACGCCTCTATAACTACATAATGTTGAACACTGCCCGTGCCTTTGTAAATAGGGGTACTGTAGCTGTAACGCCACTGATGTGGCATATTCCCAGAGTTCAAGATGCGCTTGAAAAGGTACGTCAGTATGAGCACACCAAGAGAACCCAATGATATACGCGTGATAAGGTCCTGCGAAATCTTTTGGAAGAACGTGTTTACGACGGCTAAGTCAGACGCAGTAAAGGTTCTGAGAATATTTTCTCCCTCTGTATTGCGGCGACCATAACCAAAACCACCGTGTACACGCTCGAACGTATCCGCAGATTTACCTACGTGGCCATTTAAGTCCCCCCAACCATTATTACTTCAGCAGCTGGTATAGCGCGTAGAACCTCTTCCAATTACTCTCAGAAAGACTCATTTTCGGACCCGCTACATTCCGCCTGAGAAGTATAGTCACTGATTAAGTTCGTTATAACTCCCTCGATGTACATGCACCCGCATCAAGTAGTCGCAGCGACGTTCAACTTCAAGAAGACCTTTCTGAAGCTCCTTAGGTAGCATTACCGCTACACTAGCTTTACCTGAAGGTGACCCAGTGTATATCAGCCGGTACTCCTGTCAAATGTTCCGAAACTTATTGCCCCTCCAGCGAGTTTCCTGGAGGAACGCACACTGGACCCGACGTCTCATGAGTACATCTGCGAGTTCTCTGCATCGTCCGGTTAGAGAGCCAATATTCCACGTTGCAAAGCGGAGTTTCCGTTTTTGTACTGACGTCTTTAGCAGTGCCCGTACTTGGCACGGTAGCCCTTGCCCACTTATTGCAGGTTTAGGGCGTTGTGCCTGCGCTTCGTTTAGCGGCGACGCCTTAGCCGTACCCAGTCCTTTTTTTTTTTGTCGACCACAAGAGTGGCGAGGAATGGTTTTTACGGAGTGACTGCCGTCTAACTTCCAAGACCCCGTTTTACGGGTAACACCAGGAAAGGAAAAGATAGAGAAATGCTGAAACAGGTTATTAAGTGAAGGGGGGTGGGGTAGGTACAGGACACCACCTTCACGGACTGGAGATAAAGGTATGAAAGTGGTGGCTCGAGGATCCGGGTTCGCGTACCCGTATGCCCAAGACCAAATATCGAAAAAATATTTAGTAGGACACCCTCTGGATAACCACACACACATACACACCACATACATATATACATATATATGAATTAAAACTCAAACATTAAAGCAAGTCATCTTTTGAATGAATTAAATAAAATGACGTATAAAAGTAATTAACGTAATGAATAACAATCAATCACAGATAAACATGACAATGATTATATCCACGGCATTTAAATATATGTTTGTAATTATAATCTTATCTTAGGTTATTGTGAACTTCTAAATATTATTTCTTCGAGACACCAAAAACAAAACCAGAGACAATTTTGAGACGGTTAAATAAAGTACTGCGTTAGTTACTTTTACAATTTCTAAGATGTTTTCAAGAAATACAGATATATTCTTTTCAAGCATGTTTAAATTTGAGCATGTTTAAATTTGAGCTTGAGCATGAGCATGTTTAAACATTGAGCATTATACCATCTACTTCGCTAAACATTTTCACTTGTTCTATTATTATTTTCTTGTTGTGATTTTCCTTTATATATTTTTGGTTGAAAACATTAAAAAAATACCGAATATTAATAATATGTTTGAAGAATCGATAACATGATAATATATATACTTCTTCTACCTGGCAAATTTCCAGCTATAGCCAGAGTTTGCCTTACCTACATGTTGTGAATAGTCTTGGCTAATTGTTTTTACGACCGGCCGTCTGCCTGACATCAACCCTCTTTGGGAATGCATTAATCAGTGATGTCTAAATACTCTTAGAAAGTTCATATGACTCGGAAAAATCACATTGGTACTTGCCAGGATCGAACCCCTAATGCATGAGAGGCGAGCCTTTTAACCACTAGGCCACTACTGACTTTAATGATAATATACATATATATTGTCACATAATAATCACGGCTTAAAATTGACGCAAACAACACAAAATTTCTCGATAATATGTCTTTTTTATTCAGCTAAATACTGTAACAGAGATGTATACTTAATCTTGGTATGTATTGGCACACTACATACGATGCGTTTGACGTTTCTCATTAAATAACCAACGTTAATACTATAATGTCCGAAGACTTCTCGTTTCTGAAGTCGCTCATATAACTATTAACGCTGCGTACTCAGTGTTAATGCAAACTTAGAAGTAGCGAACTGATTATAAAACGCGACGAATAGAATATTTATGATGACGAAATGAGAATGAGCATTTTCATCGACTGACCCTGACCCTTGCTGCAAAGTAACCGAGACGCCGCTTCGGGAGTATGTAGTTAAAATATTAAAAATCGCGAAGTTAATTCGATAAAGTTAGTTTTATCACGCATACTCGCGAAAGTCTTAGATCTTATTATTTCTAAAATGTTACGCTCGTACATCGAAAACTCTCAATGACCGAAAAAATAGCTCACAACGCGTTATGGTCAGAGTTAAACATCCACATCGTGAAAATCGTGTTTTTCACGACGCATTGTGGCTATCACAGAAAGACCAAATAGCATAATTCGTGTCGTGGCTTACAGACTATCCGAACACAACGCGTTCTGGCAATAAAGAAAAGCCACGACGCGTTCTGACCATTCGGTGGTTTTACAAATCACGAAGAACTCATCAAAAGCAATATATATATATATATATATGTATATGTATATATATGTATGTATATATACATCCATTTCAGGCTAATCGTCAATGTGCCAAGAGAGTTGTATATATTAATGATACATATGATAATATCTAAGATAACCGAGGTACATACATACGTACGTCGAAGATATAATTATAAGATAATTATATTAAAATATTTATAAATATAATTTAGAATATTGTTCAATACCTTAACGGATATGTAAAATAAAAAATACAGTATTTATATTTCGGAAAACCGACCGTTACTGAGATCAATGATTTTGTAATGAAATATTAGGTTAGGCAGTTATTTATTCTATATGTGATGATATGCTTGAAATGATAAAATATATCTTTTTGTTTTTAAGTCCCACGAAGATCAGTAATTAGCAAAGAAAATCTTATTTATTGTTAGTTGGACATTTTTCGACTAAAGTCATAATATTGTGTCGTGTGAAAATTATATATATATATATATATATATATTAATAAAGTATACTTTACTTTGCATATATGTTTTTTATCTTATATAAATAAATAAAAAAAATAATAGATAGATTTAAATTGAATTTTTTAAGTTTTACTTCATATGCCAGGGTATAATTAATAAAAAGTGAAAAAAATTAAAAGTAGAATAAAACCCAATAGAAAAGGAGAGAAATATTATAAAAATTAAAGGAAAAATAATTTACCGGCGATCTGAGGTCGGGAAGGGTATGGGGTATGTATGGGGAAGGTATTTTAGAATGGGGTTTGTATTTTATTTTAAAACTAAAAGTCCTACGGAAAAATGTTATATGGCAAAGTTGTAGCTAATAAAAAGATATAAAATCGTTTTTATTAACACTTTTTCACAAAAGTTCAAAATTTGTGTAAAAAACTTATAAAACCAAGTTTTTGGTTTTTTATTTTTATCTTTTATAAAAAACAATATTTTGTCACGAAATTTGGTGAAAAATTAGCCCATGTACCAAATACACTGTAATTAATTTGATTAGAAATATTTATTTTTTCACATTTTTGGAATAAGTATCGAAAAAGCACCCTCATGTTCAATCGAAAAAATCACCCGTCAAAATATCAGCTTTTTTCAAAAAGTTGGTATGTTTTCTGTTCATTGAAATTTCTACTTTTCGAATGTGAAAAAATATATATGTTACTATTGTAAATATTTTTAGAAGATGCAAGAAATCGAAGTTGTAAAAACAATATTTTGATGAGACTGCAGTACCTACATTTTGTAATTAAAGACAAGAAAAAGCAAAGGAAGGAAAAGAAGTAATTAAAGATGCTCGTAGATTTAGTTTCGAATCGGTGGATTTTTGGTAATATTCCAAAGAAAACATCTGTTCAAAGCAACGATACAAGAGACAATTTATTATAGTATATATCAAAAACAAAACACATTAAATAATATTGATAAAAAAACTAGCTTGTTTGAAAAATGTGACTGATTTAGTCCAGATAAAAGCCCATTATCACTCTGCTTGTATGTATGTATGTATGTATGTATGTATGTATGTATGTATCACAAAAAATTTTATATCAAAAGAACTGAAAGAAAAAGGGGTCGCTCAGCAAGTTAAACTACTTAGAAAAGGACAAATTTGTGTTCAAACTGTCATGGTTATAAAAGTTGATACAATATTGAAGAAGAAACTTACGTAGAAGTTAATAATTCTACAATTGAAGAAATTGTGGATGAAGAACCAACGCAGTCTGGAAATAATATTGGATAGGAGAAGGGGATACTCATGAAGATTTCAACGATCTACTAGAATCGGAGAGGTTTGTCGAATGTAACGTTAAAAAATGCCATCAAAAAGACAAAAAATAATGAATTAGTAAATAGAATGGAAGATAAAGTATTTATGAATGATAAGATTAATGTGTTTAAAAATATTGTAATGAATAACGTAATCAGAGTAAAATATCTACATTTAATAGTACGATTTACATTTATATTTATATATAATAAGATTTCTTTTACATAAATGTAAAAATCATTTTATTGAAAAAAAAAAATTATGGAAGCAAATTACATTAAATTTTTTTAATGAAATTATTAAAAACAATACAGAATCCAAGAGGATATTTGTGCGTCGGCCTCCAGACCGGATATATTTTTATATTCGCGAATATTAAAGCGCATTGTGATGATAGAGCTTACGGTTCCTTGGGAAACCAACATCCCCAAAGACCATACCATCAAGGTCAACAAATATTACGAGCTCACTAACGAACTCACTCGAAATAGGTTCGTCGTGGATTTGTACGCGGTAGAAGTTGGACCGAGAGGTATAACAGCGAAATCTCTCTACAACCTACTAAAAGACTTGGGCCTGTCCAGAACTCACATTAATACATTCTTGGAACGTACATCGAAGGCAGCCCTAGTAGGTTCTTTTCAAATTTGGTTAGGTAGAGAGAGGGGCTTGGACAGTGGAGGTGAGTGTTTAACGCGCGTTAGATAGGGGCCCCTTAAACCTACACTTGGGACGCAAGTCCCAAGCACTGTTGAAGCTCCTCTCCCTGCAACGCAATGGACCCGGCACCCGCACGGTGAATCCATTGAATGCTAAGAGGTTTTGTCTCTAATGATTAAAATAAAATTTTCAAATTTGATTTTTACTCGATTTCTTACATTTTCTGAGAAGATTTACTATTGTAACATAGCTATATTTTTTTGCCAGCGGAAAGTAGAGATTTCAATGAACAGAAATCATACCAAGTTTTTTATAAAATCTGATATTTTGTTTGAAGTTTTTTTTTATATAAAATGAGGGTGCTTTTTCTACATTGATTAAAAATAAGCTGAAAAAAATAAATATTTCTAATCAAATAAATTACAGTGTATTTGGGACATGAAAAGGAAAGTTTTCACCAAATTTCGTGACAAAATATTGTTTTTTGTACAAGATAAAAATAAAAAACCATAAACTTGGTTTTATGAATTTTTCACATATATATCGAGGTTATGTGAAAAAAGTATGAGTAAGAAAAGTTTTAGACCTTTTTATTACCTATAACTTTGCCATAAAACATTTTTCCGTAAGACTTTTAGTTTTAAAATAGAATACCCACCCCATTCTAAAATATATACCCCTATACCCTTCCCGATCTCAGACCGACGGTAAATTATTTTTCTTTAATTTTTATAATATTTCCCTCCTTTTCGAATGGGTTTCATCCTACTATAATTATTTTTGATTTTAAAAATTATCGACAATAGTCTATCAAGAAACTTCTTCGTTTTAAAAAAATGTAGCGCAACTTTTACGATACTTTTTTTAATATGTACCGAATAATTATTCTGCTCTCAACGTCATATTAGCATTAGGAATTATTTGTTTGATAACCGGTAAAATGTAATTCATTTCGGTCCAACCATTCAGATAGGCCGTTATGTTTATGTCGGTGAAAAAAAGGGACTAACATTCATGAGAAACGTCATAACAACAGAAGACAATTAATTCTTGTAATTTCTATATGAACAAAGTTTCATTTATTTAAACAAGTGCTGAGAGGTATAAAAAACTGAAGGTACACATACATATAGATGTAAATATTTCTAAAATGATTTTCTGTAAACGATGCCAGGGACCGCGTGATTCATATTTGGCCATCCGTCTCCCAACACATGGAGCGTGTGGTCCGTTGGGCTGGACGATCCCAGCATACTCTGACCCGCGCCTTAACCGCCCAGCTCCGTATAGCCGCGCGGTTAATGCGCTGTGATCAATGCGCGCCGCTGCTCCTACAGCATCTCACTCTGCTATACCGCCTGCCCTACCGACTCTTTTACCAGCAAGCCGATGTGGTGAGTTCTAAAACACTCTGTTATACTATTAAAAATATTATATATTATTGCTCTACAATCATTTTAATATTATTCTAATCCCACCAGATATCCTGCGGTCTTTACGAGCTCGTTAAAACCTCAGCTCAGAATATTCACAATGGGAGCGAGTGGAGTATTCTGCTATCGCTGCTGGCGGCTGCGGGTGCCGGCGCGTGGCCTCGAGTACACATTAACACAGGTGAGTTAGTTTACTTAACAAGTTCTCATGGTTCAGGTTCTCATGGACATATGTACATTAAAAATATTACTTGAATGTTTCGAGGTTCATTGCTCAAATGATACGATATTTGTCTTGGCGTATAAGACGTCATTGTCTCAGAATCATTTACACATGAAAAAGATGGTCAAATATAGGAAATATGTGTAGATAATTAGATTTAGGAATTAAAAACATACCCAATAAAAAGAAACGTTTTCAAGAAACTTTATATAAAGGTTACTGGAAAGTAATTTGGTTTCTGCTAATTTCGATATTTGCTTTTAATTGCCAGTCAAGTGTGTGCTTTACATTTTCGTTGAAGGTACTTTGAGGTTCAAGAAGACTTTTCTTTTACAACAACATTTTTGAGGTATGTATGTAAGTACATTACACCTCAGTTAGTGTGAAAGATGGTTTTAGAAGTTCAGTTGGTGTGGTTTTGGTCTAACCGAGTCTTATGAAATAGGTAGACTACCAACAGTAGACAACGACACATTAGTAGTTGAAGTGTAAGCAAAGTCCTTGTCAGACAATCTAGGCAATCTCAAGCTCAGTTAGTTAATCTTGCCGAATATCTAAACACGATTGCAGCAGATTCTCAAAAGTTCGTGTATGAATCCCCAACGCTTGCCTAAAGAGAGCAAAATTTATTATACATCGACAAATCTTCAACAGTTCGATAGATTACGTTTTTACGATACTTTTATTACTAGAGATGAAGAATGGGCCATATATCGCTATTAAAAAGGCAAAAGACAGTGGCTCAAACGGTGCACCTGTGTTCTTGGTGAACTATTAGCTGAATTGTTCATTTTGAAGTGCTACAAATAGGAATAGTTAAGCCAGATTTTGATTTGGATCAAACAGGTTGTGTGCTCCATTCTTTAAGCAATAATTATACGGCTATTGCCAAAAAAGGTCCAATTCATATACAGTTATACAATGTCAGAGGCACCTTAAAAAAATTTAACAACGTATGAGGCCATACGTTATTTAATTTTTTCAAGCCATCCTTCAATACAATAAACGCTTCATATTGAAACTTCGAAATGCGATTTATTTCGATCATACTCGTCGTTTTCATCTTCATCTTATCAGCTGAAAAAAATTTCCTTGTTGCAAATGATAAAATTTAGATTTTGTCCAAAATGTTTCGTGACGCATTTTACTCTAAAACTGATTGATGGGCCACTTAGAAGATAGCCTTATCGATTAAAAATAAATTTGCCATATATTTATGAACAATAAAAGTCAAGAAAACGTCAAGAAACGTCAAGAAAACGTCAAGAAAACGAAAACTTTCGGATCCCAGTTTCATTAAACGTAATCTTAATAATCAATCTAAGTGCTCCATCTCCATCTATAAAAAGACACATAGCGGTAATAATGTTGTTAATAAATTATTGTAAATGATAAGCCTGTTCGTTAATTTTGCCTAAGTTATTGGGATTTTTTCTATCCCTCATTACAATTTGTATAAAAAAATAATAAATAATTGAAGATATGCGATTTTCTTCTTCAATTATATTTTAATAATAATTGTTATTGAAATCATCAAATAACTTAATTTCAATTAAGATCTTAGAATAGTAACCCTACTGATATTAATAAATGCAAAAGTGACTGTCTGTCTGTGACGTTCTAACGTCAATTTTGATGAATTTTGGTATTGCGATATATACATACATACTATATGGAATCTTGAAGACATATTCTACCTTTTATGATTCCAAATCCCGAATCCCGATCCTAAAACTACAAGAGTGGAATCATGAAGAGCACCTCAGATTCCATAACCGTAGAATATTTTATTAAAATTTTATCCATATCCCGATGTCAAAACTATACGGGTGAAACCACGAAGTGCAATTCAGATTGAGGCCACTAAATCTGAACTGTACTTCCAGTCGTGGTAGTAATCTGACTGCCAGTCGTGGTAGAGAACAACTCTAATGTTCGCACGAACGGAGTCACGGGCGAAAGTCATATTACCATGATAAACTTGAAGTCATCTTGTTTGACAGAACGTAACGCTGTTTTTCTGGGATTAAATGTAATAAAACCATATTATATAAAAAGTTTTATAAATACGTTTGTAATTTTGTGATAATTATTTTTATCACTAATACAATAATATCTCGTAATACGTAAATAAAAATTCTTTGGTTTGTGTCTAAATAATTTGAATCATTTTTTTTTCTTAAGTTTTTCTATTATGACGTAACAATCTATGAAAAAGGAACAAGATTTTTTATAGTTTACTTGTTAATATAATTTTGATATTAATTGAAGTTAAATCTTTCACAGTAATGATTATGTATTTACCTACTACTTGATATCTCTGCTTGACGTGTCTTTATATTATCTCTTTATCTACTTATGTTATTAAAGTATTTATTATAAATAGAACAACAAACATATATTTTTTTATTTGTAATTATCAGTGTTTATGTATTATTATAATATAATATTAGTGTAATTAATAAAACACTACTAGATGTTATTACGAATGAAATGAAAAAGAAATCTCTAGAAGGATATTTTATTAGAGATCTGACGTTGATAACTCGTTTGTGAATAAAGAAATAAATATTTATTTAGCTTTGAAAAAATTTCGTAAGATTGTAACCTCGTATTATATATTATATTGTTATCATAAGAAATTATGAAATAATATTGATTAATAGAGGTCATCAATTATGATACCGTTTCGGTACTGAATTCGATGTGTACACACCAAAATAAACAGAAAATATGAGAGGCGAGAATCCTAAATTTGCAAAAAAGATTTTTTTTTATTTTAGTGGAGGGGAGAGCGTTTGATCATTTTCAAAAACGTAAAAACAAGTGTCACAAACTCATGATATATTTTTTGCATGTAAAAAAAGTTGATCGTAAGATGCTCCAGCGCTTCAGGTTTTTATGCAGGAGGGTGAAGTTGATGTCATAGTCCTTCTGAATAATAATCTGACAACTATATGGAGAGATGTCGCTAGACTGAGCTTTTAGAAAGAAATTTAGTTTCAATATATCCACGTTTACATATTGACACTGGATAGTTTTTAATTATAAAATGAAAGACAGATTATTTAAACTAAAAACCCGTATAGATTATTACAATTAAACATATATTATAATTAATTAAAATTTAGATATAATCCGTTCGCTCCATGGAAATCTTCAGATTAAATATAATTCATAGCAATTCCTTCTTTCAAAATAAAAAAATAAAAATTGAACAACTTGACCACTTCGTTTTTACACCTTCGTGAATCACTTTTTTCTTAATGTAATTTTTTTTGAGATATACATTTTTTTAATGTAATCAATCAATTTTCCTTTAATCTGATGCGCTCGAGTTTTTTTACGGATTGATTCTTTTTATTAATTTGACGGAGTGTCGCTCATACTACCCACGGCCAAAGAGTACTAGAGTCTCTCAGTAGAGATAGATTAAAGGGTGCAAGGATTCTCCCTATATAATTTTTTGACTGCTCAAGTCACTTTTAAAATGCCCACTTGGGCTCAGGTAGTAAGATATCGTCCAGTTTAAATTCAATGTCTAATGTACTGTAACATGAATTATTTTCAACATAATTATTATAAGTATGTTTTTGTGTCTTCAAGGATAGCATCGAAGGCTATTCGTTTATTCATATTATACCATAATTTGTTAAGTAATATGTTTTTTTTAATTAACTTTTAAATGTAAAAATATACAAGAAAAGCTTGTACGAAGGACATGAAACTTATTACAAAAGTTTAAAGTATATTGAGTTTCATAAAATAAATATTTATGTCCTCTATTTATAAATAAATATTTTCTGTTTTTTTGGATTCGCTTTAACACTCTGGAATCCATAAAACTTAAAACGTATCACATCCATAGAGAAACAGCGATAGGTTTTTATAAGATTGACACTTAAGTTAACAGCTGGGATGAGGAACCGACATATAGTAAATTAAATAATAAACAAGTCAATTTATAGTTATATATTTTTTAATAGAATAGCTTATTACATGTTGCTGCGAATCCAGGAGTTGAAAGATGTTACTCTGGCAAATCCGGCGGGGTGTCCACGAGTGCATCCTTGACGATGAGTGAATGAAGTTACTCCAATCTGTTGAAAAGTTTGAACATTGATCATTTGCTCTGTCAAGAATTATGTAAATATAAAAATAACTTGTCCGCAATAAATTATGATGTTTGTGGTTGTTATAAAAGTGCTAGTAACGTACCAATGTGTTTCCAACTGCCAGAGGGCCACCAGAATCACCTTGGCATATACTGCGTCCATTTGGAGTCGCTGTGCATATTGTTGATGCAATGATAGTGCTACCATATGTGCGACGGCAAACGTCGTTGGTGATTACTTGAAGGTTGACGTGGTTCAAACTCGAAGATACGCTAGAACCTACAAATTAAAAAAATACAATTTTGTTTACTTGTTCTAAAGTTTTTAATGTTGTTTTATTAATTTTGAATGTAACGAAACTTACTGTCACTGGTTCTTCCAAAACCTGATGCTGTAGCCCAAGTTCCAACATATTGGTTGCTACCGCTTGCGATGCCGATGGGTCTGATGTTGTCTTTAAGGAAAGAAAAGAAGTAAAGTTTTATGTCACTTATTCTATTCTGCAAAATTTTATTATTATACAATATATGCTTACTATTCAAAGAGACGCTGCTTAGGACGATGATGGCAATGTCGTTGGCAAGTGTGTTCATATTGTAACTGCCATGCACGCGGACGTTATTTGAGTTAACACGAACACCACCAGAAAAGAAAGTGATGGATCCGAGAACAACGGTCACCTGGCGAGCCCTAGCATTACGAGTAACCCAACAGTGAGCAGCTGTAACGGCTCTGGTTGCACTAATAAGAGACGAACCGCAAGCTGATTGACGGCCATCGGTCAATGTGACCAGTAAACCACCCTGTAGTAACAGAAATAATTAGAAGTGTTTGTAGACAAATTAAATAAATGTGTTCTTTATAAAATTACCAAGTATGGAAACTGTCCGAGGCGAGCAGAACTGCCTCCTGTAATCCTAGAACCATCGAAGTCAGTGGATTCTTCTGCTTGTTTGATGCGAGCTGCCTCAGGAACACCATAGGTATTATGGTAGTCGGTATCGATGGGACTGTAGGCCGACACGGCCACGGCAAAGCCGGCGACGAACAGGAGGAGTTTCATTTCGATGAATTAATGTAATTGGATTTAGTGATTTTAGACTTTTTATATTAATTAGTATCTAATCAGATAATTAAATTTATCTATTAATTAATCTATCTAATGAGTAAAATAATTTCTATGATTATGATAAAACAAATTTACTTGATCTTATTTAATATATGTGGTTTATATTTTAATTCTGACCTCACAAACTATTGAATTTATAAAATTTGTAGGATTTTATTTCAGTCTTATTATTAGGAACTATAATTTGAAATTTGACGTTCTGTAATGGAGTATCCTAAATTCCATTTTTACAAAATATAATATTTTTATTTAATCAAAGTATGTACCATCGCTATGCACTTTAGCTATATTATAAGAAGTTTTTTGATCCTAATAAAGAAACTTTTATATGGAAATCAATAAAATCTTTGAATGACTCTTCGTCTGCCGCTTTGGAAATGAATTTTTTCCTTCGCAAGAAGTCATCCGAATTTCGAGAAAAAATGGCAACTTCTTGGAGCTAGGTCCGGGGTATACAGTGGATGTCTTAGAGATTCCAATCGCCGCTTATTTGAAAACTATCTGTTGTGCAGTATCTATGATTGTCCTGAAGCAGTAGTGGTTTACGGCTTTTGACCAACCTCGGTTGTTTAGCAGCAAAGTTTTTCCTTCATGGTTTACAATTGCTGATAATACACAACTAACGTAATCGTCTGGCCAGATTTAAGAAAGCTGAAGGACACAACGCCGGTACTAGTTCACAATACACCCACAAGTTCCTTTTTTTTTTATTAAATTTTCGCTTATGGCAGGATTTGGATTTTTTGCCAAGGTACAGCCATTTCGATGAGCGTTCCCGTTTATCATACAAGATCCACTTTTCACCACAAATAATGATTCGATTTAAAATGCCGTTATTCTTTGCCGGTTGACTATTGTAACGCAACAGTCTACGTGCGTTTGTCTATTTGTTCCACTTAATCCATGAGGGACCCATCTTTCAATCTTGTCATCTACCCAATTTGCTTCAATTGTTTTAAAACAGTTTTGCCACTAACACTGGACTCTGCATGTAATTTGGACGTGGCTTGGATAGGTTCCAAAATAGCTTTCGATTCTTCATTATCAATCTTGGACTCGAGACGCCTATGGGGCTTGTTTAGCAGGTCTAAATTTCTAGAATGAAAAGTTGGTATCAAAATCACACCGTTTGCTTTTGTGATTTCTGCAGCAATAACAATGATTTCTTGTTATCGTTGCTCAAACGATCAAAAGCCGTTTCAGTATTCTGCTGCTGAAGTAAAAATATGAATGTGAAATATTGACTTGTTTATTTTCAGTGTGGACAGGTCCCGAAGAACCCAAAACATCTAATGTTATCTCATCACTAATTAATGTGTATTTATTAATTAACTAAACGACTTTACTATATTTTTTAATACACGTTGGTAAATTTTATAAGAGGAAAATGTGGGAATACTCGCTAACATTTCTTAAACATTTAAAGTAGTGCCAGCTTCGAAGAGTGCTACAAATTTTGCATACAGTCGCTTAATCATTGAAAATTCTGCTGAAGAAGAAAAATGTTCATGATATTAAATAAATTATTTTTTTTTCTTTCAGGTAAGTGCGATGTTATTGTGTTGATTAAGAGGGAAGGAAGAAAGAGGTAGGTAGACGTATTTGATATGATTCATTATACTTCTGAAAGAATACAAAAAATTCTTAATTTGAAATGCTTTTTTTATTTTAAATTAAACTCTTCAGGGGTGTGTTGTAATTATTTTTTTGCAGGCGTTACCAAATATATTTATTAAGTAGTAATGACTTTTACAGAAATATAAAACATATAATAATAATAATAAGCATTTTTTAATCTCAAGTTCAACAATAAGGGAATGTCTTCAACTCTTTAAATAGCACAACTCATACACATAAGTTTGAAATTAAAAATAAGGAAACTAGTCTTGAAATATTAATAGGTTGTCCAAAGGTTTTTGACTGAAGTATTCACTATGTCAATAAACAACTGGCACGGCGGATATCAGGATGAAATGTACTTAATTGAAGCTTTAGAGCAAATTAATTTTATTTTGCAATGGTTATTTATTAACAAAAGCGATTGTTCCTTCTGTGACCCTGCTGTCTGTCAAAGTCAGTAGCTTCTTCAGCCAGTTTGATGCGAGCAGCTTCATAAACACTCATGGTGTTATGGTAGTCATTGTTGATAGTCTCGTAGGCTGAAATAGCGACTGCCACACTAGACCGACTAGAATTAGTTAAACAGTCGATAGACGAGGATAGTTTCGTGTTGAAAACTTCATGTGGTAATTTTATGTTTTATGTAGTTTTTATGAGCTATAGGCTTTTTATAGTCAATAATATTTAATCTTTTATTATATCATTCGGTGTTATCATATTTTTAAATACTATATGCGTCACATCCTAAGACAATTTTACACACAATGTTTTTTTGATAAGATAATAAAAGATTGCGTGATTAAGTCAGTGGTGGCCTAGTGGTTAAAAGGCCCGCCTCTCATGCATGAGGGTTCGGGTTCGAAACCAGGCAAGTACCAATGTGATTCTTCCGAGTCATACGTACTTTCTAAGAGTATTTAGACACCACTTATTCATGCATTCCCAAAGAGGGTTGATGTCAGGCAGGCGGCCGGTCGCAAAAACAATTAGCCAAAACTATTCACAACATATAAGGCAGACCCTGGCTAAAGCTGGGAAATTGCCAGGAAGAAGAAGAATAAAAGATTGCGTGACGAAGACACTATCAGTAACAGGTAGATGAATGTTAGCAAAATTGTTTGTTATCTGCGCATCAGTCTGAGACGTCATATTACACACATAATGTTCAACAAAACATTTATCGACGTACGTTTTCAAAAAATTGCTAGCGCCTTGAAAGTTCATGTAATGATGAGCGACTTTTTAGTTAATAGTTGGTCCCTCACCCAGCCTCGTCATGGCGACACCAAAATTAATTTTGTTGCGCGTTCTTTTTATTTGCTATATCTCCTTAAGTATTTGTTTATTTGGCATGATGTAAAGGAAAAAATAATGTTCATGAAGTGTTCATGCAAACCAACCTATATAAAATGACAAGGATTAATACTGTATTTGTGTTTCCAAGTTAGCGATTTATAATTGCCCATTTATTAAAGTATTACAATTATCCATATTAATCATCATCATGTTATCCTTAAGACATGCTACAGCGGACTTTTATGTAGACCTATATAAGATGCACAATTAAACCATACATTATTTTCTTATATCTTAAAGGGTTTAGGTAGCGTTTTCGTTAAAAGCTCCTAAAAACTTATTTTTTCTGACATTGTAAATTAAATATCGTTAATTATACTGTTTCACCCATGTTGACCGGGATAAAAAGTAGCCAGCCAGGTAACCTATCTACTTACCAAATATCAACCAAATCGGTTGAGCCGTTTTTGTGGAAAAGAATAACAAACATGCATCCATACATTCTCACAACTTTCACATTTATAATGTTAGTAGGATAGTTTCATTAATCAAAATAAATCACTCACTGTTTTGAAATTAAAATGATGCCATTGATTCGTAGTTCTACTCATTTTTTAAGAAAAAAAAAATGTGGCTTAAAATATTATTTGTTTTTAATAGCATAATCGATTTATTAGGATTTCAAGACTCCGTTAAAGTTCGTGCTTGTTCAAACTTGACTAATTTCAATGCATGAAACTTCTAGACTATTTTAAGGCCTTGTAAAATTAGTTTTTCTTTTTATTATAAGATAAACAACCTTCGGACATTTTCTCTATTTTATCAAAACTTTCATCATGAAATTTGTAGTAAAGTTATGAAGTGATTATTTTAGGTGTGATTATTTATTAATTTCATAGATTATCAGCTATTAATTGTGTTGATCTTTTTTTATAATATTAAATATTGTTATTTTTATGTAAATTAATACCTAATACATATCTTTAACAAATATGATTAAAAATACCTTTACGCAGTAATCACTCAAGAGTTATAGGCAATTAATTTTAGAGACGACGTATTATTTGAGCTTGAATTTATTTTCTATAAATTTGGTAAATTTATATAAAATCATATGATTATAGAATCGTTTTTTACATATTATTGCGGATCCAAGAATTGAAAGATGATACTCTTGCGAAAGCAGCTGGATGTCCTCGAGCGCATCCACTTCTGTGGCCGAATGATGTCACTCCAATCTGTAAAACGGGTGTTAAAATAAAAATAAAAGAGTCGGATAAAAATTGAAAATTATTACATAATTATGTTATTGAGTAACTCACCAGTACGTTTCCAATGGCGAGGGGACCACCGGAGTCACCTCCACAAGTGCTCCTGCCATTGACAGTAGTGATACAAAGTGATGAATCAATGATAATACGGCCATAGGTGTTTCTGCATACCTCGTTGGTGATCACTTGCAGGCTGGCGTGTCTTAGATTATGAGAGACGCCGGAAGCTAATGATTGACAGTTATTATGAAAAAATGGAATATAACTTTATATCCAAATATTGCTTTGAAGAACAATTAAAAACGTTAAAAACAAGTAGAAAAACTGTTAAATATGAGAAAAATATAATTAAACTTACAGTCACTGGTGCGGCCAAATCCAACAGCCGTGGCCCAAGCTCCCACATATTGGTTGGAACCACTGGCCAGGCCGATGGGTCTTATGTTGTCTGTTATAGAAAGGAAAAATAAATAATGTTTATACGCTCTATTAACTACAGCTTGATGATATTGTATTGAAATATAAGCATAACACACTTACTATTTGAAGATACGCTGGGAATAATGATCACAGCTATGTCGTTAGCGACAGTGTTGACGTTAAAACCAGCATGGACACGTACATTGCTAGTGTTAATACGAACGCCTCCAGAGTACAGAGTTACAGAGCCCAGAACAACAGTGAATTGACGAGCCTGAACCCTCCCGGTTGTCCAGCAGTGAGCTGCTGTTACTAATCTGTTGTTGCTAACGAGGGTAGAACCACAAACTGATTGTCTGCCATCTTGTAGTGTGATGAGTAAACCACCCTGAATTTGCACAAAAATACAAATTAAGTTTCGACTATAAATGCAAACTTTAAAAATTAAACACTTTTAGAAAATATCTTACAAAATAAGGGAATTGTCCGAGAGAGGCAACACTTCCTCCTACGATTCTGTTCCCATCGAAGTCGGCAGCTTCTTCAGCCTGTTTGATACGAGCAGCTTCATAAACACCTATGGTGTTGTGGTAGTCATTGTTGATGGGCTCGTAAGCTGTAACAGCCGCAGCTAGACCGACGACAACCAGGAGGAGTTTCATTTTGAAGACTTAGTAAGATAGTTTAATGCTAAATCCTTTTTATAGTCAATAATATCTAATCATCTTCTTTATAATTAATTCTTATATAATTTATTTGTTGCTAATATCCTTGTCTTTTATTCCATTCGAAGATAATACTAGTAAAATGTATGTGATAAGATTACGTTACTAACGGCCCACCGAAATAATTTCGTTAAACGAATTCGTTACAGATAAGTAGATACTTTTCTTTGCAAACATATAAGCCTTGGCGTGGTTAAATGAAACCTTTTAAACTGTACCATCTGACACATATTGAAACCAAATATTATTTTTTATATCAAAACGAGCAAACTCGTAGTCATTTTTGTGGTAAATGTTTCTTAAATAAGCGTTTCCTTATTTTTTTTGCACAAAATATATGACCGCAAACTCTACAACTACCACGTAAATTATTATTATGAAATTAAAGTAAATATGTTACTTTAAAAAACTGCATATGTTTGAACTGTGTAGTCTTTTTACAAAATAAAGTAGAGAATCCTTTTTGGTAATCCGAGACGAATATAACGCTGATTTTTACATTTCGTGAATTCCTTATAATAAATTTATGTGGCCTCCTCTTCCTTGATTAGTGGTGAACAATATATTGGGTTGTTCGGAAAGTCATTTCGTTTTTTTTTGGGGAACATGAAAGACAGTTTTCGTATAGTGAATAAATATTTTATTAAATTATATATTGGCCATTCTGGTCCAACACCTTTTGCCATCTTTCTGGCAGTAACATAATTCCCCTCTCATAAAAGTTTTGGTCCTTGCTGGCAAAAAACTTGTTCAGGTGGTTTTTGACATCTTCATTTGAGGTGAAGGTTTTGCCATCCAAAAAATTTTGCAGGGACCGGAACAAATAGTAGTCGGAAGGCGCCAGATCTGGAGAATATGGTGGATGTTGCAGTACGTCCCATTCAAGCTGTAAAAGTTTTTGGCGAGTGA
>JAAAKD020000070.1:8113489-8124604 GCA_010014825.2 Danaus melanippus
GTTGCAATACCATCCGCACCACCTTGACAGCTGGCAGTCAACCACAGTGCGCTTCAAAAGAAACTTTCTGCCTCGCACCACCACCCTGTGGAATCAGCTGCCACGCGACGTATTCCCAATCCATTACAACTTAGGGTGCTTCAAACAAAGAGCGTACCTGTTTCTGAAAGGCCGGCAACGCACTCTGGTGCCTTCTGGCTCCTCGAGTGTTCATGGGCGGCGATGACCATCTACCATCAGATGGCTAACCTGCTCGTTTGCCCCCTATGTTATAAAAAAAAAACGCCGGTTTATGTCTGTTTCCTTGATTTCTCCAAGGCCTTCGATCTAGTGTCTTATGACCTGCTTTGGGAGAAGATGGAGAAAGCGGGTGTACAACCGAAGGTGCTCTGGGTTATGCAATTTTGGTATGCACATCAAACAATGTCAAATTGGGTACGGACCTCTCAGACTCGTATAGGATGCAGTGCGGGGTAAGGCAGGGGGATCTGACCTCTCCAAAGCTCTTCAATCTATACGTGAATGATTTGGTAGTGGAACTTACTAAGACACCAGTCGGCTGTTATAGATGGCATATGCGTAAATAACCTTAGTTATGCCGATGACATGTTAAGTTGCTTAAAATATGTGAAGATTACGCGGTTAGGCACGGCTTAAACTATAATGTCAAAAAAAGTGAATACCTGATATTTAAACAAGTTCCTAACGAAACAAAAATTTTACTTCATGGTACGCCACTCAAACGAGTGTCACAATTTAAATATCTAGGACACTATATTACGGAAGACCTTAGAGATCATATAGAAATAGAGCGAGAACGAAGAGCCCTCGCTACGAAATGTAATATGTTGGTCCGCAGGTTTGCTCGATGTAGTAAGGAAGCTAAAATTACGCTTTTCAAAGGCTACTGTCAACTTTCTACACGGGAGGCTTGTGGGTTAACTATACGCAGAAAGCTATGGACACATTAAGAGTTCAATATAATAACGGGTTTAGTGTGCTGCTGGGCTTGCAGCGGTTTTGTTCAGCGTCGAGTATGTTTGCACAAGAGCGTACAGATGATTTTTATGCTATTGTAAGAAAAAAGACCTTATCTCTTTTAGCAAAACTGCGGTCAAGCACCAATAGTATACTAAAAGTGCTCACAATTAAATTTGACGCACAAATATG
The DNA here is from genome assembly GCA_010014825.2 of Danaus melanippus. Lineage (NCBI taxonomy): Eukaryota > Metazoa > Arthropoda > Insecta > Lepidoptera > Nymphalidae > Danaus > Danaus melanippus. The sequence goes on from JAAAKD020000070.1 coordinate 8,114,660, forward strand.
AAGCATTATACATATAAAAATGCTTGTTAGGAGAGAGTATAATTGATTGTAACTCCTAACATAAATTATGTGGTATCCGTTTGGTGTGTGGCTATCTTGTTAATTTTTAATTCTGAATATATTGTTAACTTAGACATTATTATTATTATTAGACTAACATAGTTTTATAAGTAAAAAAAAAAAAATTAACAAGTGGGCCTATGTTGCACAAATAAAGAAATTATTATTATTATTATTAGCACTAAACTGGCGCACCTTAATTCATGATATGTCTCAATGCTTTTCAGATGACTCTCCCAAATCAGAGTAATTTAGTAAGTTGGGGTAAAAGTACCGAAAAAACTTGATATATCTGTGGAAAGGCAGTTGGAACTGTTAAGCATATGCTGGTGAGATGTAAGGTACTCCTGGACAGCGGTCAATACTCGCATCGTTACGATAGGGTTCTAGAAATCATACGTGAAGCGGTTGGTCTCTCGGTAGCCAGAGATAATAAAAAGAAAAATAGAAAAAAATTGCTAGAAAAATAACCACAAACGAGCGATTAGTAAATTTTGTAAGAGAAGGCACTAGGCCTACAAAATCAAGCGTCAAGTCTTACTCCATCTTTAAAGCGGCTTCGGATTGGACTATCATGATGGACACGTATGAAAAACAATACAGAATCCTCGACGATATTTGTGCGTCGGCCTCCAGACAGGATATATTTTTGTATTCGCGAATTTTAAAGCGTGTTGTGATGATAGAGCTTACGGTTCCTTGGGAAACCAACATCCCCAAAGACTATACCATCAAGGTCAACAAATATTACGAGCTCACTAACGAACTCACTCGAGATTGTAGGTTCGTCGTGGAATTGTACGCGGTAGAAGTTGGAGCGAGAGGTATAACAGCGAAATCTCTCTACAACCTACTAAAAGACTTGGGCCTGTCCAGAACTCACATTAATACATTCTTGGAACGTACATCGAAGGCAGCCCTACTAGGTTCTTTTCAAATTTGGTTAGGTAGAGAGAGGAGCTTGGACAGTAGAGGTTAGCGTTTAACGCGCGTTAGATAGGGGCTCCTTAAACCTACACCTGGGTCGCAAGTCCCAGGCACTGTTGAAGCTCCTCTCCCTGCAACGCAATGGACCCGGCAGCCGCACGGAGAATCCATTGAATGCTAAGAGGTTTCGTCTCTTTATAATGTTAGTAGGGTTACTAATTTGCTATTTTTTAAACTCCTTCCAACATAATATAACCAATCTAATCTATACTTACTAATAATTATAATTGATACAATAAAGTTAATAATGAATACACAATTTGCCTGTTGTTCTTTTTCCTTAGTCTTTTCGAATATAAAGAATGAAACTTCACGATAAAAAAAAAACATATAAATAAAAAGTATTCAATATTTATTCATATTCCAAGCAATCAACCAAAACTTAATTGCAAGGTTAACAGAAATTAACAGATTAGATGGATCGGATCCATGAGTTGAAGGATGTGACTCTAGCGAAACCGCCGGGGTGTCCACGAGTGCATCCATCACGATGACCGAAAGATACAACTCCAATCTGTAACAAATAGAAACATTGTTTAAAGACAATGGAATAATACATTAAGTAAAAAAACAAAAATCTTGCAGTTGCAGATGCAAATAAAAATGTTTTCAAAAACTCATACCAATGTGTTACTAATGGCAAGGGGACCACCAGAGTCTCCTCCGCAGGGACTGCGTCCGTTGGGAGTAGCAACACAGATAGTGGAAGCTATAACAGTGCTTCCATAAGTGCGTCTGCATACGTCGTTGGTGATAACTTGCAAGTTCACATGCCTGAGGCTTGTAGATACACCAGAATCTAAAAAAAATGGAAGTTTGTTATTTGTATTTTTTTAAATGAATGTAAAAAATTACGATGTAAAACCATGACCAAACTTACTGTCGGCATAACGGCCGAATCCTGAAGCAGTGGCCCATGATCCAACATACAGATTGCTTCCACTTGCGAGACCAATATTCCTAATGTTATCTAGAATAAAATAATACATATAAATATGCGAAATATTAAAAATTGCTCATACCTAGGGTTCTTATATCAAATAAAATTACTCACTGGAGTAGCTAACGGAATTGATAATGATGACAGCGATGTCATTGGCAAGAGTCCATATATTGTAACTTGGGTGTAGAACGACATTGCTGGTGTTGATACGAGAACCACCAGAATAAAGATTGACTGAGCCAAGGACAACTGTGAATTGGCGAGCTGTAGCACCGAATGAAAACCAGCAGTGAGCAGCCGTTACTAATCTAGAGTTGCTAATGAGAGAAGCCCCGCAAACCGATTGTCTCCCGTCTTCCAAACTGATGAGAAGACCTGCCTGAAGTATAATAAGTAGTTTGAGAATGTTGTCAATTGAATAACAGTATAAAAAATATAGAAATTGATACTCACTTGGTAAGGGAATTGTCCAAGTGATGCAATATTTCCTCCTGTGATCCTGTTGCCGTCAAAGTCAACTGATTCTTCAGCCTGTTTGATACGAGCAGCTTCATAAACACCTATGGTGTTGTGGTAGTCATTGTTGATTGGCTCGTAAGCTGAAACAGCTGCGGACAGAGCAACGACAACCAGGAGGAGTTTCATTTTAACGGAATGTGTCGAACTACTATGACTGAACCTGCTGTGTGCAAATTTTTAAAGGGTGAAGTATCTAATCTATGAAGATGATTCCGTTGATTAGATTAATTTAAAATCATAGTATAAATATTGACATTTAAATAATTAATCGTAAGACCGACTCGTGCGACGATTAAATTATGTTAACGCATTTCTTTGAAGCATTAACTAGTTCACTTTTATACACTTTTCTGTTTTCTGACTTATACTTTATATCTCAAGGCATTAAAATGTGATACTAAAAGGTACATTTATGGCTATTATGCAAGCAAAAATATGTATATTATTTGATATGTTAAATGAATAAAATTATTGGATTTATAGTTCTTCTGTATTCAGTACAAAACCAAAAAATAACTGTAAATATTTAAGTTAAGAATTTAAAAATTAACAATAGCCGTTGAAAAAATAACTTTAAAGATACGTTTACAATTTCATTTGTGAATGTATAAGTAAAAAATAAATATTCTTGTAAGCTTTAAGTTATAACACGAGCTAGAAACTGAAATAGTAAAGAAACGTGTTGCGATTGTTAATATGGTAGTTGCAATATGAAATTACGAAATAAGGGAACGAAATGTATTTTAAATCCGATGAATCAGTAACTATCGGGAACTGTAATTTATTAGCTATAAACATTGTTGTATGTTATACAGTGACTAGTTTAGGATATTTAAAACTATCAAAAAAAGACTGTCGATAACAGTATTAACTTAAAATACCTTAATTAAATAGGCGACGCTTTGTATTGATTAAATAATATTTTTTTTTACTGTGTCTATTTCTGAAAAAAATATTCATATAAAAATATACCTTTAAATAGATATTTATTTAATTGTAGAAAGAACTTGCATTTAAAGCAAGAGCAGACTAATAAGATTTTGGATTTCCTTAAAGTATTTTTTCAATCAAGTTTATAAGTCAAAAAACAATTTGAACAATTTATTTCCTTCGTGAGAGCCGATACCAACGTCTCGCAGCATAATTATTACCCATTAGACTAAGTTAAGCCGCCACCCGATTTATCGGGATGCGTCATATTATCTGATAAAGCCGTACAGAGGATGGGTCTGAACACCTGTTTTGTAATTTGAGCCAATTAAAAGATAGAGAATTTGTGATTTGTTGTATCGGTTTCTTGATCGTAGTTGATTTTTCGGTTCGGTTCGGTTCTTGGTCACGGTTGCGAAGGTTGCGAAGACGTGTGCTCTACTAGCCTAGCCGTCACTTTGAAGACTACAAATTTTTACCATCTGCATGTTACTTGACACAGGTGTCGAAAAATAGTTCATCCGTGTCAATCGCACACCTAACCATCAAGTCCATTTAATGTCCACCATGAAGAGTGGCTCTTTCCATTAAAGCTGATTGACATCCCCATTGGGATGGCTTGACCTGGACCTCTGACCACAATCTAGTTAAATCTGTATGCACATATTCTCCGCCCAATGACGAACTTGACGGTTACAAGCGTATTTGGCAGTACAAGTCAGCAGATTGGGATGATATGCAACATTTCTTGATGGTGTAATTGATTTGATACGTTAGGCCATGGAATATTTTGTCTCATTCACAGACATATCCATTGATGACAAAGACCGTCCATGGTTCACAACCGAATGTGATGAGGCTGAAAAGCATAATGAACATAACAAGGATAGAAATAGTTTGCCTGCCTCTCTGTTTTCTTCGAGTAATAATTTGGGTGTAAAAAGGGTGAGTAGGTTGATACTGAAATAGTGCCTTCACACCTAAAACTTCATTTCCACCTCCAACGGGTAAATGATAGTCATTTATCATGTATAAGTTGTTTATCTGTCTGGATTTAGCCGGTGAACAGGGAAACTATTTTGGAAAAAATTAAACAAATGACAAACCAAAGTATAATAATCAAAGAGTTCTTAATAATATGCAAATTTTTTTTTGATCATTGTGATGTAATAAGTTGTTATTAAGATACAATAATTTAATAAGAAGAAGCTTCTGAATCGAATTAAACAAAAACATATCATTTGAAACAGAAAAGCTCAAGAAATCTTAATACTTCTTTCAAGATTTTACTACATGGACATCATATTTTAACCTAAAAAATATATGTTTATGATTGTTATTATCGCCTATTTAAGTACTTAATATACAAATATAATGGACTAACGAGAAAAAAAATTAATTCGTAAATCGAACAAATGTTAATTGAGCTTTTTATTAATGGAAGGTATGTGATGGAAACAAGGTTAGTTATAAATTGGTCGTAATCATCTATTTTAATGTATGTGTGCATCTTTATGCGTGGCATTATAGCTTTTAGACGGATTAACTTAATTTTCAAAAAATTCCGCTTGAAATCCAGTTTCCTTGGGGGAGTTCTTATCTTCTATGTTTGTTTATATACAAATTATGCTAGATGCGATTGTCCAATTATATGATAATGATATTTTTTCTCTCTTATTAGATATAATATCATATCCTACATTAAGTTGCACTACCAAATCATAAAAATTAACTTGGATATTTAATGTCTTTGATCAAAATAAAAATGGTAATTTTTAGGAGTATCAAAAGAAGCTATGTTTTGAATTTAGTTTTTATTTATATTCCAATCATTTAACCAAAATATCATTGCAAGGTAACTCCATGTTAGCAGATTAGATGGATCGGATCAATGAGTTGAAGGATGTGACTCTAGCGAAAATGGCGGGGTGTCCACGAGTGCATCCATCACGGTGACCGAAAGATGTGATACCAATCTAAAAGTATTAAAAAATAGAATCAAGAGTTAAAAAATAATTTTTAAAATAAAAATAACATTAAAATCAAATTTCCAAATTAAAACACTGACCAGTGTGTTACTTATGGCGAGGGGACCACCGGAGTCTCCACCGCAGGTGCTGCGTCCGTTGGGAGTAGCGACACAGATGATAGACGATCCAATCATGTTTCCGTAAGTGCGTCTGCACACGTCATTGGAAATAACTTGCAAGTTTACGTGTCTCATGGTCGAAGACGCTCCAGAACCTGAAGTATATATGTATATGTTTGTTTTTCTTATTTTCCAAAACCCTACTAGAGATTACTACGAAAAAACATAAAAAACCAACTGTCGCTGGTTTTGCCAAATCCTGAAGCAGTAGCCCATGATCCAACCCATTGGCTGCTTCCGCTTGCTAGGCCAATGTTCCTAATAGTATCTGTAATAAATAGGACCACAAATAATGTAGGGATTTTTCAAACTATATCTATTTCGTTTAAATTTTATTTTTATGCCATTCTTATATTTGATTATTACTCACTGGAGTAGTTAACACGGTTGATGATGATCACAGCAACGTCATTGACAGCAACGTCACCAATCTGGTGTTACTGATCAGAGAAGCACCACAAACTGAGTGTTTGCCGTCAACTAATCTGATAAGTAAACCTGCCTGTAATATTGTAAGACATATTTGTATATTTTTCTTCGGATGACTTTCTTTCATAAATGTGAATATTTATTACTTACTTGGTAAGGAAATTGACCAAGGGAAGCACCGCTTCCTCCTATGGTCCTGCTACCGTCAAAGTTAACCGATTCTTCAGCCTGTTTGATACGAGCAGCTTCGTAAATACCTATGGTGTTTACGTAGTCATTAGTAATAGGCTCGTAAGGTGAAAAAGCCACGGCTAGACCGACGAACAGAAGGAGGAATTTCATGTTGATTGAAAGTCGCTATACAATGTAAATCCCTTTATGTTTAGTTTTTATACTAAAGAATATCTAATCATTAAAAAAATAATAATTGATATTTTAATTAATATTAGTAACATATCATTATCTTAATCGTCTAATACTTTATCAGTTTTATAAGATAATTGAATACTGTTAAGAAGTTGAATTCTTATTCCTCTTTTAACTGACGGTTGTCTTTTCGCTTAGTCTCAATACTGGCTTTGCGAAACATTTTTCGGCTTTTACTGTTTTCATAGATTAAATTATTTTATTCAGTATCATAGGTGTTCAACGTACGAATAATTCAAGTGATAATAGTTTTTTTTTCAATTGTCTTTGAAAATCTAAGTTTTAAATTAAAGTTATTTAAATGAAAACAATTCACCTTATTTATTTTAACGTTTTGGTAAAGAATAAAATCCAAAAATGTCGATCGGTACGATACAACATCATCATCCCCAAAACAAAACATTAAGCTTATGTTCCATTAAATTTGTTGATGTCCTTACGAAAATTTTGACACAAACCTTTTACAGAAACATGTGGTGTTATATTTATTTCATATATTATTAAGTAATAAAAATTGTGTAAAATACGTGATCGAATGGTTATATCAAGAAACTGTTATTATTGATTATGTGGAATGTGGAATGAATATTTTAAATAACACTAACATTGCGCTGATATATGATATAAAACAAACTACTTAATTGGACAAAACATTATCATCTTTAAACGACGATATTTTTGAAGCTACCAACTTTTTTAAAAACCTGATTTATAAAATTCCTTTTCATTAATATAATAATAAAAAGCCATTAAATTAATCATAAATCCTTACAACCTTTTTGTTTATACTCTTCGTAGGGTTACTAATTTGCTATTTTTTAAACTCCTTCCAACAAAATGTATTCAATCTAATCTATACTTGCTAATAATTATAATTGATACAATAAAGTTAATAATTAATACACAATTTGCCTGTTGTTCTTTTTCCTTAGTCTTTTCGAATATAAAGAATGAAACTTCACGATAAAAAAAAAACATATATATAAAAAGAATTCAATATTTATTCATATTCCAAGCAATCAACCAAAACATCATTGCAAGGTTAACAGATGTTAACAGATTAGATGGATCGGATCCATGAGTTGAAGGATGTGACTCTAGCGAAACCGGCGGGGTGTCCACGAGTGCATCCATCACGATGACCGAAAGATGTAACTCCAATCTGTAACAAGTAGAAACATATTATTTAAAGACAATGGAATAATACATTAAGTAAAAAAACAAAAATCTTCCAGTTGCAGATGCAAATAAAAATGTTTTAAAAAACTCATACCAATGTGTTACTAATGGCAAGAGGACCACCAGAGTCTCCTCCGCAGGTACTGCGTCCGTTGGGAGTAGCGACACAGATAATGGAAGCTATAACAGTGCTTCCATAAGTGCGTCTGCATACGTCGTTGGTGATAACTTGCAAGTTCACATGCCTGAGGCTTGTAGATACACCAGAATCTAAAAAAAATGGAAGTTTGTTATTTGTATTTTTTTAAATGAATGTAAAAAATTACGATGTAAAACCATGACCAAACTTACTGTCGGCATAACGGCCGAATCCTGAAGCAGTGGCCCATGATCCAACATACAGATTGCTTCCACTTGCGAGACCAATATTTCTTATGTTATCTAGAATAAAATAATACATATAAATATGCGAAATATTTAAAACTGCTCATGCCCAGGGTTCTTATATCAAATAAAATTACTCACTGGAGTAGCTAACGGAATTGATGATGATGACAGCAATGTCATTGGCAAGAGTCCACATGTTGTAGCTTGGGTGTGGGCGGACATTGCTGGTGTTGATACGAGAACCACCAGAATAAAGATTGACTGAGCCAAGGACAACTGTGAATTGGCGAGCTGTAGCACCGAATGTAACCCAGCAGTGAGCAGCCGTTACTAATCTAGAGTTGCTAATGAGAGAAGCCCCGCAAACCGATTGTCTCCCGTCTTGCAATCTGATGAGAAGACCTGCCTGAAGTATAATAAGTAGTTTGAGAATGTTGTCAATTGAATAACAGTATAAAAAATATAGAAATTGATACTCACTTGGTAAGGGAATTGTCCAAGTGATGCAATATTTCCTCCTGTGATCCTGTTGCCGTCAAAGTCAACTGATTCTTCAGCCTGTTTGATACGAGCAGCTTCATAAACACCTATGGTGTTGTGGTAGTCATTGTTGATTGGCTCGTAAGCTGAAACAGCTGCGGCCAGAGCAACGACAACCAGGAGGAGTTTCATTTTAACGGAATGTGTCGAACTACTATGACTGAACCTGCAGTGTGCAAATTTTTAAAGGGTGAAGTATCTAATCTATGAAGATGATTCCGTTGATTAGATTAATTTTAATTCATGGTATAAGTATTGACATTTTAATAATTAATCGTAAGACCGACTCGTGCGACGATTAAATTATGTTAACGCATTTCTTTGAAGCATTAACTAGTTCACTTTTATACACTTTTCTGTTTTTTGACTTATACTTTATATCTCAAGGCATTAAAATTTGACACTGAAAGGTACATTTATGACTATTATACAAGCAATAATATATATATTACTTGATATGTTAAATGAATAAAATTATTGGATTTATAGTTCTTCTGTATACAGTACAAAACCAAAAAATAGCTGTAAATTTTTAAGTTAAGAAATTAAAAATTAAAGATAGCTTTTTAAAAAATAACTTTAAAGATACGTTCACAACTTCATTTGTGAATATATAAATTTAATAAAAATATTCCTGTAAGTTTTAAGTTATAACACGAGCTATAAACTGAAATAGTAAATAAACGTGAAAAAATTCTAATAAATAACATTTATTACTTTAACAGTATGTAAGTTTAGTACATAAATATAAGATAATTTAAAACATAAAAAGCTTATTCGAAGTGGTCTCCATTAGCTGCAATACAGTCCTTTAAACGTTGAGGCCATTTATCAATGGAAGCACACACTCATTCCATGGGAAAATTCTTCTCTGTCAATTGTTAAAGGGAGTCCAAATTATCATGGCGTTTAGAGCAAACCCTACTCTTTCAAACTGACCATAAATCATAATCCAGCCGATTAAGATCGGGACTAGACGATGGCCAGTCTTTAACTCTGATACAGTCGGAAACGTTCGTTTCCAACCAAGGCTGCGTGGACCGAGATTGAACATGGTGTTGTTAAGGGCCTTAACTACCTGTCCCCGTCGTGTGCCGTGGACCCCTTCCTGACCACCGTAACGGAGTGGCAGGTTGGGTGACCGAACCTAGAGATCGATACTTGGTGTTTTGAGTGTTTACGCTGTGTTTTCTCTGTGCTTCGCTGTTTTTTCGATCCTCTCCACTTGGTGCGCGGTAACGCAGTGGCCAGTGGGAGGTGACAAACTGTTCCGTGTGTTCTCAGCGATAATGTGGTGTTTTTTGAGTTTGAAATGGGAGATAGGAAGAATGATAGAGGGGGGGGGAGATAGGAAGGTTGATGGAGGGAGGGGAGATAGAAAGGATGATGGAGGGGG
>JAAAKD020000070.1:8287629-8299154 GCA_010014825.2 Danaus melanippus
AACCGGGTGTGTCTTAGCCAGAGGTTATAAAACTCCACACATGATTATCCTAGTCGGCCAGCCAATGTGACAGACACTATTCGAAAAACCGTGTCTGAAAATCTTTACGACTGCGTAACAATTCAGAATCATAGTTACCAGGATATCATGAATCGTGAAGATCCATTCATTTAAAGTAAAAGTGAAAGTTTAGCACATACATCTATGCACCAACAACCTATAGATTCAGACTTGACTGCACTTTCACTCACATCCAGTACCGCCCTAGTAGAGGAGCAAATCTGTCGACAGCTATGGGCGCCGGAGCTTATTGGGCGATACCTGCGTCATTCTCACTACACTACGAGTTTAATTTTAATAACAATCTCTTTCAATACAAAAAAATATGATTTTAGTTTGAGTGTTAACTTAAAGAATTTTATTAAATATATCTGTAACCGAGATCTTATTAATTTATTAATTATATATTATGAATATCCTCAAATAAAAATACATTCAGTTACCACTTACTACATATTATATCTGTCAGTGAAAGTATCTTGAATTAAAATCAAATAAATATAACTGTTAAATGTATTTTTCTATGCGTTATCAAAATCGTAGGACTTAGACCACTATTTGAAACAAAAAAATTCTAGGATTTCATAACTTTTTTTAGAGTAATTCCCTATATGTATGTCTGTATGTTTCCCTATATGTATGTATGTCTCCTACTGTTCCTATGTAAATTGCTCAATTCTCAGAATGTTTTTACTTTCATTACTATTTACCTATATCACTTGGTGTCAGACTAGACTGTACTTTCACTCTTATCTAGTACCAGGCTAGAGGAGACCAGATCTGTAGACAGCCCAGGGCCACGGAGCTTATGGGCGGAACTTGCGTCATTTGTCATCACACTAAATAATTTAATTTTATTAATCATCTCTTTCAACTCTAAAAAAAATATTTTAGTTTGAGTATTAGTTCGAACCTGTAACCATGACCTTGTTAATTTCAAAATAAAGTTACCCCTAATTACATTATTACATCATTATTCACTATATCTAAAGAAACAGCTGATATATAAACAGCTTAGTTTAATTTGATTGTACTTTCACTGGCAATTAAATAATATCATGAGAAGTAACTTATTATGTTTTTATTTTAGTTTATTCATGCACATAATAAAAAAATAACTAATAGCGATTACATCTACATAGCTTTTAAATCAAAAAAATATATATTATTTTGAATTGAAAAAGATGTTTATTAAATTAAATTAAGTAATATAGTGAGGATGTTCCGAAAGTACCGCCCAGTAAGTTTTGGCGTCCTGGGCTGTCGTCAGATTTGCTTTTAATTGCTCCTCCTTTGGGGCGTTGCTGCATAAGAGTGAAAATGCTATTCATCAATAATCAACAGTTAGTCGGTGTGTAGATATTAGGTTAAACTTTCACTTTCACAGTATATTATGTTCCGCACGGGTCATGATATCCTGGTACCTATGATTCTGAACTGTTGCGCAATCGTATTTTCAGGAATGCTTTCAAACTCTTCCTTCTCTGATTTCGCTTTATTGGTGGTACTTCTTCTTCCTTCATAATGAGCTTCTATTATTAAACTTTTTAATATCTATCTTTATGGAGAAGTAAATGTTCTAAGTATGTTCTATTATTTTTATTATTTAGTGTTTAGTGACTAGTATGTTTCTTTTTCTACTCAGGCGTGTTATTTCATAAAAACCCTTTCTAAAAATACAACTGATAGTACCTGGCTACCATCCAACCCGGTTAAAATTGAAAAGTAAATGTAAATGCTAAACGCACTTCTTTAGTGTACAAACAAGCCTTTTCATTATATCTTTAAAGATCTTCAAATTACAAGTGAGAGCGAATAAAGGAAAACAAAGGTTTCAAAACTGTTTCAATACTTTTGCTATAATTCAACCAAGTAGAAAAATGATGATTCATCGTTGTCATCGACATTCATCTACAACGATATAACAGACACTTCCCTGTTTTTATTTTGCATTGGTACAAATGTAATGAGAAAATAACATCATGAATTTCTTGATCTCGCAAACTCATCTTCAAAATATTTCATATAAAATAAAGAGAGTCTTGCAATTCTATGAGGATGCTCAATTTTAATGAAATCAATTTAAACATAACAATATATCCCATAAATCTTCCCTGCGACTTTTGACGGAGTTCAGAACCATAACGTGCCATTTACTAGAACCTGCCCAAAGGTAATAGCAGCTATCCATAGAGGACTGAACCTGATCTTTTTAGATACAAAGAAGGTTACACCGAGTAAAGTACAGCCCTGCCTTAGCAATGACGCGAAATTTTCCTGATGCTGCAATAACTCTGGACTCAATGAACAATCAAAAGTTATCTATCAAGAGTATCTCGCTATCCTATATGGTCACAACGGCCTACCGTTCCGACTCTCTCGCCCAAGAACAGATATGATATCATCTCACAATTATGTTGTTATTTAAAAGAAAACACCCATTGAGTTGCAATCCCAGTATAAACCACACGAATAATAATTGAGCCTAGATAAAGATTGAGCCTAGATAGAATAATGGATAAAAACCTGATTTTTAACAGCCATACGAGGCCACTAAATTAGGTATCAACACGATCAGCCGAAATTTGCTATATCCTAGACCTAGAAGACATCAAAACGATGTATGTAGCCGAAAGAAAGCCAATCCTGCCAGCCAAAGAACAAAATCACGGTTCAGAAGCATCTAAATGCATCAAGGAGGTGTTTTTCCCAGAAGATCACTGAAGCATACCGCACCGTTTCACTCAATTCAGCGCCCAGTTTGTCTGAACTCCTAATGCTGGATCTATGAATAAGAGACGCTGCTCTATTGTTCGTGGCCAAGCGAAGCAGATCTATGAAAGACCTGGAAGGTAGGAAATCAGAGAGGAACGTCAGCTTTCTCAAGGCACTTCACCCATCAAGGGATTTGAGCGAGTATTTTGCCTGTCTGGCAAACATGGAGGAATTAGTTTCCTGGGAACATGAAGAGGGGACGCTGAAGATATTGATGGTGCAGGCAGTGTAGGCGAATCAGTAACTGCTTTGGTTCATTGGGGCGCGACATTTTATAAGAAGTCGTCTTGAATAATTCTCGACGGTATTCCAGACAGATGACAGGAGAATACGTCCATGAATATATTCAGTGACTCATGGTTCTCACTAGATATCCTCACTGTGTTCGAAATTGAGACATATAATTAACAGTTCTACGGTAAAATAAACAGTTTGTTATTATTTTATAATTTTCAAAACATCTGTACAAGAAAATTCTCTCACGCTCTTAAATGAATGATATTCCAAAATTTTTTTTTTGTTTTCCAAAATATTATAACTTTATTTATTTATTATTTAACAAAATTCACAAAAATTCTATGTCTATTGTTTTATATTTGAAATCATTATAAAAATTATTTATAACATCAGTAAAGAGCATGAAATAAAAATTAAGTCACACGCTGACCCTTATGGACCACTAAAGCTACTTTTCTCGTCACAATCGTCACAGTGACAACACCCTCTAAAACGCCTACAACTTTCTTAACCAATCAAGAAACGTAAAAAATCCTTTTAAATTCAGTGAATTAGACAGTAGGGAACGAAGGTAAACTTAGATAAAATTATAACCAGCCTATCGATACCCGTAAAACAGATCATACATACACACACAACTTCTCCGCGAACGTCTTTCTCAAAAACTTTAAATTCAATTTCACAATTTTAAGTATTAATTTCTGCAGTAGTTCTTTTTTGTTCGTTTTTATAAATAAAGAAAATTAAATTAATATATTAATAGTTTAAATTAAACTTTAAAGCATCAACACAATTACCCCCTTAAAAATTGTCGTAAAATCTCTAGGCGACACACTGGTACAAATGATTTTAACAGAATTAAGTTTCAGGTTAGACAGAAGTTCAAAGAACTAAGAACATCTAGAAAGCAGGTGCTCCTTTTCATTCTTTCGGTGATCTATTAAAACGTTACTTCATCACTACTCATAACATCTTACCTAAAGAATATAAAATCAAGTTAATAACGTTTCACTGGGAGATAAAAGTAAAACTATTCATTCATATCTATTATTTTAAACATATGTTTGTAGTTTGGTGGTTTTTTATGTTTGTGTAAGCTTGTGCCAGCTGGCTTTATCGATTTTTTATCTTAATGTTAATTAAAGGTGGTAATTCATAGATATACTTTAATCACAAGCAGCTACTATCACCACGGTGAAATGTTTTCTTTAATCAGTCCTTAGAAGATAGACGTCAAAAAAATAATTATAATTATAATGATTATTATCGGTAGTTGTAATAACCTCCAACTCTTACATCATCTCTGCCTTAAGAAAATGTACTCGAATTTCGTAATACCTGAATAAGCTAGAGATTGTTTATCTGAAGAGAAATTTAATCAAAGTTTTCTAAACTGTGTTCTCTTCGTTTGTGTTATCTTTGTAGACTATAAGGACGTGTCTTTCGATTTGTGACAAAATTCAAAAGGTTTTTTCGTTCTTAAGACAATTATCGCATGGAACACGACGAATTATTGTAAAAATATATTTTTGCCTCGACTCTCATGAAGAAAAGAAATTCCCGTATTCATCATTTAATTAACCTTGGGTGTTTTAAATCAGAGAGCGTAAAGGGCAATTGTATGAATCTTGGTTTCAGTTTTGTCATTTTATATTTTTTTACACTTATGGAGCTATGTGTATACTTATCGCATTATCTATTTTTTTTTTTAGGATTGACTATAGCTGTTAGCCCTAGTGGCTTTGACAGCGTCACCGAGAGGGGTGGGTGGCCCTGATGGGACCGACCCGTTTTAATTCGGGCCCGAAGGGCCCGACGAGGGAACCGCCCGTCCCAAGGGTGCCTCTAAGAGGGCGGACCTCGGCTTAGGACGTCGTTGCAGTGGAGGGAATGACGGATGATTGAAAACATGACGCCCCCCGACGGCAAAACGCCAGAGTGATGTGTATGCATTATCTAATGTTCTCTTTGTTTCAGTAGCATTCTTGTAGCAGACAGTTTCATAGTGCTTGAATTCCTGGTACTTCAAATAAAAAAATACATGTGACCTCTACCGTTCCGCGATATTGTTTAAATAATTATTAAATAGCACTAAGGTGAAAAAAAACTTTTTGCCTTTTTGTTGCTTATGACGATGATATTTTTTTTTGGGTCTTTTTTTACTTAACAATAATTTTATTTTTTACCTTTTAAAGTAATTGCAAAAAAGGATTTTCAATAGAGTAGCTGTTACAAGATGGGAAGACCTTTGTCGCGTGTATCTTGTATGAAGAATGTCGAGCTCTGGAGTGCAAATTAAAAAAAATGAGCATCTAAACTCCACAGCGTACAAGAGAAACAAATACAGCACATCGTCTTCATTATTCATTAGAAAAACGTAAAGAACGACTTTCTCAAATACGCGCTTATATCCAAGAACTGATTTCTTCAAAGATCCTTTTATAAAAAACCTGATATGGAGACCCTTACACAACCTGGAAGATGAAATCTTTCATGTAAAAACAGAATTTCTTAAATCAATCCAGGAGAATTAGAGACAAAGGGGAACAAATTAAAAAATATTTCGACAAAATGAGAACTTTCCCCACCTTTATAGTCGGTTAAAAACTAGAATACCAAATCTGTGTTTCGGCGATAAAGGTCAAACATAATACACCTTAAGTTAATTACAGTACTTAATTACTCACCATTACTTAATTACATTATTACGGATACCTACATATTTTAAGGATCTTTCTCAATTTTTATCAGGATTCCATGATTAGGTCTTGTTGTTATCATCATGAGACCATTTGTAAAGTTTATTTATAAATAAATAAATTGAAATTGATCGATTTCACAGTTACTCGTTAATGTGTTGCACACATGCTTTAAGCTAATCTCAGACTTGTCTGATTTTGCTCATGGTTGCCGAAGTAAAACCTTGACCAAATTGAAATGGAACTAAAGGAAAAGCAACTTGCAAATAAAAAATTATTTCAAATCGCTTCTCCCAATTGAAAGTTGTCACAATTATACAATTATACAAGTACAAGTTAAGTTATACAATATATATAAATTTATCCAATGAAATATCTAATATAAATATGTTTTTTGAAGTTTCTGATCTCCAAAAAAGAAGATTTCTTTCCTTCAAAGCAGGTTGCGTAACACCGCCACTACTCATAACATCTTACCAGGAGTACATAAAACCAGTTGGATGATGTTTCCCTGGACGATGAAAGTGAAACTTTTCATACTCATAATATTAAACTTATGTTTGTGTGCCAGTTTTTTTTTATGTATGCGTGTGAACTTCTGCCGACTGGCTTTATCGATTTTTCATTCTATTGCTGATAGAATGTAGTAATTCACAGTGATACTTTAATAACAAACCGCTATTTCTTACCAATTTGTAATGTCTTTCCCCATCGGTCTCTAATTTATAGTGGTAATAATTAAAAAAATAAACCTTTTCAAATATTGCTGCCTGTAACATATGTTTGAGACTCTAACATACTATTTGTCATAACTAATTACTATAGTGCGTTTGATATAAGCTGAAGTTTGCGTTGTGTGAGTGCACACGGATAGTGTAGGTGGGATGTAAAATTTTTGAATGCCACGTCTTTTCTAGGTTTGAACCGATTTATAGTGCTTCTAAACCGCCTCGCACCTTTCCCACTACATCCTTTGTACGGGTAGAAGCGTCAAATGTTGAAAACGCAATGTCAAGTGAAGAAGAATTCATTTAGTTTTTTCAACATTTTTATGAATTGTTATTAGTTTTTGACATACGGTGAAGGAAAACATTGTGAGGAAACCTGGACTTATAATTTTCCAATTATAAGTTTGAAATCACCAACCCGTCTTCAGCAAGCGTGGTGATTAACGCTCAAAAAACCTTCTCCATGTGAGAAAAGTCCTGTGCTCAGCAGTGGGCTCTGATAGGCTTAAATTTATTTTATTTTATTTATTATTATATTTTTTGCCATAATCTTGCCTTTTAGAAGTTTTGCTTATTTTGTTTTTATTATAGAATAGCTCTACATTTATTTATGTTATATATCTATTTAAAATATAATAAAATTTTATTCTAAAAGTTTGTCTAACTCTACTTTTTTTTACTTTCACTTACACAAATGCAAAGCTCAGCTTAAGTCTAATGGACTACACTCGATTGCTTAGTAACTGAATAAGAAATGAAATAACATGTTTAAGGAATACTTCCTAAACTTGCCTCTCACTTTATGCTCTCTCTCTCTCTCTCTCTCTCTCTCTCTCAATATTATGAACGAACGCAACACTCCGACCTAACGCAAAACATCTGACCAGGAGAACATAGAACTCTATAGATCTATAGTGTGCTTCGTTACGAACTATGTGATATAACACTACTCGACTCTTATAATTTTCTGTTTTCCCATCCAATGAAATAAACGACGTTCGAAATGCAAAAAAAATTGTGCTAAGATCCATTTAGCTCTATCAGAGGCCTAGAAATGGTTGGGATTAGAATCATTGTTAACAAGAACACTTATGTAAATCATAAAGACGTTTGATATGAAAAGAGCAAAATTAAAAACATTCAAGTTAATATATATATGTACATATGTATATTATTTAGGTAATTCTACTTATCCATTGGTCGAGATATATAACGTGACAAAATTTTAGGTCCTATTTAATGTACTAGTATTTGTTTAACATTTACAGATCTTGCAGTTTAAATGAAATCCTGCAAACAAAATATTTTGGTTTCGACTATCATGAAGAAAAGAAGTTCCCTTATTCGAAATTTAATCAAACTAGGATGTCTTAATGAAGAACCTTATCGGGCTGTCTTCGAAGTACGCTCCAAGAACGAATTTATATTAGTTCTGGAAATTCCCAAGCCTTTTAATAGCCTGTAAAGAGATTTAGCCGTTATACTCGCTCCCAGTTCTCCCGCGTACAAATCCACGACGAACCTATTGCGAGTTAGTTCGTTAGTGAGCTCGTAATATTTATTGACCTTGATGATATGGGTCTTTGGGGATGTTGGTTTCCCAAAAAACAGTAAGCTTTATTATCACAACGCGCTTTAAAATTCTATATACTTGTATTTACTAATCTTATTTTCAATGTCCTCTTTAAGTTCGTAGCATCGTCGTAGCAGACCGTAGCTAGCATATTCCTTTAGGATGATACTCAGTACTTCAGAACTTTGGTGATTATTTTAAAAACGAATAAAAATAGAAAAAAGTTATATTTTTAATTAAAATCCACTTATATAAAAAAAAGGTTTATCGAACAAACAAACAGTATTTGATAAATAACGAAAATAAGGAAAAACCATTAACATAGAAAAAGTAAATTGTTTAACAAATATTACATTCAACCAATGCAGATAGAAGATAGATAGAAGAATGTGTGGAATAAAATTCTGTTTGGAGATTAGGAGTTCACTTTGAATTATTTGTATACAATTGACCTTTTACTAAGCAAGAACGAAATAAGAATTTTATATCAGAAAATTACACGTACTAAGAATAGTTTCAGCATCACAACTGTTTGGATATAACAATTAAATGAACATCTTTTTTTTAATTCGTTGTCACTATTGAGACTCTGAAATGTACATTTATATATTTATCGTATGATCAATACTCTCTTTGTTTTTGTAGCATCCTCGTAGCAGAACCTAGCTTAATTACGATAGGGTGGCAACCGGAGGTTCCAGGAAAAATATTAAAACTTACTTTTATCTGTATTGTTATAAGAATTACATATTAAAACTTATGACCTTATAACCAAAGACTACATGAATGCCCCGATGTTAAGATAGCAATGCCATTCCATTGCTTGTGTGGTATCAGGAATCTTCTGGTTCACACGGCTTGGTGTTCGATCTGCGGTGTCAGCAGCTTCACTCGTTACATGATATTTAATCCATATTACGATGTTGTGCCGGCGATGTACATTTATTTTTAAAATATTATTAAACTATTTTTCATGTTTTGTTATAAGAAGTATAACCTTCTAAGGTTAGAACAGATAGGATGAAAAAATATAATTCCTACATTAAGTATAAATACGAAAATACATACACTCTTTATTCCTTAATTCATCAAAGCAAGACCAGCACATATTGTTATATAGCTTTTTCTTGAGTTACTTTATGACAAAGTGTTTATTATCGCGAAAATTAATTTCTGATCGGAGACTAAATAGTATTTAAGAACTAATTAATTGCATTGTTTAACCGTTAATAATGCCAAAACTATATAAAGACAAAACTAAACCGGTGATGAAACTGAAAGGAAACTATTATATCAAAGCTATGTGTGTGTGTGAGCTTGTCCTGGCGGACTTTCTTGATTTATCATCCTATTGCTTTTTTACCTGGTTTCTCATCTGCTGAGGTAAACGTGACTGCCGTTTATTGATTTACAACGTGTGATGGTTGTCTTCTTTATTTGGAGACTGGGAGTAGTGATTTGTTGAAATAAAAAATAAAATTTAGAAATTTTTAAACATAACTATTTTGTGAGAAATTTTACTTTCTAAATTTATTTTTAACTTTGAATTTATTTAAAACTAGATAGATGACCAGGCGGACTTCGTACCGCCCTATAATCAAGAAATATATGTTACCTTTTTATCTCAGTGAAGTTAATTTCTTAATTATGTACAGCTGACTCGACAGACAATGTCTGTCTATCTGTCTTCTTAACTGTGATTATTGAATTCTAAATGATATATTAATAAATCAAAAAAATCTTAGTTTTATTTTCTGGCGCGTATATAAATAGTGTTGTTAGTATTCTCACACGGGATCAGGCGACAGATAACTGGCCATGTGAAAAACATGAATTTTCAAGATTAATGCCACAAACACTTAGCGACTGAACTTGTGATTTATGTATCGACATTGCAAATGCTAGCCGCACTGGAAATTGTCTTCAATTATAATAATGCTTCATGGTAAATTGCGTCGTTAATTTGCAAATCTGCATTCAATGTTCTAAGTCGTTTCTCATGTAATATATCTTCAACCATATGAACTTAGTATTTGTTCCAGAAATCAATCGGTGTTGATGGAAAGCATGTAGACAAAATTATTGAAAACAATGTTCGTACTTGTTTAGCATTTGACGAAATCACAGCATCGTCAAGAGTATGGTCCCCATGAGTGTCATTCTCTAGCAATCCCAAACGTTGAAAGGCTTCTCTGTATGTGCCGCACAATACACCATTAACAGTTCGTAGGTGCTGGAATGATATTGGTCCACGAACATTGACTAATAGTAAAAGCAAATAAAAACACTCTTCCTGGTTGGGATGGACTGTGTAAATAAGTCCCAGTGCATTGGTGGAAAACACATGTGGATAACCTGGAACTGACTACCCTTGTTGGCGCGGTTGAAATTTTTTTGACGATGGATTCCAGGTACCTATAATATTTAGGCATTTTAGAATACAACATTGTTCTGGTAAAGTCATCATTCTGGTACATTTCAAAGATGCTGGTCAATGTTATCGATGGTGGCCTTTCAACTCGTTGCAATACTTTCTCCGTTGTAAAGTACACCCTTTGACCATTTTCCAGATGTACGGCCAAGTGAACAACAGTGAGGTGGTTCTCATGTATATGATTATATTTTTTTGTGTTAAAAATATATTATTTATTTCAAGCTGACACAATGACAATAGCTACTTATGACAATAGAATAATATTTAAAAACAGTTTTAAAATTTCATTCATCTAGCCAATCTTGGTCCACTGCTGGACACAGGCCTCTCCCGATTCGCGCCACAATACCCGGTCCTCCGCCATCCGCATCCAATCCCCTCCAGCGACCTTTTTCAGGTCGTCAGTCCACCTGGCAGGGGGGCGTCCTACCTTACGGTAAAAATGTAACATTTATATTTTGATGTATTTCAAATCAAGGCCTGCATTTATTAAACTGCTAGTATCATCTGTTATATTTTTGTGTGAGTGAATTACATATATGTAACTCTGGTTTCTTTCGATAGATGGCGCTAGAATATAATCTTTAATTTACACAAAATAAATTAATAAACTTTAATTTATTTTAATTAGATATTTTCAATATTGCTATAAATAGTTATGCTTTTCACATTAAAATAATTTCATTTAAAATAACTTTTATTAATAATAAATATCATTAATCAATATTATAATTTGGAACTTCTTCAGATATATTAACTATGTTGTATTATTGGGATAAATCGTTAATCTACTTCTGTTAAAAATGGTGTTTTACAATCAAAAATAATATTAATGTTGGATATATCAAAATAAGTATCGACATAATATGTATAATATAAATATTTATTTATTGTTATGATTTTTTAAATATCGATATTTTTTATTCGAGCCTATGCCGCCCTTTTAATAATAATATTTTATTAGTTAGTTCCTCGTGGAAATTTCTTCCGAGTTGTTTACTTTTTGGTTACGGTTTTTT
>JAAAKD020000077.1:0-19081 GCA_010014825.2 Danaus melanippus
CGAGGCCGGGGGCGGACAGGGGCCGGCAAGGTGGCGCGGCAAGCTCTCTTTATTCCGCGGCCCTGCCTGGGTGGCGGGTAAGAGGAACACCCAGGGGTTTTAGTGGTTCGGTAAACCCCTCTTAACCCGGTCAAGTCCCCGCTCGGCCGGGTATCTGTGCGCAGATTTCCCCTGGGAAAACAAAAAAAAAAAAAAAAAAAGGGGCCTGGAATGTATTTCGCAAAGAAGATGTCGTTTATGTAATGATAATCATCATTCGCTATTGCATGATGCGTACGCAACTAAAATCATTGACACCAACCAAAATTTGACCGATCAGCCGCAGCAATCTAGAACTGTGTCACATGTGTCAGCGGAGCAACAATCGATGACCGACATTTTGTTAGCAACCGCTCAAGTTCGCATTTTAGGGTTAGATGGAACCTATAAAATTATGAGAGCCCTTATTGACCAAGGGTCACAAACGTCCATCTTTTCTGAGAATGCGGCACAACAACTTGGAGTTCCTCGAAAAAGGTGTAAAGGTTCTATTTTCGGTATTGGAGCAAAAGAGAGTAATTGCAAGGGAGTAGTAAATATTACAATAGGGTCGTTGTACACTGATTTTTCGACAAATATTGATGCTTTTATTATGACGACTCTTATTAAAAAATTACCAAATCAATCCTTCACTAAGCCGTCATGGCCATATCTCGCGAACATCCAGTTAGCAGATCCTGAATTTAATCAGAGCCGCCCTGTCGATCTTTTACTAGGCGCAGATGTGTATTCTCAACTTATGTTACATGGGATTATAAAAGAAAACATCTTAAGCAGGTCAAATAAATGCTGCGTCCGCGCGTGCTCGATGACTATGTACTGTACATCGTACAGTAATATTTAATAAATGAGTTAAAATAAAATTTATCCTTAATGTCTTTAATAGCACTTCCAACTTTGTTTCGTAAATTATTAAATTCCTTTCTTAGTTCCATATTATCTGTATCTTTTTAAACATTTTTAAACGATATATTACGGTTTTTAATTTCATCCAGTATATGTTTGTTTATCCAGTCGTCTTTTCGTAGATTTTGTATTTTGTATTTAATTACTTTATTATTCTCTGTAACCCTTTTTATGTACTCCTCCAGTTCCTCATAGTCGTCTATAATCTGATTATTTATTTCTGCCATATCCTTGTATAAATTGTCATAATTTATTGCTTCATACTTTATTTCCTTTTTGGGTTCTTTTTTATAATTTTTAAATTCAATATAAATTTGTTTATGGTCTGATAGCGGTGATTCTATCAGAGCAATATGAAAATCATTATTAGTATTTGTACAAACGTGGTCAAGGATCGATTTAGATGTTTCTGTTTCCCTTGTACAAAATTGACTGTTGATTTTATTGAGTAATTATATAACCGGACTCTTGTAGTATATATTTATATTTCTTACTGCATCCATCTTTATTTAAAATATTAATATTAGAATCTCCAAATACAATTGATCTTTTCCTTTATTCCAACTGAGTTGAATATATTTCAAAAAAGTTTTCAATATTAGTTGTCGGGGGTCTATAAACAAGTCCAATATGTATGCTACATTTTTCTAAATTAATCCATAGGAAGTTATTACCATCGGTATACTTTTCTTCTGTAAGCGTGTAGGATAAATCATTATGAACATATATATGTATGTACATGGACACTCCTCCGCCAAGAGAGTCAGTTCTATAACTGTAAATATGCGAATAGTTTGGAATTTTTAAGATACTTGCTTCAGAATCCCATTTTATCCAGGTCTCCGTTAGTAATATTAAATGTATAGTATAATTAAAAGATTTAATGATGCAGGTTAAAATTCTTTCTAAACATTTACTTTATTTTTTGGGAGCAGCGCTTCAGTCAAACTGTCACTAAACAGCTTCACATCCGGACAGACTCCGAGGAGCAGGTCGCGGAGGACGCTCACACTCACGCGGAGTAGACGAGACAGAGACTGAGCTCAGCAAGTGATAATGTGACGTGACACAGGTCAGTCAAGAGGATCGTTAGCCCGTTAGGATAACGACTTCACGAGGCTCGGAATGTCTCCCTTCATTTATGTATATATTAATTTCTTTTTACATTTAACAGCTGTAGGAGGTCATCCATAGAAACATGTCCTCGTCTGGATGAGCTCAGAACATACATCTCTTCCGCGGTAGACCGTGACAGACGGCCGCGGACACTACGCTTAACAATTATTATAGAAATGAAAATTATAGCATGCTTAATAACATTTAGGAATAAAATTATGTCGACAGTGAAATAAAAGTACACAAATATTTTCGGAAAAAATTTATTAGTATCAGTAGTTACAGCGGGGTCTTCTGTGCATTATATTGATTACGAACAAATCGTCCGCGAGTCAGACCCTGACCTCCGCCAGGACTGACTCGCGGAGGGAGCGACACGAGGTACAGACGCTGACAGAGTAAGTATCACGCGGAGCGAGCTGAGTTCACGAAGCGACGAATAAAACTAACAACATATATAAATTCCATTTTTGATCTTATGTACACGATGCGGGGACAGGGGACGACAAGCCGGACGCGGCGGACGCGCCGGACGCGCCGGACCCTCTCTCGCGACTACATTTTCTTAATTAAATAACAAACATTTATATTTTTGGTAAGACCTTCACAAACAAAACTCGAAATAACTAACGAACGGACCGAGGCGTGCGCGACGCTCACCACTTACGACTTCTTCCTGGAAAGTTAAAACAAACATGATCAGACAACGATGACGAGAGACGGGGGTGAGGTTGACGAGAGACGGGGTGAGGGTGATTAGGTGGGGTTGGGGGTAAGGAGAGACGAGGTGACGGTGATTAGATGGGGGTGGGGGTGAGGACAGATCGGGTGGGGGTGAGGGTAAGGAGAGACGGGGTGAGATTGAGGGTGAGGAGAGACGGGGTGAGGTTGAGGGTGAGAAGAGACGGGGTGAGGTTGAGGGTGAGAAGAGACGAGGTTAGGGTGATTAGGACGGGGTGGGGGTCAGGAGGACGGGGTGGAGGTGGGGTGAGGAGAGACGGGGTGGGGGTGAGGAAACACGTGAAGAGTGTGGAGGTTAGGTTTGGGGTGTCTGAGTTTGTGAGGGAGGGTGTGCGTGTCGTCACTCACTGGTCGTGGTTGTCGGTGTCGGAGTCGTCCAGCTCAGGCTTGGTGCGTCTCTTCTCGTAGACCAGGATGATGGCGCAGAGCACGAACACCTCGGCGCAGATGCCGAGGAAGGGCCAGAGGGCGGCGTACATGTCCTTGACCCGGAGCGTGGTGGTGGCGGGCAGGGCGGCGTCCGGCGCGCTGCAGCGGTACCGGCCGGCATCCGAGCGCGCCGCCGCCTCCACGGTGAGCACGGCGCCGGGCGCTCCGCCCTCACCCGAGCCCAATACGACGCGAGCCCCGAGCGCCGCCCTCACCTCCGTAAAGTTGCCCTCGTCGTCCGAAGAGTTGGAGTACCACCAGCTAACGGGTCTGTAAGGTTTGCCGATGACCTTGCACACGAGCTTGAGCCGCTGCCCCTCCACCACGTTGGTGTTGGCGGGCAGCTTGAGGTGCGGCCGCCCGCGCACGGCCCAACCCTGCGTGTCGCTCCGGCCCGCGACTCCACAGGTATAGTTGCCGAAGTCGTCCTCCAGAGCGCGGGCCAGCCTCAGCTCGGCTCCTCCCTTCTCCAGCACGTAGCGGCCCGTCATCTCCCACACCTGTTCCAGGGCCGTACCGTTCTTAGTCCTGAAACGCGACCATTTGTTTATGACATCATCGTCCACGAAGAATTATATAATAAGGAAAAAGAAAAGATTCGTAATAATCCATGAGATGATCTAAAAGTTGTTCGGTCGTAGCGTCCCCGCGTCGTGACGTCGTGACGTCATGAGATAGTCGCTACAGTAAGTGGCGTTATCTCGGCCGCCGCGGAGTCCTCGGTGATTATATGATAAGGAGGAGATAGCGGTGCGGACTAAAACATTATGTAATATTAAAGGAGCACGCGGCTCTCGACTCGCCCGTCGCCGTCCGCGGCCGTCCGTGTCGCGACGGAGCCGGAAGAGGTTCACGGCCTCGCTGTTATGTTAATATTTAAAGGAGTGTAATGATAAAAGTATTTTAATACTTAAATAAAAATGAAAATGATATTTCTACTAATTAAATAATCTTGCTAATGTTAACAGGTATAAGGGCGGGAGGTGGTTTGAGGGGAGGTCGCAAAATAAACTACCAAAAAATATTGTTAAATTTAAACAGTCATTAATTATAAAATTTTCACTTTTACAATTATACATAGGGCCCCCCCGCACTGGGCCCGGCACGCCGGCGCCGCTACTAGCGATCGAGTGACTTACTCTCCTGACTTACATCACATAAAAACACAGACTACCGTCTCACCAGACATATGCGAGGCTGTTCTCGTTGGGCAGGGAGCAGTGCAGGGACAGGTTGCCGCGCACGTCGTACAACAGTTCAGCCAGGTCTGAGTCCCCGGCGGCGACGGGGGACACGGGCCCAGCGGCGACGGCCGGGGCGGACTCGGAGGCCGAGGGAGACACGGACGCGGGGGCGGCCGACTCCGCTGAAAACGAGAAACAACAGTCCTGTCAGAACGACCGCCATCACGGACCCTCCACTAGCTACATGGCATATGGCTAGCCTCATAATAAAGTCATCGCTACACTCCTGCTACGATAAAGGGTCCAGAGGGAAGCAGTCTTTGCATTTTTCATAAAAGAAAGTTAATAAAAGAGAGATCTATAGTGAGGACCGGAGCGTGAGGTCCGTCCGACTAACGTGACGTACTAACAATACATACAGTAAGCATTTTGAGTACAATCGTTTAACTAACTAGAGTTATAGAATATAATGCGGAAATATTACTTGTAGCCACCGGCGATGATTTATAAAGGTTAAAAATAATTAATTATAAAACAGAAATAACTATTTTTAAAGCGATTGTGAGTTTGATGATAGATGACAGGATGTTGGTAATAAAGTTAAAGAAACGTGAACTATAGATAAAAACTACGGAAACACGTGGACAAAGAGAACAAATACATGTATAGTACTCGTCATAGAGATGGTATCGCGTCTCGTAAGACATTAATCACACAGACGATAATAAACAGACATACATGGATACATGTACACTGACTAAACGCTATTACGATGACGATTGTTTAAAGATGGAAGCATTTAGCGAGACCTTCACGGCCAAGACATGTTTGTCTTACATTAAGAGCTCGGGAGATTAATACCTTAAGCTTAGAGTGAAGACGACGGAACGACTCGAACCTGCTCCGACCAACAAGGAAATGAATGTTGAAATATACTCTGATATGAAAGGGGAGAGGGACTAATATATTATTTTATTATAAGAAACGGTTAAAGGCCCCACACTCAACTCAAAGGTGTTGTAAATGAAACAATTTAATATCTTAGTACAGCAGTAGCGGCAGTAGTACTAGTAGAGGCAGTTGTGATCCAGATGAATCTCAGTTTTGTTAATTTGTTACTCCCCCGTCCTCCTGTGGTCATCCCGCGTCGGTTTGTTGTCTATCTCTGTAACAGCAGAACCAGCCTCACGACCGGCAGCCAGCCGCACTATTAATGGTAGAAACAACGACTAGGATATTGGCCTATATTCAAAATGCCTGACACGATGACATTAACAAAATTTAAAAGTATATACCTTGTGAGGAATGAAACGGAGCCTGCACGCTTACGTGAGGACATCTTCGTTTAAAACATTTTACTGAATTAGTGCTCATTGGAATTCCTCCAAAAGGATGACGAGTAGGAGTTCCTATTTAATACCAGACGACATATTTACGACATACTTTATCCGAGCTCCTCGGGTTGCATAACGGAACAGGTGTTTCAGAATATTTGAACAACATCCCAGGGGGTAGTTAGACAGGTGTCCATACAGCGTGTTTATACCATGACACTGTGAGAATTGTGTACTATGAGGACATTCCTCGTTTACAAAAACCTACATTATTTTGTAGAACTTATTTTTTTATTCTAAAATAAGTTCATTCAACTAAAATACCAAAAAAAATTGTTTTGTTAAAGTCTACGAAAGATATGACTTGTTTTCATTCAAGTGAACGATGAAGTTATGAGACTGGTTCCTGTAGAATTCGTTTTATGCCAGCGAGTTATGAACTAGAACGCGGTTATCGGCCCGACCCAGACAAGAATACAGTCTCCCCTCAACCCTCAACCCCCAACCCCCACAATAAGGACAAACGTGTGAGAAAACATTGAAGAATTATAACATTACAACGCTTCCCTTTATGTTATCATGACCTCTCTCCGATACGTGACACGGTGCCGGCGCTAAAATAATAAATAAAAATAATTTTAACTACTAGAATAACATTACTAACTACACAGTGAGAGGCTCGAAGAAACAAGATTCATACGGTCCTATAGAAAACAGATGAGAAGAGAACTAATTACAAAAAATATGAAAATATCGACTGCGTACGACATAACAAGCGCTACTTCTTAAACAGAGCCATGACATTAAAATAAAATGGACAGCGTTTACTGAGGAGCGGCTGATGAGAAACTACGGTCCAGACTCCTCAAACACAACGACTAGGCTACAGAGAGGACGAGCAGACGGAGTGACGGAGGGTCACCGCTAGCAGCCAGGCGCATGCTCGGCCTGCAGCGGGGCCAGTACCGGGGAGCACCACGACGCGCACGCGGTGGTCGCGCTCTCGGCTGCATGTGTAGAGGCCGGCATGGTGGTCGCGGGCGGCCGGGGCCTGCAGGCGCGCGGCCAGCCCCGACCCGGCCGCCGCCTCAGGCGCCGCGCGCAGGTCGGGCGGCGGCGTGGCCCCGTCCCTCCGCCACTCGGCGCGCTGCTCGGGCCGCAGGCGACACTCCACCGTCAGCGGAGCCCCGGCCGTCACCGTCACCCGGCTCTCCTCCCCCGCCGCCTCGTTCTCTGCGCACGTTGCCATAACGCTCCATCAATCCTCACCACCCCTCCCCCCTAGTGAGCTAACCTCAGAATGTCCTCGGAGAAATCCCTCGCACTATTCCTATGTCTAGAATTACTCTCAAGTAATGCTGACGGTGATCAACCTCATTGAAAAGATTGAATGATAATTGAGTATGCCTTGTCCCATTTTCATTAATTAAGGTGATGAGCCACGGCTCCATTAATAAACGTGGTTTAAGTCAATTATTATAATTTTTTTTGTGAATAGTTGAAAATATAACATGCTTTCAAATAACTTTCTATTTTATATTAAGAGACTTGATGTTCAGTTATTGTTAAGGTAAAAACCCCGAAAGACAAACATTAATTCTTGCAGAGATAACAGAACCATTAACAAACAGAGCATATTGCAGTATTCTTATTTCTTAGTTTACTTAAGAGATAAAGGTGTCTTCCACTTCAAGAACCGCATGTTCCTGATGCCTGACATTTAACAAAACTGTACTCATAACTCACACTATTAGACAATTTCATTTTCCAATAAATATACAAGTTACTTACTTTAAGTTTAGTCTTATTTGAGTATTAATAATTGATTTAATATGAAGGTGTACATAGAAGTCAGTCACAGTGAACTTATCAGACCTCATATTAATCTATAATCTATATCAATCACAATATTTTACAGATAACTACCTCAGTGTCCTAATTATTTCACAAGACCAGTCTTAGTCTTTATAAATAAGAAACAAACTGTGTGTTGAGCGTTATATTCTGAATGTATGCAAATATAAATGGCAAGGTTACAAGATTAAATTCCCTTTTTATGGAGGCTCTCATAAAAAGTCGACATTATTTGAATTGACTTATAATTTTATCCTCCCTACCAATAATTAAGACGAGATGCAGCGATGATCAACATTTTGGTGCATTTCAATACAATGGAGAAGCGACAGTCAACTTAACTAATACTATGACATCACCCGAGCCCCAGAACTACGACATTATTTTATTGACCTACATGTTACATGCAAATAGGCTTCCACAAAGTTCGGGACAAGAAAGATTATCTAATTTTTACTAAAGGGCAAAAATGAAATCCAAGAAATAGGAAATTTACTTACTTTGAGCCTTCGACGGAATCACACTTGCTAAAAATAGAAGCGCCAGTGGCATCAACAATGTGGCTCGACCCATGGCTGTAGATAGCAGACCTTCCTCAGAGACAAAGAGCAGTCAACTAAGAAAACTCCACCGATGAACACGAATGGATTATTAATTATCTCTTTGTACCTATCAGCAGTGATACGCAAAATGGCGATCACTACTGCATTAGGCTGAGAGCCTGAGACGTGAAACCATACAAGTGTCAACCTTCTGTCACTGTCAAAATTCACGGAAGTAAACCATAGACACGGAATGAACCATAGTGAATTTACGGAATTAAACACAGTTCGAAAGAGTGAACAAAAATTTAATTAATCTGTAAGCTCAATTGTATCTTTAGTAAAATATAATTTTTTGCTATTACTGAATCGTTAAACAATTATTTAATGTGAATTATATATGATCAGTCTGACGAGAAAAAAAATCCCTTTTTTCTAGCTTCTACATTCATAGAAAGTTCTTTAATCTCGACATGAATTAAGTAATTTCACTAAAGGATTATTTCATTCATCTTACAAAGAATAACTGCAGGCAAAGTAGTATCGTTTCAATGATAATCGACTATTATATTAAGAATAAGGAACAAACAAAAAAATATATTCAACATATAATTTATTGATGAAGGCGGTGGGCGGTGGGCGACGGGCGACGGGCGACGAGCGGCCCGAGACCGGTCGGGCGTGAAGCAGTTCGATGATGGAGCTCACCGCTTGTAGACTTGTCGGATCTCAGCAAGTTGCTGCTGCTCACCACCTCCGTGATACACTCCGCCTCGGGCTCCGAGATACTATTCAACGGGTAACACATACCTACATAACACGCTCTAATAAATAAAAACTCAACACGGACTCTTCAGAATCTTCATGAGGGGATGAGGACTCAAAATCTTCTAAAACATGTTTCCGAACACACGATCCTTCTACAGTGGTCATATAGAAACGGATCTAACGCAGGCGTCGGAGAGGGGGGTGCCCGTCAGGCCCATCAGGCCCACAGGCGAACCGTGGAGTCCCACGAGGCCGTGGCCAGCGCCGTGCCGTCCGGCGACAGAGCCACACGGGTGACGCGGTGCTCGTGGCCCGTCAGGGTGCCGACACGCACCGCCCGCAAGGCGTCCCAGGCGCTGGCCGTGTAGTCGCTGCAGCCCGCGAACAACAGCCGGCCGCTGATGGACCAGTCCACGGAGTTGACTCCGAAAAGCAGACTGTCCTTGGCGTAGCGAGCCACCTCGCGGTCGGCGCGCAGGTCGAACAGGCGACACGAGGAGTCGTCCGAGCCCGAAGCCACTGAGTCCCCGGACGGATGGTAGCGCACGCTATTCACGTCTGACAGGTGCGTGTCGAAGGCCTGCACGGCGTGGCCTGAGCGCATGTCCCACACGAGTACAGCGCGGTCACAGCCCCCCGAGACGAAGGCATCTCCCATATCCGTGGGCGCGAGATCTAGCGCCATCACGTCAGCGGCGTGCGCCTGGAAGCTCTGCAGCAGTTGGCCCGACTCCACGTCCCAGAGCGCGCAGGTGCCGTCACCGCTGGCCGTGAGAAGCTGGCGGTCGGTGTTGGGGAACAGACAAGCCGACATGTAGGACGTGTGAGTGGCCACGGTCCGCTTGCGCGCGGCGGGCTCCTCCTCGCCTCCCAGCGGGAACACGGTCACCTTGTTGTCGAGACCCCCCGCGGCGACCATGTTACCCGAGGGAGCGTACGCGCACGCCATCACCCACGTGCTGGGCATCGGGATAGTGAGCTCCTTGGTGGCAGTGAATGCATCCCAAATTATCAGCTTTCCATCCTGGAGGATCATAACTCATTAATTTAAACACGGACATGTAATTGCATCTGTAGCCTAGAAAAAATATTAAAAATTGTATTATCATAATTTGGATAATGTCATATAAAACTCTAAGTGTTAGTAATATTTAGTTGTACATAGTATCATAGTACATGTACTTCCCACACATCACTATCAACATATTTATTTATTTTCTTTAAATAATATCAACAAGGAGTTATTTTGAAAAATATCATTTAAGATCAGATATATAAATGATTGATAGCAATGCAGCACTAGACGAATGAACCGAGGACTGTTTGAGTACCGGCAGTATGTGGTGTTTTAAATTCTATAATAAATTATTTTGTCTCAGAGCTAATTTCCAAATGAGTCAAGGTGCCACCGAGCAGTCTATACAAAAAAATATACAAGTAAGATATATGGAAAGCCTGTTTAATAGCAAATGAAACAATCAAGAGCTAACATTAACAGTCTGGAGCTGAAAAAGTCATCCCGTTGATCCAATGTTAACAAACAGGTGATTACCTCAGTTGCGTTATTGATGATGGTAACTTGAATGAGTGATGATGATTGTTATGAGACATGAATATGATTATAACTGAACCGACCTGTGAAGAAGACACAATGTGTCTTTTGTCAGGAGACCAGTCAGCACAGAGGACTTTGGCTTGGTGGCCCTTGAGCATGCGCCTCAACTTCAGGGTGGGAAAGTTTATAGTTTCCAATCTTTCAGCCACAAATGACACTAAAACCACAGAACGTTATTATTGAAGCTGTATATATAGTTATACACCATATATCATACATCTTTCTCTAAATATTCAAAAATCAGATAATCCCTAAAAAATTTTAAATTTAGTAGAAGCATCAGATGCATGTGATCGGATGCCATGTGAGAATAATTAAGAAATATATTGAATTTCGGCAAAACAAAACGTTTTCTGGTCAGCAGATTCACTCTTTATATCACATATATGTTTATAATAAAAAAATCATATACAAGGTTGACTATTAAGAAAAAGTTGTTTGTTAAGTAATGTGCCAGTTAGCTGACTATCTTATGGAACTCTACAATATATAATAATTTAGGTGATAATACATATAATTATTAACCAATTTTCAAATGTTTTGTTTGTTTGAATCTTAACAAAAGGCTACGTACAAGAAGCGTCGTTTAATTTCTGGCGTTCCTCTTCAAGCTTCTGTTTCAACGCCTCCACCTCCCGAAGCAGAGACTCCAGGGTCTCCTCGGGGCTGGGGGCCACCGCCGTGTCTGCCGCCATCGTTTCCTCGTCCTCGATTTTACCACCGCATACTTAATACTAATCACTTAATTCTCTTGACAGAATACAACATCGGGAAAATAAGATCCGTTTATTAGGTAGGTTTTTCTAAAAACATTTTTTATTGAGTATTGAATTAATTTCACTTTAAACAAAAAAATTACTACAAAGCACAGTACTTCAACATTTATCTCAAATCTGAATCAATAACACTACACAGACGACCTGTAGATTGTACCACTACATAGAATATATAAAAAAAGTCACAATTAATTTATTTATAATTTTTATAAATTAAAACATTAATTTAATATATTTCACTTTAATAAATAATGTTTTGTTTATTAAATATAATTTAAAAAAATCATTATCTATTTTGAGAACGTTCTTTAATTTTTAATCTAGAATATCAAACACATTTTGACATTTTTGACAACACCCTTCTCCAAACGGCAGTTATTTAAAAGTTGTTAGTAACTTAGTAGTTAACCGTTTAGTGAGCTAATATTTATATTGTATTAATATTTCTCAAAATGAGTGCTCCCCTTCATGTTGAAGTAATACAGAAACGTCAAAGCCGGGCTAGTAAGGAATATATCAAAGAGATTGTTCATTCTTATTTAACTAATTTTGTATCATTGACTCCAGGAGCTTCAATAGGTAGTCATGAATTTGAAGATAATGTAGACCTTAAAGAAAACGTACAGTGTATAACTTTCTGTGATGTGGAACACGAATCAGAAGTGGCCATGACAGAGTGTGAGCTTTTTTATCATATATATACATTAGATAACTTTGGAGCAGAAACGGACACGATGACTGATGCCGCATCGGGAGAAGAATTAGCAGCTGCCGATGTGTGGGCACTGCCTACGGAAGAGTTTCATGGTCTATGGGAAAGCCTAGTGTACGACTCGAAGCTCAAAGAAGACACACTGCGGTTTGTAGAAACCGCATTTGAATTTGCCGATCGTGGTGTAGACGCAAACGTGATAGCGTGGAATCGCGTCGTTCTCCTTCACGGACCGCCGGGGACGGGAAAGACTAGCTTATGTCGGGCTCTAGCTCAGAAACTAGCTATCCGTTTGGGAGACCGTTTCCCACGAGCCCGCCTTCTAGAAATAAACGCTCACGGGCTGTTCAGCAAATGGTTCTCCGAAAGCGGTAAACTGGTCGCTAAACTTTTCGATCGGATCCGCGAAATCGTAGAAGATCGACGCCTCCTAGCGTGCATCCTCGTTGACGAGGTGGAGTCACTGGCGCACGCTCGACGAGCCGCCCTCGCGGGTCTTGAGCCCTCGGACTCCATCCGGGCTGTGAACGCCATCCTTACGCAGCTCGACCGTCTCAAGAGACATCCCAACGTGCTTGTGCTGACCACCTCTAACGTCACCGGAGCCATCGACGTCGCGTTCGTGGACCGCGCCGACATCAAACGGCGCGTGGGCCCACCCTCGGAGCGAGCTGCCTACGAGATCCTGCGCGGATGCTGCGGCGAGCTTATGGCGCGGGGGGTGGTCGCGCCACGCGAGCAGCTGTTCGCCCTGCGAGTGTTGGAGGCGGCTCGATTCGCGGAGACGGAGGGGTCGCGAGCCTCGCTGGCGCTGTGGGCGGCGGCGCGGGCCTCAGCAGCCGCGGGGTGCTCGGGTCGCGGTCTGCGCCGCCTGCCGTTCCTGGCGCGCGCGTTGCACACCAGAGGAGAACCCTCACTGGCCGCGTTCATCGACGCCCTGCTGGCGGCACTGCAGCAACAGCTCACTGACACCAGGGCTCTCGAAGCCGACGCTCGTGGGCCGCCATAGGACTGTGGTCAGTGGGGGAAGAACCCCCCACGGCCCACCGTCATTAGTTTATAGTTTATGTGTGTAATATAGTCCTGAAAGGCGCATGTTGTAAATACTTGAGAGAATATTAATTACTATGCAGTGTATTCATGTGATAGATGGTCTCCATCCAAAATGATTATTAAAATATTACATTTTAGTACGAATTTTATTGTTTACAATATTCTTCCTTCTGACGAGGTTTACTTTTTTCTATCAAAGTTTTTCAGCTATTTCTTTGGAACTAATAATTTTATTTTTTTCTGGGTGTATTTTTCAGTCGTATTTCAGCTGTATATATCATTCTGCCATTAGAGTAACGAGCCTCACTGTATGTTTTATCAGCATGATATAAGTTATCTCTATATTCATAAATACGAGTCGGGTCGGGACCAGCTCGTGATAGGTCTCTGTACCCGTTATATAGGTTACAGACACCGATGACGTATTCTAGAAATATCATTTTGAAAATAGTTCCTGAATTAATAGATTTATTTAAAAGACATAACTGAATCGGCTGCTAACAAATAATAAAAACAAATTAAATAAATAATCAGCCGCGCTCTTACACTGTACGTAATATGCATCATCAAAAATATTGAAAATATGTATCTTCAATGTACAGATGTTGGTTTGTTTACAAACAGACTTTAATTTTGTATTCACTTGACTTGACGGACCGTGAGGAACACCGAGAGATCTCGAGGAGGGGATCTGCGATGGCTGAATAATGATCAATGAAGAAAATACAAATAACATAGGAAAGGATTTATTGAGAGGTCAGCGATCTCGCCCGATGATCCAGAGCATGTTCAGTCCGGCTCGTCCGAGCGAGGTGCGTCCTAGCGCGGGAGGGTCGAGGCGTGCGGCGGCCGCGAGCAGCAGCAGCAGCGCGTGCAGCAAGTTGTTTCGTCCGCGGCCCACCTCCAGCGTCTCCGAGCCGAGTGCCAGGGCGTAGTGCGGCGGTCGGGCCGACACCTGCACCACAGCCGGCACTCCCGGCCGCCCGGGCCGCCGCACAGCACTCCGCTCCAGCACGTGCTCAGTGCTGAAAGGCCGCGCGCCTCCGCCGCCCGCCAGCTGTCCGTCCAGGTACGTCGCGAACAGGTGCAGCACCAGCTCCGCGTCCGTCGGCTTCGACGCATCCCACTCGGACCCGCCCGCGTTCCACTTGTACTCGCTGAGACACCCGCCCTTCGCCAGCTCTGAAACATGCGACAGCGCATTCGACTCATTCTAAAGGAGAAGGATAAGAACCGGAAACGGCGGACGAGTGGACTAGTCGTGACGCACCTCGAAGTCTGCGGACGACGTAGCGCAGGTCGGCGAACGGTTCCAAGAAAGGTAGTAAGGCGGCGAGCGGCGGGTGAGGAGGAGGACGCAGAGCGGCCAGCGCCCGCAGGCGGCCGGGCGGGGCCCGACCCTCCAGCAGGGCGCCCGTCTCCAGCAGCGCGGCGCGGGACAGCGCTTCGTCCGCCGCCGCCAGCTCGCGGACCACCGGCTCCAGAATTGTTACTTGAATCCACTGCTCTCCGGAAACAGAGGGAAAGAATGTAGACTCCGATACTAACGAAGAGAGAGAGAAATAAAGGGAAGAAATATCACCAGTCGCAGATTGAGGTTCCACTGCGTCAGGCGCTGCGGGTCCAGGTCGAGGCGCCACCACGGCTGCGGCGACCCCTGCGGTGAGCCCTCCTCCAGCTTGACACCGCTGTCAACGGCCGACAACTGGTAGGGCGGCGGAGCGCCCCGGGGAGCCGTCGGAGACACCTCTGCGGCAGGCGCAGCGCTGCGCTCGTCACATCGTCTTTTCGATGGGAAAACATATGTAGTGTATAATGACAGTTGAAAAGGGTAGACACGGTTATTTTAAAATTTCAATTAACCTCAGATAGTTAGCCAGAGACTCTCTGTCAGCTATGAACTGGTCATGAGTAGAATCCCGGATGACGGGCGACGGCGGTGTGCAGGGTGCCGGAGCGGGCGGCAAGGGCGGAGAAGGCGGGACGGAGCGCCACACCCGGGGCGACAGAGACAAGTCCGCGTCTGAGCCCGCCCACGGCTCGCCGGAACAGGAGCTCTCAGCCGACACCGCCCCGGAAACGTTCGATTTTGTCAGTACGAAAGACGAATCTATGGTTTAAATTAAAGATTGTGAAAAATCTTCAAAGGATTAGCTATCAAATAAAATGTAATAAATACCCAAGTCGGCCGAAGACAATCCCAACAGTTTCTGTTGCCGAGGAGACAGCGGCAGTTTGGGTTCTCGGGAGGGCGCGAGGCTCACAGCGTACTGTATGAGGTTAGCGGCCAACACCCCGGCACACAACAGCTCCACATAGTGAAGTATGGACGTGTAGCCGGGACACTTACATGACCTGGAAATACAAGATGACCATGTGATGCTCACAAGTATGTTCAGAACACGAGGGGTACCTGTTCTATGCTACACTAAGGAAATTTTATTTGTTTTATAAATCTGATAACTTCCACAATACATTAAAATGTGCTTCAAGACTTAAATTGTTAATATAAATTTTGTTTTATATTTCAGACAAACATTTGTAATATATGTATTTAGAATTAAGGCAGTCATTTTGTTTGCTTCACTACAGCTAATATAAGAAAGATATAAAACATATGAGAGGTATGATACTAGATCATCTCAGTCAGTTGGCGATCAACCTGTCTGATGCTTTATGACATCAAGCCTAATGAGAGAAAGATGTGAAACTTCATTATGAGAAAATAAAAGTAAGAGGGATAGAAATTAATCTCAGTGAACTCATATTGGTGGTTTAAGACAAACTTTATAAGCATTGCTTACAATTCTCTATTGACCCAGACTTTTACTCTCGCTCCGTCTCTTTTCCCCCTCCCCCCTCTATTTTTAATGCAACCTTGTTGGAAGTTTCACTTTAATATATTTTTTTAAATCAAAATGATTTGAAGACATTAGTTTCATCTTAAACATCACTAACATATTTCATTGTAGTGATACAATTCATTATGAATATAACAGGAAGTATTATTTGTCTCTCTGGGGGAGGTTGCGGAGGAGTCAAACAAGCAGACTTCCTACCTGATGAAAGTAGTACCATCGCCCATGGACATCCACAACATAGTTTTAAGGATGCGATGCCACCCTTGATTGGAGAAGAGGGAGAAGAAAAGGAAAGTTGACAGTTTATATCTTCCATTTTAATAAAAATAAGGCGGTGAATGTTTTCTTTGATCATGGCATATAATTGAAAGAGTATGCATTGAATAAACAGCACAACCAGGCACCAACTCGTCTTGTTACGAAAGGAGATTTTTAAAGTATGCATGTCTGTCCCATTGATCTCTCTCCATGGACATTCATCAATTATTTATTAATATTAAAGTATAAGAGGGATCTATATTATTGTATATTTGTTAGATCGAACACAAGTCCTATGACAGTTCATTGAGTCCATACAAATTTCTGAATCACATCGTAATTTAACTTCTAAACTTAAACTACGTCTTATATTATATTATTCGGTCAGTTAGTTAACCGTTAAATCGTTACAAGTCTCTTTACAATAAGTTCATTCTCAGAATTTCGAAAATATTTAAAGTTCTACTTACAAGTCATACACAAACACGATTAAAAATACTGCATTAACGATAATCCATTTCAGTGATTGCGAACGTTTCTTATTAGTAAAATTTAAGTCAATAGTCCGTTGAAGAAGCAAAGAATTTGGGCTTGACGACCTGCAATGAAATAAAAAATATAACCACGACCCACAATTTATTTTGTTTTACTATAAAAAAAAACTTACATATTTAAAGCGGTTTAAAACTTTATAATCGGGTAATACAGTTCTATTATCAAGACATGACAAACAGTAGAGAAGACAAAATCTTAAACAAAATTTTGGCGGCGAAATACTACACACATGATGCTAAACAATACAGTAACCAACTGCTGAATGCTAATGTCAAATTATAAATCACTCATGACATTGTCAGTTCTGACTTTTCAAATCCATCAAACGGGGCGAATAGGGAAAACATCGTTATTAAGTTAGTGGAATCGTAATCATTAGAGATCGTTATTTAATTATTTTAGTGATAATTCTGAAAATCCTCAAACCATAGCACAAAGAAATAAAAGAATGTGCAAATCGTTATCTAGTGTTTGATAGCGCTTTTTATTTCATGTAAAATCAGATTGCTAAAAGACTCTCTGAAGCTGACGTTTGAAATATAATTTATTGAAGTTTTTTTTTAACTGAATGGAATTATTTTGATTTTGTAGTTACTTCAAAATCAAAACGATTAATTTTGATTATATAATAAAGAGAGTAGAGATAAACAACTGCTTTACACTTAAAGTGATGTTTCATCATAAATAATAATTATTTACATACTACGAAGTTTTTAGATATAATAAGGTTTTTTATGGTGCATCTCCTCAGACGACCCCTCGGTCAATAGCGACGAGATATTTAAAGATATGAAGAAAATGTTAATGGACTAAAGGGACAAGGTTATCACTTATCCCTTCATGAAAAATTAAACAAATATTTGATTTCCAATAAAATTATTAACATTTTCATTTTATAGTTCCCAAAATAAAAAGAAAAGTTTTAAAAGTATATGATTAGTAAAATGGAGGATTTCTGACTGACGAATAGTATTTGCACATAGATCTGTCTTAAACTCTCTCCCTTGCCTCTACAGTAATGTACGAAACGTAACGTACTCTCTCTATCTATCTTCACTAACTTATATCTCCTTCTCACTTTCGAACGCCTCGCCCGATCACATTTTTCGTCACGCATTAGCCAGCTTACTCCCAAGTCAAGCATGCTTAAAGAAGTTTTATTACAATAATAAAATACGCAAAGCAATCCAAAAATATCAGTTTCATTAAAACATTGATAATATTCGTGCAAAAAGTTACAGTTGTCCGATCAGAACGAACATCGATATATTTAATGAATCTCTCAACTACGTCTGCGGTTTGAGCCAGGAAAAGACCTGAAAACGATTATTATCTGTTCATCACAGCTTTATAAAGGTTATTTGAATCGGAATATCCAGTGGACATCCAAACATTCTTATTATTTGAAAACAAACAAGGAAAACAAAATAACTTATTTGTGTGTACACAACCTGCTAGCTAATTAAAACTTTCATAATATTTTCTATTAAAACGAGTAACATCACCTTTATTAGTTCAATCTCAATTCGTCACGCACCTTCCCTTTGCAATTATTTTAATTTTATCATCAAACAACAACAAAACAAAGACAAATTCAAACGACCATTGGAAATGTGCTCGTAATTAATTTCGTTAAACTCACTTCACCAGTAAAGTCCACAGTTATAATTTTCCATGACTCGTTAATAAATTAATTCACTATTTACTAATTAGCTACTTAAAACTTATTCACTTGCGCTTACAAATGACAACATTCAATAATAACAAAATGGCGTAAAAAATATAGTTATGAACAGTTTACGGACAAATCAAAGAGTCCTGTTTCATTTGACAACTAACACAGTTTCTATGTTATTTTAAAAGAAAAAAAAGGAAGCAATGCTTTCCGAATACAACAAATGCATAGTTTTTGCACATACACATACAAACATTTTCTGCAATCTGCATACAACACGAGATTATATGTATATCGCAGTATTAACACCGAGTAGTTGTGCTTACCGCCGCTCTGGCTTCATAGCGGCGCTAACAGTTAGCAGCGGCCGATCGAAAATGTTTCGTTTCATGTTTATAGATGGCGCTTTTAATAAATCGTGAAACAAATGTCATTTTAAATGTCTGTAAACATTTGTATTTCGTAATGTATGATTAAAAGTATGTAAGTAAGAATTAAACAATATAGGTTTCGAGTCAGTGGTGGCGTAGTGGTTTAAGGTCCGCCTCTCATGCATGAGGGCGCGGGTTCGATCCTGGCAAGTACCAATGTGATTTTTCCGAGTCATATGTACTTTCTAAGAGTATTTAGACATCACTGATTAATGCATTCCCAAAGAGGGTT
>JAAAKD020000077.1:22489-58586 GCA_010014825.2 Danaus melanippus
GATCCTGGCAAGTACCAATGTGATTTTTCCGAGTCATATGTACTTTCTAAGAGTATTTAGACATCACTGATTAATGCATTCCCAAAGAGGGTTGATGTCAGGCAGGCGGCCGGTCATAAAAACAATTGGCCAAAACTATTCACAACATGCAAGGCAGACCCTGGCTAAAGCTGGGAAATTGCCAAGTAGAAGAAGAAGAAGAAACAATATAGGTTTAGTTGTTATACGGGTAGGGTAAGCGGTGCTTATTTGCATCTATGGTGTCCTCGCCAGTGGGGCCAGCGCAGGTGGGTGATGCTGTTCTGTTAAGGATTACCGTTAAGTAACTCAATAGTTGCTTTTTAAAATATTTTTAGCATGTAAAACAAACCATGTGAATCATTTCGATCACCGTCCCGCATATGAAACAAAACATAATTTAAATCACACATGTGATACACTCATTCATTATAAATTCTTAATCGGCGTAATACGCTTTACTCAAAACGCATTTTAATTTTTACTTGTAACCTTTTCTTTCTCAGATCTTTCTTTTCATTATGTTATATAGACATACCTAGACCTATAACGGACACATTTACTTTTTGAAGACAGAAATTAAGAGAAGCAAGTTTTTTTCTTCAAATATTAACATTTTATCTGTCAGTGTTCCTTATATAAATGACTACATGTACCCCATGTTGTAGTCAGGAGACTGAGAGAATATCGAAAAGAAAGATCACAGCGCTTGAATCCTCTGAAGATGTGGATGTGATCCAGAGGTTCAGAAACATTGAGAACACCATCCTTACTAGAAGTAATTCACAGACTCAAGATTGGTCAAGAATAAGACGAGAATAAAGAAAAGCGAATCCGTTAGTAGTGGTACACACACACATACACACATACATACATATCGGTAGACTCGGACTTGTACACACTACGCTATGACGACGGCACCGACAAGCTCGCGTCATAAATGTAAACGCTAGGAAAATTTTATTTCGAGTGAATAGCATTTCTTATGAATAAACAATTATTAAAATAATGTTTTTTATTGACTAAATATTAACCATAAATCTTTTTATAGTTATTATAAATATTTTAAGAGGCAAGAGCAGGGAGGGTTTTCCATAAACAATAGTTTAGAATGATATTAATTTCTGTCAGCTAGGTCTTAATCAGGTATTCCAATATGTTCCCCTTTTCAACCTTGTACCCGCGGCTGTGAGGAGCGCCGGGGTAGTCGGATCTGAACGTCTCTCTCTGGCAATAAATAACATAAACGAGTTGACCGACGTTGACGAGTATCTGCGTCATCCAGCTCTGGCTCCAGGTCGCTTACATCAATTTCGTTTTATTGGTTTTCATATGTTTATTGTATTTCAACAAACACACATATTATGTCGAGGGTCCGCAATCTCCGCCCACTCAGCCTCGTCAGCCTCCTCGTCCTCGTCACGAGCACCCTGTATATGATGCGCCAGCTCCTCCAGCGAGGACCGTCCACTGATCCGTTCGCGGCTCTTACATTCCTCTGTAACACGTTCTCCCCACGAACGAGGTCGGTTTGGTTTCAATGAAACAATGGGATTTATAAAACATCTCTATTAATAATTAAAAACAAAAATA
Source organism: Danaus melanippus (assembly GCA_010014825.2). Taxonomy (NCBI): domain Eukaryota; kingdom Metazoa; phylum Arthropoda; class Insecta; order Lepidoptera; family Nymphalidae; genus Danaus; species Danaus melanippus. Next base: position 24,101 of record JAAAKD020000077.1, read on the forward strand.
TAATATTACATCACAGTAACAGGTCCATCCCCTCCGCGCGCTCCATGAGTCGCGACGATACAAACAGACTTTGAAACAATGTTCAAATACTTATTTCCTCTAAACTTGAACTCAAGTCGTTACAATTACCGCGTGCTGGCCGCGCCGGCGCCGCGCCACGCCCGGCCCGCGCCGCGCCGGGGCCGAGGGAATGTGAAATGTATCATTTGTTTAGTGTGCTCGTTAACAAAAACTAAATATTGTGCAACATCTTACGAGACAAAGGACCGTCTCGTTCGTGCGGCCGAGAGCATCGCGTCACGGTCGCGTGTCCGGGCTTTCGCCGCCTCCGTGCGCTAGAGGTCCAGGATGTGGAGGTCGACGCCCCAGCCAGTGACCGCCACGTGCGGCGGCGCGGCCTGCAGCAACCGGGAATGGGACTCCGCCAGGCGCCGCGGACCGAACATGGCGTGACCCGCCGCTGACACCTGCACCCAGCCCTCCGCCACCGACGCGCCCTCGAGGACGCACTCCAGGCGCCAGACGTGCGGCTCGCGCGCGTGATGCAGCGTCAAGAAGTACGTGCGTCGCGCGCCCCACGCCGGACCCTCCCGCGGTGGTCCGTCCAGTTCGGAGCAGCGCGTGACCGTCACCCCCTCCACCGGCGCCAAAATCAGCACGGCGTGTTGTGTCCCCGACAGGTCCAGCTGCAGCGTACGGCGGCCAAGCTGACCGTCCGCGGCCTGGAGGCGCGCGCCCACCCTCAGCTGCGGCAGGGGGGGCTCCGTCGCCGGCATAGAGTACCCTCGTGACACACGGGACAGCACGGGCAGGAAGTAAGGGGCACCGCAGTAGGCCCAACGCGCACACTCCTCGGCTGCTGTGACGCGCGCCGCCGACACGCCCTCCACTGCACGGCCATAGACATTAAAATGTTAAAAAACTGTCCGACACCGACCCGAAGAGATAGTAAGCAGGGCAAACAGGAAGGAACCGTGTGTGTAAGCCGCGAACGGTGACTCACTGTACATGTCCATTGAGTGTGGCGTGTTGACGTCCAGCTCCGGCATCCAGAAAAAGTCCTCCAGGGAAGCGGGGTCACTGGAGCCCAGGGGAGTGTACGAGCGACGAGTGTGGAACACCATCAGACGCTGCGGGCGCGTGTCACTGTACGGCGCGCCCAGCGGACTGAGCGAGTACAGAACGCCCACACAGCTGGCAGCCAGCATCACGTACAGCTGACGACACGAGGGAGGGTCAGTACCGTCGACGACCAAGAGGGGAGGGGTCGAGGGGATGGGCAAGGAATATATACCAGCACGTTGAGTCTCTTCGCGGCCACCACGAGCGGCAGCATCCAGCTGAAGGTGAGCAGGGTCAGGGACGACACCACCACGGACATTATCACCTGCACACACGGAACGGGTGAGTCGGAGAGAGAGAGAGAGAGAGAGGGGGAGAGAGAGAGAGAGAGGCGGCGGCCGGGGCGGGAGAGAGACACTCACGTCTGCGGGCAAGAAGGCCGTCCCGGCGCGACCCATGATGGGCACGAACATGTTGATGGAGTTGAGCGCCAGGTACGCCGTCTGCAGGGCCGGCAGGATCGCACCTGCGGCGTGGAGTGCGGCGGCGGTCTGGGGCGGAGGAGAGGTGCCGGCTGCGAGACGGAACGGCAGCGCCGAGAGCGCGGGGAGAGTCCACAGAGCCGGCAAGAAGGAGGAGCGCAGGCCGAGCGTTCCCATCACCGCGAGCGACGACGCGGTCAGCAGCGCCAGGGCGTCTCTCCAGGCGCGCCACGCCACCCAGCCGCGGAGCAGCCCCGCCGGACCGCGCCGCGACCCACCCGTCAGACGAGCATCCGCCCACGACCCCGCCAGTGCTGTACCGTCGGAGAGAATTATTTAACAGGACACAAGATAGCAACGGCTTATCCCGCGAGCTCGGTTTCGGATCCGTGAGAGGCACTTACCGGGCATAGCATATACCGGTACGAGTAGCGCCGGCTGGCCGTAAAAAGACATCCTCGCGCCGAGCACATGCAGCAACAGAGCCACCCCCGCCGAAGCAGCGACCCCGGCCGCCGAGCACAAGACGGCTCGCCACGCCATCAACAATACCAACTTGAGCCACAAGCGCGCCGGCATGTACACTGCATCACAACAACCGTCAGAGCCGTCCTCCTGTCTCTCCTGACTCGAGGCGAGCACGAGGCGGGCCGGGTGTACGTACGTTCCTTGGCGGCGTCCCTGGCCGAGAGCACTAGCGCCAGCATGGTGAGCAGCAACACGATCACGCCGACGAAGGCGGCGAGCGAGGCGCGGGCCGCCACCACCACCACTCCTACCACGTCGAAGAATACGGGCTGACGTTCTCGCTCCGTCTCTTGTTCCAGTCGCTCGCTGCTCAGCAACCCTGTGGCACGAGTCACTGTAGGTCCATGTATATGTACATGTGCGTGCGTGTGTGTGTGCGTGTGCGTGTGTGGCTCGTACCGTGAGCAAGGGCGAGCACGTTGTCTCCAGTGCGCTGGAGGGCGGGGAGCGGCACGCGGTCGGCCGTGTCGAGCCGCGTGTGGTACACGTACCCGTTGCTGCTCCAGGCGAGGTCCACGCCTGCGGAACACAAAAAGAAATTCGAACCGTGGAATGTAAGGAGACAAACCTTACCTACATTGTTTTATAAATAATTGCAAATCACAGGCAGCCAGGTCGTGGTCGTGGCGTCCGTTCGGTGACATCTCATAAGGTCTCTAAATCTTTGTAAGGAGACGGAGAGGTGTCTCGACTCTCACCGGACATGTTCCCGAAATCTCGGAAGATACGGAAGTCGGTGTCGGCGGGGATGAGGCCGCTCTCGAACAGCTCCTGCGCCAGCGAAGAGGCGAAGGGGTGCGGCACCGCTCCCGCGTACACCTCCACGATCCAGGGGTCGTGCGGCCCGGCCTGAAACAGCACTTCGCGGCCCCCGGCACCACACGCCTCGATGTTGATGAAGGTCCGGGCTCCGCGCGCCCAGGCATGGCTGGTGACGAAGGCGTGGCTCGCTTGCAAGATGTTCTCCTCCGCTCCATTCAGCAGGACCAGCACGCGGTGTCTCAGCGGCCTGGGCGCTGCGGCGAGGGCCCGGGCCGTTTCCAGCGCCACGGCACAACCCGCGCCGTCGTCACTGGCCCCTGTCCACTCATTACGTTCCATGGAGATCTTCCATATTATATTTTACATTATTGTGTGTCTATGTGCGTGCGTGTGTGTGTTCGGGTCTACCTCCAGAGCACGGTATATGAAGTCTGTCTGTTTGTAGACGTGTTGTATTCGTACGATGCCCTATTACCCTATCTGTCAGCATCACTTTTATCAATAGTGTGTTGACGCGTGTGTACAAATATAGATAAGAGGTTAACGACAGGAACTGGGAAACGTTACAGCTGATTATAAAGGAGAGCTCAATAAGTTACATCATTACGTGTACCAGGTATCATATCATACTAGAATATTATTTCCGAACTAAATCACATCCGTACAATAAAGCATGAATAAAAATTATTTTATCTCTAAGGAACACAAATTTGAAGTAAAATTGTAAGGGCCATAGTATGTACATACACTCACTCGAGAAACCGACCTCGCGACGACTCCCGAACAGAACTTGAGGTTACCGTGAGACACACCGCCGGGGGTGAACCTGAACGCTTCACTTACGAAACGAGGGAGGAAACGACTGGCTGACTGTCTGAACCTTAGAGAACACGGGCTCATCACGAATCACATTAGAAAGCCAGGTGAAATCAAATCATCGCCTCGCCCGCGACTACTAACGTGTGAACGCCTCACTGAGTACAGCACAGGCGGGAAGTATCAGCCTCTCGTTATTTTGTAGGAAACAGTGTGTATATCCTTTTTACCAAATGACAACTAGACCACCAGGATTCCGAAGGATTGGAACAGTTTATTTGCGGCTGTGAATAGTCTGTTACTGAAACAGAGCGTTCACAGCTTACAACTACAGTTTCACCAACCACGGGGTGGTCACGGGGTGGTCACGGGGTGGACTGATAGTGACACGTAATGCAGTCGCTATCAATACACGAACAGCATCCGAGGGTCTGTCTCACCAGGACTGTCGGGGACGGTGTCGAAGTGGCAGTTGATGAGGAGAGCGGCAGGAGCTCGCGCCGGGCCGCTCGCCTCGCCCGCTCCTCTGATCCGAATCACGACGCTCTGAACGTCTCGGTAGATGTTAGTCATGCCTGCGGACCGGTCGATGAGATCACCTTACACTACCATCATTGGACGTTATTATGTATTATGAATAATCACCATTCACCAACGACCCTCGTTTTCCTCGAGCGCGAGGAATGGTCGCTCTAAATATTATAGACTCGGTTTAAGTGAACTATGAGGAAAATAAGTATTTTAATATCTCGAAAGAGATGATCTTCCTACACTCGACATTAGAATATTTGTCTGATTATCATATTACCATCGAGGAAGGTGAGCGAGAAGGCGCCGCTAGCGGTGAACACGTCGTAGTCGACAAGGTTGTGTTGGCTGGCGGCGGCGGCCACGGAGCGGGCGGCCGACACCAGCTCCCGGACGGCCAGCACCTCGTTCTCATAGCTGCCCGCCACCTGTCGGCAGGAACAGTCTACACGAGCACGGGGGAGACGACCAGTGACACCCGCACCACGCGCCCTTCGTCTCACGCCGCACACATACCCGAGGGCCGATGGACGTCAGGTTGATGAGATGCTCGTAGGCTCTCTCGGCGCTGAATAGCTGCGCCGGTGCGTCTCGCGGCAGAGGCTCCGGCAAACGCCGGTCGACGGCCCCGGCGGCCAACAGAGTCCCGGCGGTGAGCCACGCTGCCACGCACACAACCCATACGGGCACCACACCTCTCTCCAGCACGTTCTCCTTCAGGAGCACGTCCTCCTCGCCGGCCGGCGCCCTGCGAGGCTCCTGCAGGGACCACATTATTGGGGAAACATTTCTCATAACGTCGTATACCTAACGGATTGACTATGTGCAAAACATAAGTTTAAGAACTCCCGGTTCAGAGTCCCTCCTCCTGAGTCAGATCATCGGACATTGATTTTGTTTTATTTAACGAGTTATATTTAAGTTTGAAGTTAACTTTTGTGAATTACTTTGTGAGATCTTAGGACTTGAACATGTTCAACGTGATGTGTGTAAAGTATTTGAGACGTGTATTTAAAGTGGGGAGCGCAGCTAATGTGTTCATAATAACGAGCGTCATAAGAGCTCTTCAATGTCGTGGTAATAAACTATTAATTACACATAATCGAACTCCGATAATTCCTATTACACTTCTCATAAAAACACATAATAAAATAACAACAACGAAATTGATTATGTAAAAAATCTAAATTAGTACTGTTTTAGCAGACAAGATTAAAATATTTGTTGCAAATGACGGAAATTGTACCTATTTAAAAAATATAAGATACTGTAAATTTTCGAAGGTTAAAAAAAACATACCGGATCCTTATTCATTTTTCTTTATAATTTTATTGTCTTGAAAACTTTTCCTGCATATTATTTATAATTACTTAAAACAATTAACTAATGTCTTAATTTAAAAAATAATATAATTAAAACAAATTAACTGGTGAGCACTAGATTCTATCACTGCAACAAATCAGAACCTCAGCCGCATTGCCTACAGCCCGATATCTAAAAATTTCATGAAAACAATTTGATAACTGTCAATTTACAAATGACATTTATTTAGCAGTTGCCTGATAATAAAAAAAATAAGTTATAGAATTGTTTACAGTTCTCAGGGAGTTATAATAGTAAAAGATGTTTTAAACAACTTTCGGTAAGACATCGAACGTAAAAATTTAATGATATACATATATAAAATAAGAAAAAGTATCTAATAATAAGTAAAAAGTAATAAGTAGTTTTCATTGCAATTGTTTTTAAAAATTATACTTTAAATTTTTGATCTAAATTATGTAATTACGAATTATCAAAAAGATAAAAAATTTTGCATGAGATTGTATGTATTTAATTTTTTGTTCAAAATTAGCTTCTTGCAATATAAAGCAAATACTCATTTTTCATTTTAAATTAAAGGAATCGTAAAAGAAAGTCCAATGACAGTAAATATTAGAATACAAATTATAGGATATTAACTATTAAACCCCATCGTCTACAACTATTAAAGCTCATTATGTCTAACAATTTGGCATCTGCCATATATACATATTATAATACGACATAGACATTGATAAACGGAATTCACAAGTCTAAACTCAATTCTTGAATTTTGAAAGTTACAACATAATCATTGAATGACAAATGTCGATATAAAACCAAGCTTACGGTGGCAAAAGTTTATATTTTTGTAATGATTTATTTAAACGAAAATAGTTATTAAGTTTTAAAAGTTTTGTAGTGTTAATATTAATACAACCCTATGAATCTGTTATTTATAAATTAATCTATAATTCGTTGTAAAATGTCGAAGTGGATAGGTTACGCCGTGTCAGTAAACTGTGGCGACCCCCTGGGATGTTATCAGGGTACTATACTGGAAGCCGACGGTAGCACCATCACGTTGACTAAAGCATTTAGGAATGGATTCCCGTACCCAAAGTCCCAAGTTACACTGAAGTAAGCGGTTTAACATTTTTACTAGATGATGACTGCAGCTCTGCCAGAGTCTAAAAGTAAACCGACTTTAACTACTTAAAGTATTTTGAGAACTGATTGATCCATTTTGTTCAATTTTAGTTCGGCTGATATAAAAGATTTAAAAATAATTGAAGAAGCCCGTACAGAGCCATCAGAACAGACACACAGCACTGTAGCCATCACGAAGAGCGCCAAGAAAGGCCAACGAGCCACCGTGTGTGAAAATTTGGAAGCAAATCCCTCACATCCTAGTAAGTTGATTAAATTAATTAAACAAATTTGAGTAAAAAGTATTATTTGGAAAGATTGGAACATGTTATTGACACTAATGGTCACAATAAAACTTAATGTTCACTTAACTGTCATAGTAGATTAAGCTCGGTGATTTGTTACTTCAAACATAGGTTTATAATAATTTACACTAACAACAATGTCTGGATAATATGGAATGGATACATGGAATACAAATGTCAAAATAAAGATTAGTGTTTAAGTACATGTAACCTCTCACCTCTGTGCACTGTGTTCTGGTCATATTGATTTAAAGAATTTATTACACAATAATTTGTAAGATAAATGTGAGGAGAAATTTATGTGTACATGTATGTTAACATAAAGATTCCCGTGACATCACATTCACAGGGAAACTTGTCATGTTGCATTGGTTCTGGAGACTTGAATTGACGAACTGTACATTGAAAGCTTTGGTAACATTTCTGGGCCTGTTACCAGACAAACTTTAAGGCCTTGTTGATGTAGTTAACTTGAGGTTCATTTTATGGTTCATTTAGACAGAGACAGAAAGGAAAAACAGGCAGGCTGGTACTGTGATATTAGTCACAGATAAATAATTAGTGGAATATAATGTATTGATTGCAACTCTCTTATTACATTAATTTATAAAACATTCCATAGACTGTCCATTTGACTGAATGCACCTGTCATGATTGTATTTGTCTGATGAATGTTTGTGCAGAGTCCTTCTCCTCTCGTCTCTTACTCTTATACCCAAAGTTGATCCTAGTTCTTCAGAAGTTTCATTGTCTCCTAGCTAAGGTCTGATCAGACGAAAGAAGGGTTCGAAACTAGAACGATACTGTTATATACGACAAAAAATAATAATATTTTCAATTGAACACCAGCTGGATCACAGACCTGCAACAAGACGAGCACCACCAGGAGCGCACCCTCGGCGGCGCCGCGGAGCAAGCCGATAGACATCCAGGGGCCGAGGATCAATAGGAATACTCATTCAGGTGAAACAGACAACGGCTTCCACTTTGAAAACATTTAAGATAAGGCTTCCGCTGAAGGAAGTCCGAAACAAATTGTGATTGTTCTCTCAGGCAGCTACGGCAATGCGAGCTCAACTCCCAAGACGCGCCCTCAGCTCGGCGGGGAGCGGGCCAGGAGGAGGAACGAGGCTTGCTTCGGACACGACGCGGACCCCGCGCTAGGAGACGACTTCGACTTCGAGGGAAACCTTGCGCTCTTCGACAAACAGGTACGGACCGACCGACTGACCGATTGACTTACTGAGGGACGAGAGAGAAGGGCGCTGATCACACGAGTCACGACAGGCGCTGTGGGAGGAGATGAGGACGACCGCCGCCACCAGGCCGGATGTGGTGCGAGCGGCGGACGAGGCGGCGCGTTACAGGCATGACGAGAACGTGCTCGGGAGCGCGCCGCCCGCGGACCACATCACCGTCCCCGCGGACAAGAGGGGGCCCGTGGTGTACGCCGCGGACGACGGCCGCCGCGTGCCCTCGGTCACCCTCGACCTGCGCAGAGATTTCTGGCTTGGTATGCGGCGGCTCGGGCTGCTGGAGGGCGCGCAGGTGCTGCTGGCGCGCGCCGCCGCGGACCTGGCGCTGCGATTGGCGGGTGGCGGGCGGCGCCTTGAGCCTCGCAACGCGCACCAGGCGCCCGTGGCCGCCGTGCTGGCCGGGGTGCACGACGGCGGCGTATGCGGACTAGTGGCTGCGAGGATCCTGGCGGCGCACGGCGTCGCAGCACATGCCTTCCTGTCCGGGACAGCGCAAGACCCGCCCGGCATGGTATTGCGGCGTGAGTTGGGCGCGATGGCGGGCGCTGGCGTTTCGCGAGCGGAGCGACCGGACGACCTGCCGCCGGCGGATGTAGTTCTCCTGGCGCTGTCCTCGCCGGAGGAGCGTGAGTCTCGGGAGACGCTTGACTCGCACGAGGCGGCACTGGCGTGGGCGAGGGCGGCGCGGTCTGCGTGCGTGGCGCTGGAGCCGCCTGCAGAAGGCTGGCCGGGTGTGTCGTGCCGCGCGTCCGTGGTGGCAGGCCTGCCGGCTGCTTTGTCCCCGTCCTTAGGCCGGGTGTATGCGGCCAACGTGGCGGCGCCGGCCCGCCTGTGGCGCGAGCTGGGCGTGTCATACCGTCCGCCCTTCGGAGCCGCCTCGGTGCTGGCGCTGGACTGACAACCCTCTTCACCAGAGATGCATATTTTTGATAAAATTAATAAATATTTTCCTGAGCGTGTGGTTTTCTTACTGTTCCTCTCGTGTTCGGTCTCTCTATCAGTGGCGTGAACAGCATAGATGCAAATAAGCACTGCTTACCCTACCCATATAATAGCTGAACCTATAATTCATTTCAATAGGATAACAGTCCTGATAATAATCACATGTCAATGAACCCTTCACTGTCTTTAACAACCGTTTCTCGCGATTTCGTCTGCGTTACTTGCGGAATTAGAAATGTATAGCTGTGACCGGGCGAACTCTGTTCCTCCTTAAAGTGGAGGTAATAAGATTTTGGGCCAGCCGCTGTCAGGGAGTACATTACATATTATTGTTACATGCTACACTAAATTATTTTGTTCCGGGAGAGTTATTTGGAACACACTAAGTGAGAAGTAAAGCAGTGCTGGCGACCAATAAATAATTAAAGTGAATTACTTGTCTTATTGGAATGCCTAAAATCTCCTAGGTGTGACTAAGTTTTGGATAAGTTAGAATAGGGTTTAATATAAATCAACAGTTTCAGTTAGACGTCGAAGGCACAAGGCGAGAGTGGATACTCGAAGAAATAGAAACATTTCGAAACGTTTTATCGATACAGTATGCCTTTTAGGTAAACCATAATTTGGTATCTTTTTATTGTATACTCTACTTACTCTACCCCCAAATCTCTTCGCTCCCCTCTGTAGACTTGTGTCATGTGTCTCGTCTTCGAGCGAGTCTTGGCACTCTCAGTACTGGTGTCGTGTATCGCCCGGTTGTCCAATGTAAAGATAAGTTATTGTAGTATGAATCATAAAGAGCGGAGTTGTCGTTCCAGGCGACCCAGGACAGCCGTCACTATGATGCGGAGACGTTCATATATACAAGACGCGACTTTATTACCGTGAACAAGTCTCCGGAGTCGAAACTAAAATCACCTTCCTTCATTGAAGTTAGTTAATATCATTTGTAAGTCAGCTTCGGTTCAAATTAATGGGTTGTTACGACAACGCTGACTGGACAATACATTTAAAAAGAGAATCAAAATAAGGAATGTGTAGAGGAAGGTTTAGCGAACGTCTAATCTTGAGTTCAATAGAAAAAAAAACGCCAATCATTTATTCCATTGATTTATTTCCAAAAAAATATACAGTGGGTCTCAAAAAGCACAACACGTCGACAACATACACTAATATTATATTAGTAATGGAACCTTGAACCTCACGCACACACGCGCACACACACACACACACACACACACACACATGTACAATAAGAAAACGTACAAATATATATATAATGTACACACTGTATTCAGAGCTCCTCTAAGTATAAGCTATAAAAGTAGTCCACATATGGTATCCAGTACAGCGGGACGCGCGACGGGTCCGAGGTTAGAGAGTTACATCTCTTATTTACAGAGGGGAGGGGGTTAATAAATAATAATTATAAATACATTAGATATATAAACCCGCGAGCCGCGCCGGCGACCGCATTCAGTCGATTGACTTCTCACAGAGATCTTTAAACTGGCTAAAGCGGCTCCGACGGCCGACTCAGCAGTCGCGGGACAGGGTCGTGTGCGTAGGACTTGTCGTAACATATTCTTTACAGCGAGACGGAGACGCTCCATACGACGACATCAATAATAATATAAAAGGTGACATTAAATACTTAGCTGCAGTCTTTGGTCGGGGGTTGAAGTGGTACGAGGCGTCTCGGGTCAGTTCATATTTACATCTAGTCTAGTTAAAGATAACGTTAATATTGACTAAAAATGTTCAAAAGTTTTTATACGAAAATATTAGAAGAGGTCTGTTTGTAAAGCTCCAGGTAGGTAAAAAGAGGTCGACGAAAATACACAGAAAAATGACGGAAGATTATATCTGATACTGAATGAACAGTTAGTCAGAGTCGAGTCGAGCGACTCGCTCAGACGAGGTGCACCCAACCACGATCAAGAAACGTTCTTCCACGTCCGTTTACAATTCCACATCGAAACATATCTGAGAAGAAATCCAACCACTGTTTATAGAAATAGTTAACTAGAAATTTATTAAAAAACTTTATAAAATATTGATGTTTTTTAAAACGTCTCATCAGTAGACACGAGCTTTACTAACACACACACACGCACACACAGACAGGCACAGATATACACACACAAGCGCACGACACCTATACGTTACACCTTACCTTAATTGTTAAAAATGATGAACAAGTTTGCGATCTTAACAAAATACACGACACGAGAAGTGAACACTCGGCCGAGGCGAGGGGCGAGGGGACACGCGGAGCGGCGAGGAGGATATGTTGTGTTCCGGACAGGGAGGCCGCTACCCTTACTCCAGTGTAATTGTGCGCAGAATCCTTCGATCGCTATGAATAGCAATCGGAGCTATTTTCTAAATTGCTATTTATTAATAATACCCTTGTAAACGCTTAAAAACTCTATCCATGTAGCCAGGAAGTAGAAGAGTACGAAACATCCACCGAGAGGGAGTGGGAGAGGAGACCGGGAGACAGGAGACACCTGGTCGAGCTGCCAGCGGGACCAGCGGCGGGTGGCGACCACACGGCCTTAGAGGTCTTTCTCCTTGGTCAGGTCGGGCGGACGGGCGGAGACCTCGCCGAGCGGGTGCTCTTTGCCGTTGTGTAGAGACGCGGTCGTCGTGGCCCGGGGCCCGGACGAGGTGCCGGGGTCGGAGACGGGCGGCTCCAGGAGCCGGTCCGCTGTCAAGGGACACGTGCGACGGATGAGCGCGTGTGTTTGATCCCGGAGTTTCATCAGCTCCTCCTGGATCCGCTCCGTGATGACGCGTCGCGTCTCCTCCTCGGACGCGTTCGCACTGCGGAGCCTGTAAGGTACAACGACGGTTCGTTCGATGACACGTGAATATATAGAGTAGGTAGGAATAGGTTCCATCAGTGTAGGAAAACGTGCGAACGGCGGAGACGCACTTATCGAGCAGTGGGCTGAGAGGCAGCGGTTCCCCGACGGCGAGGTACAGGTGGTTCCGGAAGCGCAAGCGATAGGGCTCGACGTTGGGCAGCACGCGGTCCATGCCCTCGTGCCACACTGGCAGCACTAGCGGTGCGCGCCCCGCGGCCGCGCTGTCCATCACCAGTCGGCCCACTCCCCACTTAAACCGGATGCGTTGCTTGTCCACGTTGACGCGCCCCTCGGGGAAAATGTGTACCCAATCTCCGCCACACAGACGGTCCACGCAGAAGTCCATCGCCGTCTGAGGACAATACGGACGGAGACGTCACTGGCGGAGCTCAAACGTTCGAGCGGTTCGTAATAGAAGAGGCCGGACGACTCACCTGATAGACTCCGGCCCCTCTCACCACGGGTACACACTTGCCGAGCGCGAAGAAGGCGGAGTGTAGCGCGTTCGTGAAGCAAATGTCGTGAGCCGCCAGCGACCAGCGCATGCGGGAGTAACGCGTCAGGGTGCCAACGTCCAGCACACCTGGATACAAAACAAATAAATATCCATCTGTTATATGTGTAACGATCTGTTGTACTTATCTTATTTATATTCATAAATGGCAGTCTCGTGAGCTGGTCTGAAAGGAGCAAGAACGAGTACTTAATGTTATGTGCGAGGATAGTCAGTCGTTAAGTCCAGTTCAATAAGTATATTATTTTATCTACTACTGTTATTGTCAGTCGTGGTCCTCGTCGATCCCACAGCCCCTGGTCCTGGTCAGTCCTACTGCGTGCTCTGCTAATTTATCGTTTTCTCCCTATATGTAGTTTGAGAACAGCTACATTATTAGTAACGCGGTCTCTACTCCGGCAGGAGTCGTCTTGGTCGGCCTTGCATGTTCATTTACTAGGAGATGAGTTCGGTTCGGCAGACACTTGCTGTCAAGCGAATGACTTTAACTTGTTCTACCAGAGAAACCTCCAGCTTTGAGGATTCCGTCCAGGGCTTTATTCTAACAATCCCACGTTTTGGGTTCGGATATCTGATAGACCTGTTACATTCTTGTGTTATTTACTATCATTAAGTCCTCCTCTCCACTCCTACCGTCCACTTTTTCGTTTCGTTTTGTGTGTGATTGTTCCTCTAACTCCTTTACTCGCTGCAGTCTTTCCTTCTAGCCTCCAGGTCGTCAGCGCCTCTCCTCCGTTTCCAGTTCCGGTCCCTAGTCCAGAAGTCGGTGTATCATATCAACATATTTTGTGATGAACCGATAATGCGACGAACTATCACCGCATACCTTGACATATTAAACTATAACATTGTGACTCGTTCATGTATAATGTAGCATGTTGTTTACGACGCGACGGGTGTTCTACGTCAATAACATTTGCCTCCGGGAAGTAAACAGAATGTCGTCACACGACATCTGCAGCCGTCGTCCGTCACCGCACACGTGTATGTGGTATGTGTTCGTGTGTGTGAGTGAATGAAATCTACTTATATTGATAGTAATGTAAACAAGAAAACTTTCAAGGTGAAGTGTTGTGTAATGTAGTAACTCCGACCTCCACAATAGAAGGTCATGTCTACAACTAACGACACCCAGTAGCGTTATCTCTCATTTATTTTTATACGACATCAAGTACATTCATATAACATTGGTCCGCGTTGTCTTCCCGACCCATTTCGTATTTTTAAACATGTCGTCGAGTGTGTCGCCCTGACAGATAAGATTGCGCACGGACACACACACAGATGGACGAACTGATCCGTCTGTTCGTTGGAACATTCAGACATACGATATACTTAAAGCGGACCAGAGTCATGTGACCAGAGCGAGGACGGTGGTCACGGACGAGGAAGGAACGTGGTATGGGGACTAATTGACTTACTGACCGAGTGTATGACTAACTCAATGGATTTATAAACGACAACACATGCATTAGAGTGTTGGAATGACAGGTGAAAGACCTCTGTATGAATAAGGAGCTGTCGACCTTCAGACACCTTCGGTGCGTGTGTGTGAGTGTATAGGTACATATGTGTATGTATGTTGCCGCTCTCACCCCAGAGGCCAGGATCGTCGAAACACGAGTGGTGGTTGGAGACAGTGAGAAGGGGCACGTCTCGCGGCCGGCGGACGGCTCGCTGTAGCGCCTCCCGGTTGTACACCGTTGTCTTGTTCAGGAAATCTGGGAACATACAGAGACGAGTCACTCACAGGGTATCTTTCCCTGACTAAGGAAACCGACACTCAGAATAGAACATTATACTGTAAGGCCTTCCGGCATTTTTAAAGTCGTTAAGAAAGTCAATGAGTATTCTGACAGTCAGTACAGACGTCCAAAGCTGCGTCCATATCGTCGATTGTTAAAAGTTTTTGAGACGGCACTCCTAACGAAATATTCATGGGAGACTGTTTTTGTTTAACACATGGTGCGAGAGAACACAGGTCGTGTGAACGCCGTCAGCGCGAAGCCAGCGTCTTCATAAAGAACCAATCGATTAAGTGTTGTTTTGTGATCTCTAAAGGCGATGACCTGATAACATCTTTTGAGTTGCCTGGAGGAAGACACAGAGACTCAGGGGACTCTCAGACTGATCCATACAGAGATGATAGCATTAAACACAAACACACACACACACGCGCGCGCGCGCACACACACACGCTGTACATACTTCTCATTGAGTAATTTTGATTCTAACAATATAATTTTATTGACCTGTTCATGTATATAAAGCTCAAATATTTTATTACTTAGAGTAACAAAATAATAAAATAATCTTAAAATCCCTAGAAATGAATCAAGAAATCAGACTGTGTTTTTATTTAAAACTGCTATCAGACTAATCTCCCTTCTAGTAACATGTTAGGTGATGATGTATATGAATCTCATGATGATGTATATGAGTCTCACTCCAGACACAGTTATCATAATATTTTACTTTAAACAAAAGTGTTGTTGATCTCGCATGTTGTTGTTAAACTGTTATTTGTTTTAATTCAATCAGATAAATGATAAATGAAAAAAAGTACTGAATGCCTCAGACACAGGAGCACGCTACCAGGAGCACACCACTCCGCACCACTCCACACCACCAGGACATATGTACATATCTTTATAACTCACAGAATATATTCTTAGATTAAAGAGATTCTATGTACTATGAAAATGAGATTAAATAATTATTAATGACTAATAATTATATATTATATATTATATATTATTATAAAACTGTTATAAAATACTAACATGATCAAGAAGTGTATTGAAGTTAATTTATAAAATTATAACATAATGGTATAAAATAAATTAAAATAACTGTTTGTATAGGACCTCTTAATGAACTGGTCATATGTAAATATATTATGTAGAATACAAATAACATTTGAAATGTTTAAATCAAAGGTCACAATTAACAATATGGTTAATGTCATTATGTGCGTCCAGAACACAATGCATTGACTCACTCTCATACTTTGTGTGCTTCAGACAACTGTCACTTGATAAGTATTTGTGAAACAAGAACAGATCAGATACAGATCGAGCTTACACACAAAGAACTCATGCAAAATAAAAATAACAATGATAAGGATATATAAGGTGCACTCAAAAACGTAGAAATACTATTTTTTGATATATATTATACTTTAAAATTAGTAGAAACGAGATTCCTAAATTAAAATAATCACACCATACAAGATATGATGTGAGTTTGAATATGACACTGCCAGACTGGTTTAGCAAGTGTGAGTTTACAATCGATATGCATTGTAAGCAGCTAGAACAGAACTCGCTGATGCAAAGTAACTCGTTCATTCCTTTGCTTTTTTTACTTCGTAAAATTTGTAATGATGTGTGTGTTCAATACGAGTGTACGTTTTATTAAGGTAGTTCCAAGGGGACCATGAACCCACCTACGATGATCTTGCTGAACAGACCGACCACAGCCACGGTTATGGAGCTGGCGCAGTTCCACAGGACGCCGGGGTTCCGCAGCCGTGGGATGATCCACCCGATATCGTACGCCATATTAGGTCGGACGATTATTTTATAAACACTACAATAACATGATTTTATCTGATTACTTTAACTATAAAATATAATCGCGTCTGATCTACGCCCATTCAGTTCCAACCTCACTGATCAGAGCTGATCGTAACAATGACACTGACGTCTCGCTGAGCCATTGACAGTTGATAACTCGTGACAAAACTAGAGTTAAGACAGCTGTGACAATGTTAACGTTATTACAAGCAGTTTTTATTTCTGAACGTATTAACATAATTGAAAATTTTGAGGTAGATTCTATATATTTTTCATATTAGAAAAAGTTTTTAATTCTATTAACATCATACAAAAAGATCCTTATTTAAGATAATAAGTGTTTTAAGAGAAATTGAGAATATTATTGTAAAAATAATCTACATTTTTTTCTTGATCAAAATATATGCAAATAAGTAAACTGAAAGTGTTTGTTTATCTTTATAACCTGAGAGAAATTATCTTTTGCCCAAATTTCAGTTTTTCTATGATTGTTCTGTGTCGAAATATTGATAACTTTTTATATCACAAATATTGAAGTATTGGAAGTATTTGAGGAACATTGAATAATATAATATGAACTAATTGTTTAGAAATCATTCGTAGGCCACATCTGTAAGCTAATATATACAAGTAATAAGAATTTTTTGAGGTAGACTCTAGCTGTGATCAAGTTATTGTACCCGAACATGGGTTGGCTACACCGAGGAAATACCACCCTCTCACAGAAGATCGGTGTGAGGCAGTCTTTAATTACTACGTGTCGTCCGATCAGTGAGCAAGCTGGTTGCCCTTTTACTGTTCCCACCATTTCCTTAATCCACCCCCCCCCTTTCGTTAACAACTAAGGTTGGCAGCGCATCCGCAACTTCTCTGTTGCGGATGTCCACGGGCGACGGTGATTACTGCCCATCTAGTGGACCGTCTGCACGTTTGCCACCTTTCTCAAAAAAAAAAGAGCTGGTTGCTCTTTCCCTTTTCCCTCCATTTCCCAGCTTTTCCTCCCACTCTTCCCCAATCATGGATGATGATTGTTTTAGATATCAGTAAAACGATGTTGCGGACGTTCATTGGCGACGGTACTGGCGCTACCTCTATCAGGTAGACCGTCCTCTCGGTTGCCTCCTTTAGCATAATAGAAAAGGTATTTACGAAAGTAATTTCGTTGGTAAAACTTTCGGTATATATGTGAAAGAGAAAATATATTGAAATTTGATGTGTTTTATATGAACAATAGATCAAGGACAGAATAAGTTAAGCCAGTTAATTTTGAGAAATTTATTTACCGATATAATTTACTACTTAATTAATACTTAATAGGAACAATATGTCTTAGACGACGAATCGTTGCGTATCTATCCATTTTTCTAGGTATCAGTTCCTTATGCCCTCCTTCTCTTCTGTTAATGTCATCATCGAGCGGACCTGCGGCATCACTATGTTTGATACAGAAGAGTTTGCCACTTGCTTCTAGCGAGTGTCGTTGGTTCTAATGAGGTCAAATTCATATTCCACCGAAGGTCTGAAGGCCGGGAGCCCGGGACCTCTCTGCTCCGTAGTGATCAGTTTGTGAAGAACTCGATGTCTGAGTGGATGTATCTTCCGAAACTCACTTTCTGATAAAACTCTTTCCTTAGACTCGCTCTCAGGTGTCCGTAAATCGTAAATCATGTTGAAGTCTCCGTGTGGGGCGCAGTCCGCGGCGCTAGCAGCCATAGCCATCACTGCCACTAATGCGAGGAAGATGCGCATCTTTTAGAGTTCGGTGATACACTGGTTTATCCACTGATTACGAGTCACATTTATGAGGGTTCTAATACAGTCGGCAACACAAGTCACTACACTTATGTAATCATTAAAATAATGAACTAAAGCAAACTCATGGAAGGAAACGAATATTTTATGAAGGCCGGTTTGACCCAACTATTGATGATATTATGTCGTTTATTATTATTTTTAAACTGTTCGTATCAATCGGCTCCAGTCACACTCTTATACAGAATGCGTCACTTTGTTTTTGTCGAGTACTTTACAGATAACTATTTCTTCAAATGTTATATGACAGACGCTGAGATAAAACAATAAATGAATTCACTTTCGTGTGGGAAGTACGGCTGTAGAGAAACATTTAATATTCGGGGGATTCCAACGTAGACATACTATGGAATATGTTTATTATTAAAGACGATAAATGACGTCTTATCACTTTTTTTACTGTGTTCATTTTTGGCAGGTTTTATGAAGGTGAAAGGTCAAGTTAGTTGTAATTAAATCTCTTCAATAGCATTAAACCGAATAACAAAAAAAAATTAAAAGTGTTTCCTAATTAATTATTTGTGAGGACACTAAATAATATTAAATATAATATAATATAGTAATACGAGCCGCAGTGTACCAACCTCATGGAATTAGTTCAATGGGAAAGTCCACGCAGTTCGGCTGACGGTCACATAGCGGTGGCGTCCGCAGAATACACGTATTGTATGAGTATCGACACATCTGAATGCTTAGCACAAGTTCTCGTAGTCACACTTTATACGAGGAGTTTCCCGTCTCTCACTTGAATGATTAACGATACGTATGGAGTGTGAAGAAGCAAACATGGAGTAAGCATAGAGACCTCGTGTGCTCATGAAACTCGTAATGACTGAAAACGACCACACACTACAAATAGCAAGCCGACGATCACATCGCCGTAACAATATGGCTGAAGTATTCAAATTTCAAATATGTGGGAAAGGGCGGAGAGAATTCGTGTCGGTGTTAATTATCATAAAGATTTACTACTGTGACAGTGCTATCAGGAACAATATGTAGTTTTTTACAATATGACATGATTGTAGCATCAGATCAGGATAGACGAGTGAAGACGACTGGGCCCGGGTATAACAGCAGTTGACAGAAAATTCTATTTACAAATTTTGCTATCTGTTTGAGACAGTCGTAACTTCATAAAATTTAGTAAATGAAAAAATTAATTATAGGTACATAAGAGACGAGATGACCAAATATAAATGTTAGTATAAATTAGTTCTAGAGTTCACTGTAGATAATAATGACTACATGTAGGACTGAAGTCCTTCAATTATATGTAGGTCACAATGAACAAATACCGGCGATGAAACTCAAGGTTTACGTTAAATATATCTGTTACGCACGGTCTGTTCGTCTGTTAAAGGTATATAAAACAAAGCAATGACCAAAAGGAGGTTTAAATGTGCTGGAAAATCTTCGCTCGGACGTTAGTTTTAAAAGTTGACCATAAGATGAGATTCAATGAAGTTAAATGACGGAATCTGAGCGACCCCTGGGAACGGAAACTGTTAACTGTGTGCCGGGAAATAAAATATAAAACTTTATAAGATTATATTAAGTTGTAACACTTGAAGTGGTTTGTTCCTTTTTCAACATTTAAATACTGAAGTATAGACATAATTCTTTCAATTATTTCGTTGTAGATGTATATCGTACAGTTCTCTGAGGAGTTCAACGTACACGTACACGGACACAGGCGAAGGTGGTTCTTCACCAAATTAAACACTTATCTAGGTTAACAAATATCATAAGGGAGGCTACTGACTGGAATCATTGTCTAATAATATGCACTTTATTTCTCAGCACATACCTGTACCTGTGTTTATTATAGAAACAATAAAACATTTATATTTCAATAAGTGAAATAATCCAGTGGTTTGTGTGTGTCATATATGACATAACCCTTAATCGGAGGAGAGGTTTCAGACCTGAGTGTCTCGTGTCTTAAAAATCCGATGCTATATTATATTGAACTCAAAGTTTAATAGATTAAACAGACGAGTTCATTCACATAAGAAATTATAAAACACAGAATTCTACAATTCATTAATTTCCGTCAGGTTTAGAAATTTTATTTGAAAACAAATAAAAAATAGCTATAAAATAATGCCGTTTATGAATAATACAAAAATAACAAAATTAATTTCCATTGACACAAGTTGATGGTGTTGATGACCAGCTCATTGTTACTGAACGGTGACTAGCGTCACAGGTGACGCTGACGACATACAGGAGCGGTCGCGGGCCGAGACTTGGATTGACAACTATAACAGTCGCGACTAGCAACTAACACTATTCATTCAATGACATATTGTTTTTTTTTAAGTTTCTATAAGAAAAACCCTGTTTTTATCGTCTAATGGTTCAATCTCTAAGAGTATTTTAACATTGAAAATATTAATTAACATTTTGCAGAACATCAAACTTCAATCTATATTGAATTACCTCGAGTAATACATTACGATGTAACTGTTTTGCAATATTAATTATCATTAAGCGATAAAAACGGGAATGAAGAAATCTTTTAGATTAAAAATACAGATCGTAATTTTATATTGAAAATTTATAAAACATTTATATATATTGAAAAATGATATGAATCGGTTATTACCCTTAAGCTTACACCGACTCCGTGGCGCAACGGTAGCGCGTCTGACTCCAGATCAGAAGGTTGCGTGTTCAAATCACGTCGGGGTCAAACCTTTTATTGATGTCGTTTATTTTGTTCTTTTTTTTTAATTCATTGTTTTTATTTTTTAGAAGAAAAATAGATTTTTATAAAAATGATTTGTTTAACAGATTGAAAAAAAACTTTATAAAGGAACAAAATTTCTGGAGATGCCGGGGATCGAACCCGGGGCCTTTCACATGCAAAGCGAACGCTCTACCACTGAGCTACATCCCCCTTCAACTGACAAAGTCAAACAAAACAGTTTACATGAAGAAGTACTTTTTAAATTAATATCGAGTTGTTCATTTACTTAAATCGTAGTACGAGCCACATCCAATATGTATAAGGTTATCAAAGTCAGGAGTACAAGGAGTAGCAAACAACATGCCAGTTCAATAGAAATAGTTGTTTGTTATATGTTGTTGTTATACATGTGTGTGAAGTATTCCGTGAACTATCGACTATCAAGTAGAGAGTATATTGCTAACACGTCACGTTAAACGTATAGTTAGAGACACAGAGCAAGTGACACGTTGGTCAGTACGCAAAACAGAAAATGAAAATTGAATGAACATCGTCGGGGAAGCAGTGGCGTATTGAGAAAATATCATATAGAATACTTGCTCGTGTGTGCTACAAGACTGCTCATAGTATTGTTAAATATAAATATGTAGTTCGGATCTATAATTTAATGTTTTATGTATATACATTGTCAAGGTTTCAGTAGACGCAACTCATTGTAATGACTGACAGACTCCGAGGATTAAACTCACTGTTAGATGATGAAGGTAACTCTTGCTTTGATACAGAAAAACCTGTTTATTATTGTACAGGTGATGCAGGTCTAATTAACAAGTGCTCGTTTGTTAGTCAAATGACTATTGACATTTTTGTCTTTATGGCCATATATGTCAGTATCGTCTCGTAAATTTTCCCTGTTTGTTGCCGTATAAAGAACAAGGGTTCTCGGATTTGTGGGTAATTAGAAAAACCCAAGCGGAGGAAAATCATTTGATAAACAAGTTCCAGGTAAGGCGACAGCTTACGAACTTACCATTCGTGAAACACTAGTTCTCGAATAAGCACGTCGCACATAACTTGACTTTAATATATTTAATTGGTTGAACACCTGAATGGATTTGCATCAAACAATAGACTATCTATAATTACACATATTATTATGGCAAAAACTTTCCAGATCGAGGTCTCTTATAGCAGCGAAGGATACGAGCATGACTCGTAACGGTGACTACTGACTGACTCTTTGGGAATTTATAACAAGATCATTAAAAACGTAATCAAACGGCTTTTGTGTTCTTATTGTACTTGAAAATTATGTATTGGAACTTGAATATGTGATTCAAAGAATTTCAATTGACCGAAGACTGTTGTTATGTACAGGACGAGGAGGACGAGGAGGAGGGGGGAAGGGGGGAAGGGAAAAGCAAATCAAGATATCGACTCTCATAATATATTAGGAGTCATGTTACAATATCTGTATAGTTTCTACATGTATCTGGGATCCGGGTCTGGTGTCATACTGTGTCAGCTGAGTCAGTTGGCCTCCGACTCCATAACGAATTCGGCCATGAGCAGTTCCATGGTAGGCGCGATGCCGTGTTTCTTGCACGAGCTCTTGAAGCATTCTGCCACCCGAAGGATCCTCCAGCAGTGATCTTCCTCCGCGTCGTGTTGTTGTTCACACTCGTGGATCAGGCTCACCATCTGCTGCGACAGAACCTCACCTGAAGAAGATACATCCTTTGAGACCACTTTTACTACCTTGTTTTGAAATAATTTAATTGTTTTGGTAAACGTAACTTGTAGTCAGTCATTTAATAATATTAGTAAGTGAAATAATTTTAAAACGATGATTATAACAAAAATTATCCCCAATTATTTGAAACCTCGAACTTCAATACTTAACGTGTGAACTGTCATGACAACTGTGTGCATAGGTTCAAGTTAGCATCGTCAGTCTGCACACTACATACGATACGTTTGCCGTTTATTATTAATTAACTTACTTTAACACTGTGTTTGTGGAAATTAATAAATGAAAGATTTTTAATTATTTGATGTAAAATTCAGTTATAATCGGCAGCCAGTACCCATATAGATTTTAGTCTGTTCCGGAACAGATGAATTATTTTGTCAATAGTCAATGTCTGTGGAACAACCGGTTACCGTTGGGAAAGGACTTGATGAAGTTATCCATGTTGTTGTGATGCATCCTGTGGGAGTCGGTGAGCAGGTCGAAATGTGAACTCATACA
Organism: Danaus melanippus; assembly: GCA_010014825.2. NCBI lineage: Eukaryota > Metazoa > Arthropoda > Insecta > Lepidoptera > Nymphalidae > Danaus > Danaus melanippus. The sequence goes on from JAAAKD020000077.1 coordinate 46,956, forward strand.
TTTGATGGCACAGCCGACGGCGCGGTCGTCGAACTTGAAGTCGTCCCTCCAGAAGTGGAAAAACTCTTCCATCTTTTCCTCCGACAGCTGACTCTGATGGATGGACGATTGGTGAGAAATGTTCAATGATTAAACATTATTAGGGAAAATATAATAATTGTTGAAAATGTTTACTTCTTCCCGACAAAGATTCAGCGCCTCCCCGAACCCGAGAGTGACGTCCTTCATGATGTCGACGTTCGCCTTGAGCTGGACCACCAGTTGTACCAGCAGTAGCAGCAGTAGTCGCCAACCTGTACGAGATGTCATGGTAAAATGATCTCGACTACCGCGCAATACAGTTCCTATATAGTAGTCTATGTAATTGATGGGTTTCTTTGACGTTATAATGCATGTCAAATAGTGGGCGGGAAGGTTGTTAGGAGATAAATACTAACGAATGATTAGTGGATCATGGAATAATATAGTATTGTGGCAAATGACACAGGACTCTTGAAATGAGCACCAGTTAAATACACAAAGGTGGATCGGCCCATTTAACGACTGTTTAGATAAGTGTGACGTCTTACAACGTCAAAAAACAATTAAATTAACTTTATAATTTTTTAGTTTTATATTTTTAAATTAAATTAAATATAAAACTCATTAAAAATCAGAGACAGTCAATTTGAAAACTTACAACGTCTCCAAGGGTAATAGCAAAGAGTTGTCCACTTGTTTGTGCCGTCCGTCTGTTCGTTTGTGTTTATGTTCATTGCCTGCTTGTCTCAAAACATCTTAGACGCCAACGTAACCCTTCATATTTAATGCTTCACGGACCATACTCGCGTAATGACAGACGCGTCAGAACACTTCCTCGGGCCCTCTCATTTAATTATAATCTATTATTTTTATAACGTCTTATTATAAACTAGCCTCCAGCACAAACCAGCCTCCAGCACAAACTAGCCTCCAGCACAAACTTGAATTTGTTCCATTGAAACTTAGCCACTTTTGTTGTCGCTTAGTTTTAATATTACTTTAACTCACTGGTGTTGTGCTCGTTTTTCTTTTACCGGAACTCGTATATATATGTATACATATTTATTTGACGACCGTAGGTGTAGGAGATTTTTACCAATTTTCGCCCATCGCCAGGATCGGCCCTATATATAGCATAAAAAGAAAAGTAAACAAAAGTGTTTACATATACAAACACAAAATCTGCAATTATATTTTTGTTCAATACTTCAGCTGGTTCTAGTTATCAGAAATCATCTTTAGTTCCGGAACGTTTTCCTGTCCAAAAAGGAAGTACGGGGACGACGTTTCAGAGCGTTCCGACTCGACAACACCACTGCTTAAACTAATAGTATAATTTGTTACATTCATACATTCATTTGGCCAATCTTGGTCCACTGCTGGACATAGGCCTCTCCAAATTCGTGCCACAATACCCGGTCCTCCGCCTTCCGCATCCAGTCCCCTCCAGCGACCTTTTCCAGGTCGTCAGTCCACCTGGCAGGGGGGCGACCTACCTTATTGTAGCCGAGTCGCGGTCTCCATTCTAGGACTCGTATGCTCCATCGGTTATCAGTCGTTTGGCTGACATGACCAGCCCATTGCTACTTCAGCGAGCTAATTTTGCGAGCTATGTCGGTTACCTTGGTTCTTTGTCGGATGACCTCATGACGAACTTTATCCTTCAAAGAAACTCCTAGCATAGCTCGCCCCATAGCCCGCTGTGCGACTTTAAATCTATGGACCAGTCCAACCGTCAATGTCCACGTTTTAGCACCGTAAGTCATAACAGGCAGGACGCACTGGTTGTACACTTTTGTCTTCAAGCATTGCGGTATAGACTTTGTTAAATTTGTTTCTAATTGTCAAAATATAGAAACGGCGAATAAAAGGTTAATACTATTTAGGGTTTAAGTCATTTGGTAAGGAACGTTTAATAAATTTGAGTAACAGTTTTTAATCAAATTGCATTCAACATCAATTGTTTATGAATGTTCGGATTTTGAAAAAGAAAAACAAAAAAACAAGAAAACCAGAAGAAAATAAAGCAATTACAAGAACTAATGTTACAGAATATATCATTCAAAAGTTTTAAAGAAAGAAATTAAGAAGCTGAAAATAAAGTATAAAACCTTCACCGTCCTCAGCGATCCTCCTGCAATTAATTGTTGTAAACACAAGACGATGGAAGAGTTATGTTTAATTTTATTAAGAAATTTCATATACATAGGGATATCAATACTTTAAAAAGAAAGCGACTTATTTATGGATCAGACGAGGACGAGTGTACAGAGGAGGGAATCGAAAGTCAAAAGTTGAAGGTACCAATATCATAAGAAAGCAATGTAGAAGAAATGGGTGGAATAGCGGAACAAGTAGACTTAAGTTGAAATTCTTGACAATGAAAATATAGATGGACTCGGTTTTGATAAAGAGGCGTTAGAAGGAGAAGCAGAAAGAAAGGAACGTGCGCATGGTAATCATGGTACTGAAGACAGCAGTGATGTTGGCGTCTACCAACAAGCATAGGTACCTAGTAATTGTAATATAATTTTTTATTATTAGTATGTGGTTTCAGAGTTGACACAAAGATTGTGTATAATAAATTAAATGTTATTATTATTTCCTCTCATCGGTAACTGTTCCAGTAGATGGAGCTCTGAAATTATATGTATATTTTCCAGCTCAAGCTCACATTTTATAAATTTGATTTATCTTTAACTGCTGGACCGGTATCAACCAATATATAGCCAAGAACCAATGGAAGATAAATGGTTTTTTTAATTAAAAAAAACGTATATAGAGCTACGATACCACACACATCTGAACACACGCACAAGATCACACAAACACATACTTCAGTCGCTCACTGGCACCCATTCATATCAAACGTATTCACACCCTCTTTCTGATTCGGGGAAATATATAGAAATAAATTCTATGTAAAAAACTTGAAATTAACAGCTGATTTGTTGTATTAATTGTTTAATATATTTAACATTAATCAAAACGAAACAACAATTATATTAGTATTAAGTAATGATCAAAAATTGCACAAGGATCGTAAATATTTACTGCAAAAAAAAAATACATTACGTTTAAGTAAATCGCATACATCAGTCAGATAAAACACTATCTTTGTGGGATCACGTCATGTTTCGTCCGTCTGTTGGTCTCTCTAAAATAATGTTAAACACTAAGAGTTGTTACCCTTTGAACAGTGGAAAAGAATGAAGAAAATGAAATTTGAACATCGTTCTTGGTGTAAGTCAGAATATATCCCATTGGGGACAAACGTTTATCCTGGAATCATGAAATTTGCCGACTAGAAATTATAAAAAAGACACGATCCAGGAACTGTAAACAAAACACAAAACACCAGGTACAAAAGTTTTCTATTGACAAAGTCAAATTGTCTACCAGTACAGGTATTTTTCACCATCGGACTCTTTGTTACACTCTTCAGTTATCTTATAATTTATGAACAGTCTCACCTCTGCCTCTCATCCACTTAATCTGCCTTCTGTTATCGAAGCCACATAGTGTCCAGATTTGCATTTGTCTATTTTATATCATGAGAGTCGTGTCTTGAGTTCGGTTGAGTTTCAGCCTTGTGACCACCTGAGTTAATGTCTTTGGCATGAAATGAAAAGATGTCTTTGGCATTTATCGATATGGTAAAAAAATACAAAGCCTACAATATGAGAGTAATAATGCTAAATAAATGGCTTCTTGTTATTTGTACATTAAATGCATGGTCATATCTGTTTGCTATTTAATCCTTGGCTTGTGTGTGTACAAATGTGATGGTATGTGTTATTGCATGAGGCGGTCGGCAGGCGCGACAGCTTTTATTGTCTATAGTCTACAGTCTACACCATCATGTAAGAAATGAGAGGCTATATTTTATAAAACTTGTTAGATGAAAAAAAAATGTCTATACTAGTCTTTGGTAGATTAAGAAGCGAAATGTAGTGTATCTCAATTATGATAATCATTAAAAAAAACCAGAAGGATTTTTTCACAAGGGTTGTCAGACGTCTGCTTAAGTGGCCTCTCGGTTCAAAAAACTGAGATGTTATTGTTTAAGGGTTTAAAAAGGGCACCACTTTGTTTGGTAATCTTTTATTGAATATGTGATCCGAATGGAAAAGAAGGAATCTACCAAATGCATCCACTACGCTTCTGAGCAGGATCCCGATCATCACACACTCGAGGACTGTCTGGTGTAGCGGTCGAAGCAATATTTTTCATTATAAACTGAATAGTGCTTTGCTATCAGCCCATCGGACGGTAGGTGTAAGTAATGGCAATTATATAAATAATTAGTGTTCAATATTGCTAAGTTATCGTGTTTAAGATTCACAACCAAGCTTAGAAGCATATAAGTTAAATGTGGACTTGTAACTTCATCGCTTTCGTTCTAAGAGATGGGATAACTTCACATGTACATAGTATTACCGGCACCTTGCGTGTGCTTGTGTGGGTTTGTTTTAACTTTCAACATAAAGGGCTGAATGTACCGATTAATTATGAGAGACTCTATTCTAATAAAGTGTGTCTCAGTAGAATCAATATCTTCCCAGAATCCAACCTATGGTATGGTAGTATTTTTTTAAAGTAAGTATTTTAGTATATTTAGTTATATCTATACGTAGGTATAGGTACCTATGTGTTGGCGCCTACGTGTGGACCTGCACTACATTTATTTTATATGACATTTGATTTGATTTGATTTGATTTGAAACGTTTAACAGATATATTATTAAAGCTACATCAAAATAAAGAATGAGACTTTTTTTCCGATATTTCAGAAAGTTCCTGAGCGCCAAGATACTGTTAATAGAAGAAAATTTTGACACAATGAACGCTTCTGACATGACAAATGTCTTCAAGGAAGCATAAAATCGCGGCACCGAACGAGTTGTTCAGTAATTAGTTAGGAACGGGTTAATGAGACCGGACAGTCTTCCCTCCCCCCTCCCACCGTCCCCCCTCTCCTCCCCCGACACAGCCTGCACAGTCTAAGGCGACAAGTTTCGAGTCCTCTTACGTTCGATGTTAATATTTGTAACATTATTCTCCGGTGACGCCGTCTCTACCGTCTCTGATGAATGTCTTACTTGTGACTTCAGTTTTTCTATTCATTTCGTATTTTCATTAGTTATTTGTAATTGAAATATTAATTAATGATAAAGGTTGTAAGTTTTTTACTTATACATAATTGTTTAGAACTTTTCTTATAATTTTCTCAAATCTCTAGTCTGTCAATTGTTTTCAGTATTTTGAATTCTCTTAACCAGTTCTCCTTGCACTGTTTAAACTGTCTCGACTCCCGTGTTTCTAGTAACGGTTGTGACGTTTCTCGGATACGTTTTTAATGATAGTAACCAGCCCACTGGGCTCCACCCAGTCACAATTTCCTTTCAATAATCCTTATCTGCGATTGCTGAGCCCTTTTACTATGATTCACTGCAATAGAAGCTCGAGTTCCCGTCGCAAGTTGAACCAGATAATTGTAGCAAACTGGCTCCAAACGTGGCTAGAATGTTAATTGGCGCAAAGATTCGTTTCGCTGCTTCCCGCCTCTTGAGATATTTATAATAATTCAACTACAATGTTCACTTTTTGCTCAAAATTTCGTAAGAAGGGGTTGTACAGACATATTTGTAGTTATGATTGTACATTTTTTTGTTAATACTGGAAGATTTCTGTATAAATAGTGCAAGGATTGGAATTTCATTTGTAAAGTCCGCTCGAGCTGTAGTAGGAGGGTAATGTGGTCCATGGCCCGACGATCAGTGGTCCTGTGTCGCACAAACTATTTATCTCCCGTCCTCATACAGCCGGGTGTCGCACAGACATACAATCTTTTTAGTTTTGTTAATAACACGCGTGAGTGGTGTTCCGTGTCGCGGACCGCAGTCTCTCCACCACGACTGATCACACTCACTGTTCGCAAATCTCTCGGACACCGCCTTGTTTATAAAACTCTTCGTCATGTCTCCTCTGACTGTCCAAAAGATTCATCAACATTTACGAAATGTTAAAACTTATTTACTTTTGATGGAAATAATAGATGATTTCTTTAAACCAGTGTTGTTGTAATAGTTGCGAGTAAATACAATAAAAGATGACTGGCTTCGGTTCTGTGTTCATATTTGAAAATGTTTTACATTTTCATCATATTTATATTTCACTGAAGACGGTTTATTTAGAAGACTTAATTAAGACTTTGATGGATAATGAGTAGCTTCAACTTATAACTTCCTACTCGTCTTCTTATAATATTTTCTTTTGCCTTTTATTTCACTTTATATTTTAGTCTTCAATATGAAAAAATCAATCAGTAGCGCCATGTGATGTACAGGAGCGTATAATTTATCATTGGATATTCACGTCCGAGTGGCTCGGAGCCGGCTTATTTGCATTAACTTAACAAACGCTTGCGAAAAGATTAAAGGCTTAGCGGCGAAGTCGCGATAAAAAATGTATTCGAGAATATAAACATATACATTAATTAATGTCTCTTTTATAATGTTTTTAATCGATGAGTCGACGATACACGGATAAACTAGTCAGTGATTGAAGGTCTGTTGAGAAAAAAAAACGAGGGAAGAGGTAGGATTGAAAACATTAAATGTGCATAAAGAATCATTTTTAATAAACATTAAATAGTACCAAACAACCGTGCTATACCATATATATGTGTACATATTAGTTAAGTCCAGTAGGAAGCCAGCCAGTCGGCCGAGAGGTAACTGATTAAGTTTCAACTCTGAGTTGTGGTCGTTTTTGACGGCGGCAGAAACCTTTTACAGTATTACACGGCCTCGAGCCTCGATCAGTTAAAGTTGTCGATAATAAATATATTAGTCTCACTCTCACATCATACAGATTTACATTTCAATCAATTTTAAAGGTCTTTGACCTCGGCTTTTACAGATTACAGTAATCGTTGTTCGATTATTTATAGCAGACGACGGTTCTTACTTAGAGCGAGCTAATATATTGCGGGGAATGATAAAGATTGTGTATGGGAGGTAATATGACTTTAATGAACGAGATAACGTTCATACATTTAGTTAAAGAAACATTTGCTTTTTTTATAAATAAGAAGCATGATTGAATTATATCTATTCATTTATTTTTTTAATATTTTAACATCCGCAGTTCGGCAACCATTTTCCACAAAGTAATATATTGCTACAGTGTTCCATGGATCCAGATTCCGAGATTTTTTTTCCAAGTGTTTAATTTATCTTATTGGTTACAAAAGATTTTCTAAAACTTCGGGCTTGCTGCCTCTAATACACTGAATGCTATTGTGGTTACTTACATGATTCAATAATAGATAGGAGAATTTAGAGGAATAGGCAATATGCCACGAGTAGATATAGGATAAAAAGTTTTAATTAAACATAACCATGCTTAGTAAGCTATTCATTTTACGAGAGTTTAATTTAAGAAAAAAAAAACAATTATCTCTTTAATTTTCCAAATTTTGTATATCTCGTTTATTTACGACTGTGAACCTTAAATAAGCTCGATGCAATTTCAAAGAAATAGAAGATCTTATTACTAGGGGAAGAACTAACGCAAGAGCAATTCCGGTGTACTTACTTAATTTGAGGCGTAGTCTTTCTAGTTCGATGTGTGACGAGCTCCAGCAGCAATCCCTACTTCATAAATCATAAAGTTCTGGACTTCCGATAAGGCTTGAAAGCTTCCTCAGTTAGATGGTCTTCGATTTTAAAAAATCGTAATTCTAACTAAAGTCGGAAATATTATCGGTTGCGCCAATTATACAGGGTGGCAACCAGAGGTTCCAGGAAAACTACGAAATTTTTAATTTGTTATATTATTATATAGTCAATGGTGGCTTAGTGGCTAAAAGGTCCGCCTCTCATGCATGAGGGCGCGGGTTCGATCCTGGCAAGTACCAATATGATTTTTCCGAGCCATATGTACTTTCTAAGAATATTTAGACACCACTGGCATACGGTGAAGGAAAACATCGTAAGGAAACCTGGACTTATAATTTCACAATTATAAGTTTGAAATCACCCACCCGTCTTGAGCAAGCGTGGTGATTAATGTTCAAAACCTTCTCCATGTGAGAAGAGGTCTGTGCTCAGCAGTGGGCTCTGATAAGGCTTTAATTTATTTATTTTTATTTATATTATTATAAGAATTACATATTAAAACTTATAACCTATATCTAAGGCTACATGATTGCCCCGATGCTAGGATAGCAATCCTATTCCATTGCTTGTGTGGTATCAGGAATCTTCTGGTTCACACGCCTTGGTGTTCGTTCAGCTCAGTCAGTAGAGTCACACGTTAAATGATATTTAATTCACATAACGATGTTGCTCGGCGATGTTCACTTATTTTTTAATATGTGGTACGTATTTAATGTGAAACGACATCTGTTTTTAAATCTATGTTACGTGTTTCACAGTGGAGCCTTTTTTCACAATGTGTTACAACTGGAGGTCTCATCATCTGACATGATAAAACCTGGAATTCATGTTGAAACTTGAGCTCATATATAATACTTTGAAAAAATAACTTGACTAAATTAAACTAACAATAATGTCTTGCCAATTACAATAATTTCTTTTCTGTAATTTCTCATATTTATATCTAAAATTGAACATTCTTTTAGTTTTGTTTCCATAATCAGTTTGTGTATGACCTTTATATTCTTGTTTTGAATATTAATCATACTTTATTACTTTTGGACTGAAAAAATGGGTATTTAATTTAACTTTTAGATATTTGCTTCATATCATTTTTGAGGCGGTAGAGCCTAGCTGTGTTCAAGTTATTGCAGCTCGAACCTGGGCTGACTCGACCGGGGAAGTACCACCCTCTCACAGAAGATCGGCGTGAAGTAGTCTTAAATGGCAGCATTTCGTCCAATATTCCAGCCTTTTCCTTCTGCCTCAACAATCAAGGTTGGTAAAGCATCCACAATATGTCTTCTGTTGCAGATATCCATCAGCGACAGTGATAGCTGCCCATCAAGTAGCCTGTCTGTTTATTTTGCCACCCTCCTCATATAAAAAAAATATCGATGCCATGATGATTGTTTTTGAGAAAATAATGATTAACTCATTTTATTGTTTCCAAAGTCTAACTACCGACAAGTTTTATTTATATTTAATAAAATCAAGACAATTTGTCTTTTTCATCAAGAGTGACCATTCGAGCAGTCTCATACATACTCGCAGATTAAAATATGTTTTTTTGTATCCCCGGAGCAGCCTTGTGTAATATCTTCCATTAAATATAATTCAAGTCGACATAATTACATATAAATTACAATTACATCTCGTTTAACACAGCGTACTACATGACTCTATAATCTACACTAGTATTAAAAAAATATGTATTTTTTAAATTTTATATAAAGGCGCGTGAGATAATAGATGTAGAGGCTGAAGGGAGGGGGGAGGGTTACAGTGATACATCTAATAAGAGCAATTAAAGCCCTTTGACGTTCCGCCGCCACCAGGACGAGCGCGACACGAGACACAGATACACACAGACACAGACACAGAGACACGTGAGAAATATTTGTATCAAAAACTTTGGAGTCTTTACGACGATGAGTCCTCAGACAGGTTGTGCTGATGATCTGAAAACTGAATGTGAAGTGAATGGGAATGTCAAATTCAGTGACACTGTGAAGTTTAAAGAACGAACAAGACATTTGTAGTCGACAAATATAATAAGTAAGTCTCTCGCATTTCATTGAAGTACTTTTAAAAGTATTTTATTCACTCTTCATCAACAATATCTACCAATAACCTGAGTTCCTCAATATTCATCTCGCCTTGCACTTTTCCTCTGTCGCGTCTCTTTGTCTCATATCTGCTGCTACTCCTCCCCTTCCCTCCTCTTCTCCCCCTCCTCTTCTCCCCCACCTCTCCTCCTCCGTCTCTAACAGAGACCGACACGCGAACAGAACATTACTGATAATAGTCGTAGAGCCGTTAACGTGATCTTGTTAGCAATCGTTAATATGACAACCAGAACAGTGTGGAGCGGTGAGTTCAGGTACACTTAATGTATCTGTAGTGAAGGATCGTTTATTATACTGATATAGTCATTTAAAAGATAAATGTGACGTTTAAGATGATAGACGGGCAGACGGAGTATGCTTCCACACTGTGAACTGTACAGGATAATTGGAAATGAAAAAAGAAATGCACTCAATAATAAAATATTACATTTATTTTTAAACATGAAGATCAAAACTCAGTGTAGTATGAGATCACTGCACAGACGACAGAGAGTTAACAGATTTAAAATTACCACGGTATGTGTCTGAATACAATGAATTACTGGTGGCAACATTTGCAGGAATGTGTTGCTATCATTATATATCGTCATGAGATCAAGTCTCAAATCTATCCGACTGTAAACCACACAATCCTCACTCCGCACTTTACGTTCGTTTGTATATCATTTTTTCATTATATTCCAGTCCTGATCAATTCAACGACATTTATTAATTTAACTTTCTTCTTATATTATATTCGCAATTTATTTCATGTATTCTAAGGCACCATGCTCTATCTTTAGTAGTTATGTCTGGGGGTCTCAACCAATGGCTTTAAACTGTGTGGTTTATAGGGTTCTGTGTCCTCTTCTTCTTCTACCTGGCAATTTCCCAGCTTTAGCCAGGGTCTGCCTTACATGTTGTGAATAGTTTTGGCTAATTGTTTTTACGACCGGCCGCCTGCCTGACTTCAACCCTCTTTGGGAATTAAACTATGTGGTTTATAGGGTTCTGTGTCCATGTCCACTTTTCTCAGGTCCTTTAATGATGATATTAGGCTATAAGTGAGACTAATAAGCGTAGTAGTTTTGAAACAAATCGTGTGAAATTGAACGCTAACAAAACACAGGCTTTTATAAGGATATAAAAGGAATCCGTTTACTAAGACTAGTTTTTGAACAGAATTTAAATATATTTTTCATCTGAAGAAGATATATCGATTGATTTTACGATCGGAATAAGTCGCACAGTGAGGCTCAAACCATTCGTCGTAGATTTCCCTGGCGTGCGGATTAAATACGCTAGTTGCTCTGTCATACATATGTACTGCAAAATATATATATTGTAATACTTTGTATGAATCTGTGTTCACTTCCACATGTTGCACGAAGAATAAATACTGAGTAGTGAATAAATAGTCTGCTACTGCGATATTACATTAGAGCTCACAGTTCTACTTACGCTCAGGGAGGATGATAGCCGACCTCTATCTAGTTCTACTAAAAAAAGTTTGTGATAAGCTTATACAATTATAACTATGGGAAAATATTTAATAAATATCAATATATGTACTGTGATTCACTCCAAAAAAAACATTAGCTTCGGAAGTTATCTGATGCTGTTTATGTTAATTTTCTGAATAATGTCAATGTTTTTCGAATATGAATAGTAGACAGTTTGAAAGAGGTGGAATAGAAAGAAGCAGACGTTTCTATTCGTTGTGTGCGCGATGACAGCGCCCCTAGTGGCCACAACTATTCAGGACTTGTCATCTCTCAAATCATGTCAACTAGATGATAGGATATCTTTATGATACTGATTTTCGACTAGTTTTTCAA
>JAAAKD020000077.1:58742-71089 GCA_010014825.2 Danaus melanippus
TGTGATTCTTCCGAGTCATATGTACTTTCTAAGAGTATTTAGACATCACTGATCAATGCATTCCCAAGGAGGGTTGATGTCAGGCAGGCGGCCGGTCGTAAAAACAATTAGCCAAAACTATTCACAAAATGTAAGGCAGACCCTGGCTAAAGCTGGGAAATTGCCAGGTAGAAGAAGAAGATGTTAGTATAATATGTTATATATTAGTGGTGAATTCCCCTTAATATATAATAACTGTATTGATTATTTACAAGTTCTGTAACTATCGGAAGTCGGTGACGTGTGAGGGAGAGTCCTGCTAGTGTTATGATAGTCTGAGTAGTTCATTGATTTGTTAAACTTTCTTTGGATTTGTCTTACTTGTTGCGGATTTTTCGAAACGTAGCTTGACATCTAAGAAGGATTGGTTGCAATCCTTGTCAGCCGTCATCTTGGAAAAGAAACACACAACTTGAAATTAAATCACAAAAAATTAAAAAAAAATTCGTTTCAAATTCTGTACACTTATGCGTGCTCTTCGCTCACACCTGAGTTGTGTGAACAGACTGGTGGGAGCTGGTGGGTCTGGGGGGGCCCTAGACGAGAAGTCATCCTGATGAACATCTGCCATGTGAGAGTTTTAGTACCACCACAACGCAAATATATCGCATACTATTACTTCTGAGATAATTGACGTAACACGTTTCTAAGATTTTATATTTATATTTTTTATTTTTTTTATATTTTGCGAAAGTTTTATTTCTATTACTCCTAGATTTAATTTTATTCAAATTTAATTCAAGTCTATTATTATTTCTTAATAAAATAGTCTTTACATCTCTAAAATATTCTCGGTTAGTTTTCAGTTTATATCGATGACTCGAGTTATGTTTTTAAAATTGACTCGTGGTCCATCTTGTCGCGTATGTATGTCAGAGGTTAGCTAAATTATTTGAATGTTAAAAAAAGCCTTGTATCGTGTATTGAAATGTCTTGAGTCATATAAATTATAAGTAAAATTATTTATAAATCTTTTTCTAATGACATCAAGCAAAACTTATTTTTGTCTGACAACTGACTGTTTTTAAATATAAACACAGTTACAGAGCATATGAAGTGAAACATGTTTCACTCCTAGTTTGATAATTATGCAAGTAATTAACAGAGATCGCTCTTGTAATAGTATTTGCATACATTACAAATACGATGCAATTACTTAAGACTTCTCAAGATGTAATTGCACATTCCCTGTGTGTTTTATGAAGCGAGTAAAGTCACGAATCGTTTTTATTTTATTGAGTTAATTAATGAGTCTTTGTATTTCACCAATTTTTATGAACTTTTGTTTACTAACAGTAGGTGTCTCGTATTAACAACTCCGGCCTGTTTTCTTCATCGCCTACGTTTTGTTTCTTTTTATTACAATATCCATACCGTTTAAAATAAATCAGAACGGATCTGATGTTTAATGCAAGTTTTTATTTAATTTTCAGGGACGGAATGTGATCTATTCCGGTAAAATTATATATTCCTTTTCACAATTTTTAATGGCATATTAGATATGTAATGACTTCTAAGGAGATTGAAGATTAATTGATTGAAAATTCAAATAAAAGTGAGTTTTTAAAAAGGGTTTTTTTAAAATGAAACCAATATTTTTCGGATTATACTACGCGACTTTATTTTTGTTTAAAACTACATTCTATCTACTTTTCGCCTACTTTTCAACAACCGTGATCACGAGCAGACGGGAAGGTTTTTTCCTTTTATTTTCTTTAATGTTACAAATATCCTTCACTGGATCTGGGCTACTGTTTTCATACCGAGATCTTACATGACATTGGAAGGATATAGAAACAACTGCTACCTTGATGCTGAGCCGGTCGTTTTCATCTTCTATTACTATCCTACTCCCTATAACGTATATAAAAGTCTTCGAAGTCTACACTGAACAGTAATATATTACATTCAGATTCGTTTTGTTTAAGACGAGATCCAAATATATTTAAATCATTTTAAATATATAATATGAATACTGAATGAGAAACTCAGAAACAATGGTGGCTAATGTCGGACGAAGTGTCCGGACACACGCGATTGACAGTCAATGGACGCTCGTCGACACCGAGCCGAGAGAAGCTCACGACGCGACTGACTGGCTGCTGGAGGACGGAACAAGTCGCAGTAAAAATAATGATTTACGATCAATAAAAATAACTATTAATTAAGATACCTTTATACGTGACCACAGTAGAGTCCGTAGGTGACGGTGAGGTGGCCAGGGCGGGGACACGCCCCGTCACAAGCTGGTCAGGTCGGTGCTCGCCAATGGAAGCGGCTAGGGTCCGCACCACCCTTGGCCTTCAACCGCCGTCACTGTTACCAAATACACAACTTGAGTTACACACGGCGGAGGAATGTCAGATTTTTATCTTGTAATTTTATCGCCTCATCAACTTAATAGATTTTTTTTGAGAATGTTTCAAATTCATTTTCTAATGGTGTAACTCCATCGGATATTTTATTTCTTATATTTCAACACATTCTCTGAGTTAACGACCGGTTTGATATTAGTCGTCAGTGTTTGTCCTTAGTCCTTGTTAGTTGTGATTTAAACACTTCAATAGAACAACGACGTGTTGTTTTTTAATTCTTTGCAAGACCCAGAATCAGGAACATGTGAATGTTCTGGTTATTTTTAATGATGTATGTATGTATGTATGTTCGCCTGTAGCCTGAGCGATGGTCGGCCGTGCGTCATCATTCAAGCGATTACAACTTTAATGACTGTGATATAAGAGCGGAAATCGTAACATGTTTCATTCATAATTTATTGAACTTTATTACGAACATTCATTAAACGAGTATTGAAATTAAAAATTATGAACTCCAGGCAAGCATCAGGTATCAGAGAGAGTTCTTGGTCGCCAATCCTCACCCTGGCCATAAAACATCACGAGTCATTAAAATATAATAATGACTACTGTCTTCGTTTCTATAATGTTTACTTATATGTGTCTCTCCTCTGTCTGTGACTGTATAGCACCCATTCCAATGACCCTCACTTGATAATGTGATTGTTTATAGTAATATAAAAATAAAATTGTACATTATAGATGAAGGGGTACGGTGTATAGAAAACTAGAAATATATCTTTAAACATCTCCTGAGATAATTAGAATTAGTGAGAAATCAAAAACAGAATGAAAATAACATCGAGTTAAATATTTCGGTTAAAAAATAATCGAATGAAATGAAAGTTAATTAAATATCTTGATGTTAAATCTACTGTTCATTGAATTCTTATAACTCCGGGTTCTGACTCCGTTTAACTCCACCGCCGCGGTTTTCATAGAACATTACCTACTGTGATTGTTATCATTTGGGACAAAATGTCTCTAACCCTGAATCTTCCTTATATTAAAGGTAACAACTTTATGTTATAAGCAGTGATGTGTTTATGTCAATACTTGCGTTCAAAGATATTTGTAATTTAAACTATTTGCTAGTGAATATTACATTTTAAAATATTGACGACACAAATACACTTGTGACAAAAAATTAACATGATGATTTGTTCTCGGGTCACTCTAACGGACGGTTGTACTTTTCTCAGGAAGCAATACATGGAAATACGTGGCAATATATGGCTATACGAGGCGATACAAGCCATTATACGGCAATTAGTGAACTGGTGTCGCACTATTACATCGGCCGCTAAGGCCCCGTGCAGAGTTGCTTACGTTTAATTTAAAATGACGTTCATGGTAACAGGCATACGACTTTACAATATTCTCAAATAAAATATATTTTTTTTAGTATTATTGTCAATATTAGGAGATATTGTTTATAATTTATTTCTTACGCATGACAAGTCTCTATTATAGATAATATTTCGTGTCTGTCTTCTGGTAGAACGGGATCTTCGAGTTTCCCGTCCTCTACATGAACAGAGTTACGAGACGACTTTTTAATATTATCGATTACACTACGCTGTTACAAAACTATTCACAGGCGTGGGATTCATTAGAAGTGTGACGGAGACGCTCCTACAGACAGCTCGTAGATAAGGTTTAGGAGATGTCATCTGACAGACGGTTCAATAAATCAGTGGAATCAATGGAGAGTAGTCCTTGGAGATGCAGCGTGCGTCTCTGCACCTACATAATATAAAGGGCTACAATTTAATATATAGGGGACGGCTTCAAATGTTGGTTGTCATTTATGTTTCCGTCGAGGTCATAAATTATGTCATCATACAGACAAATGTTTTTGTGTAAATACTTATTATAATTATGACAAGTTTGAATTTAACCAGCAGTGAGTACAACAGTAAATTTATACTGTGAACTCGGAGCGTATCAGATGTGATGCGAGTCAAGAGTCGTTTTAGGGTTGAGGTGTTCTGTATAGTAACCGGAGCGGACGCCGGGCCGTGTCGAGCTGGTGTCGGGTGTCGCTGGCGGCAGACGACCTGCTGACAGATATATTTTTAACAACGACTGTATTTACCTGAGTTACCTCCAGTTTGAACCGCTTGATTTTCACAGCCTTATCAATTTTTTTACCATTTTTTTTTCTAAATAAAGCTTTTAATGTTATCTGCCTTATTTATAGGGATATGATAAGCAACTAGCTATTGAATCTATATTTATACAACATCGGTAAAGTCTATGGATACCTCGTCACTCTCAGTCTTATATCTCCAAATTGTGAGTCATTACATTATGTTCACTCTTGGTTGGTTCTGCTCACAGAGATCAGTGAAAGGCGCGAGCTTTATCTATTTTTTATTACAGCACTCTTAAACTGTCATTTGAACCAAAATTAGAATACAGAATGTATAATATAAAATGAATGCATGCGAGGAGAATCGAACTTGCGACCCCCGGGTAATGTTACAGTTGCACTGTCAAAATTGATTTCTTACAAAATCCCAAAACTGTAGCGTTTATATTTAGATTGTACGTTTGGTAAACTATATGTATATTATTATTTTTGGGAAAGTAATAATTGTATTCTAATTTATAATGGTAGGTATATGTCTTTCTTGTAAATGGTCTGCTTGAGTGAGCTAATATATTAAGTGTTCAGTCGTGTTCCGTGTGTGTACCGCCCGGGAGAGGCGACTGTGTGGACTCCGGGTCGGGTTACACTACAGGCTCCGAGGAGGAAGGGACATCTTCATAGTTGTTTATAAAATACTTTTAAAACTTCGTCTCATACTCTGGATCCCTTCTATATTATATGATGTCGCTTCATTGTTGTTCATCTTTTAATTTTAACTAACAGCAGATTCTTTTTCCTTATCCTGAGCGTAATGTTTAGATTTATCTCTTATCAATAAACATTAACTAAAATTCTTATCTGATATCCGTCGATCAGTTGGGCGACTAGTCGCCGAACCAGTCGCCGAACTAGTCGCCGGACCTGTCGCGCGACCGGTCCGTCATTATAATCGTCGTTGGCGAGACGAATGATTTATGATAACGTAGTAGTAATAACTCACTCACTTATATATAATTATTTTCGTAATATTGACTGTTCGTAAGTAACATACTGCTCCAACTCCAGCGGCCTGTATATTAAATTTGTTATTAAAAGACATTAAAAGTTTAATCGCTCTGAGAACGTTCCTAGTACAGCATCACAGTAACTGTTCGTATATGTGTATACCGTCCGTGTGGTGGTGGGAGTCGCCGCTCGTGGTATCTGAGTGGTAACGTTTATGTAAATCGAATGTCTGTTTAGTATCCGATAGTTGTGATGAATGATGTCGTACTCCTCTATTATAATATTACGTCGTTGTACGCACACTGATATTATGAAATGTTTATCATTTTCTTATAATACGATCCTCGTCTATGATCTCAATTATTATATTCCGAGATATTCGATGACGATTGAAATTAATGTTTGTCAGAAGATATTCCACTTGCTCGTAATCACGCTGGAAGTTTTTATTGCATAAATAAAAACATTTGATGGGCTTTCATCTCTTCAGTATCAGCTATTAACAAATAGATTACATTAGTTTCAACTCATTTTGTCTAGATTTGATCACCTTTTGATATATCTTTTTATGAATTCCTTGGTTTAAGGAAAATTCAATGTAATCCTGAGTATAGACCTTTAATTTTCATGTTAAAGTTGTTTTTTTAAACATACGTCAATGACATGTTACTAATTTTGAGGTTTTATCAAAGAAGGAAACGAGAAATATCTGAAACCCATTGGAACATTGCTATCCTCGAAAAGATGTATGTCTGTAGTCCAGACTTTCGGTGAAAGTGAACAAAGACGTCTCGACACAAAACAAATAAGTATCAAATATATAAATTAGAAACTATATACAAACAGCAAGAGAAATGTGTTTGTGAAGCATTTTATAATATGAGGAAAGAGAAACAGAAGGTAAACATGATGTACTTCAAATGAGAAGAACACTGGCACCATATTACACAACTCGTAACTTAAAACTGTGGAACTCTTGAGGTGAAGGAAGCTCCCGATCGTAGTGACTGTCAAGCGTTATATGTGTGTATGTATGCCCATTCTAGAAATAGAAGAATAGCAGCGAGAAATGTTTATGAGCAACTGAAAGTTATTATTCAAAGAATTTTTGTTCTGTATTATTTTTCTCAAATACAACGTACGATTCAATATATTTAAATAAAGCTTCTGTGTTTGTATCAATGAAAGCGCGTTAATGTCGAGCGGTCATGGGAATAATTTTACTACTATGAACTATCTATAATTCGGAGCTTTCGCAAAAAGCTCTGGCGGCGGAGGAGACGGGCGGAGACGGGCGGAGGTCGGAGCGCGGTCCACTCGGCCGTCGGCCCAGTGCGCGCGAGACGCTCTCTCAGGACACGTCCGTGAGACGCATGCGCGGAGTGAGTATCCACACAGAACACACCTTGTGCAGGAGGTTCACTACACGAACCGTTAATTCAAATCGTGAGTGCGTGTTGCAGTGCAGTGTGGTACAGTGAGTGCGGTTCCACATTGAGGTTCAGTGAGGATAAGCCTCGTCAAGATGACCGCCGGCAGCTGGCGGAGCGTTTTCATAAACTATTGGTAATTATAGATTATCTGATTAAAGTCGTGGTTATACATTAAGTACTTCGGCAAATGACCGGGAATAACTACTTGATTACATCTTTACCCGAGATCTCATAGCATCGGGAACTTTCTTTTTAGCTTTAAGTAAAAATAATTTATAAGCTAGATCTTTAAAAGCACTAAAAGCTTCACAACGGATTATCTTCGCAACCCTTATAGTTTTATAATTTCTTATTGGTTCCATATATAGTCAATAATGGATGCGGCGACAGAAAACATTGCTACTTGATTATAGTTAACTAGACAAAAATAATGCAATGAGCTTTTAAACGGATTCCAGTAAGATTTAATTAAGAATTGTTTCTAATATCTTGATTGCAAGACTTGAATTATCCATAAACAGGTAATTCACATGTTTTTTCTCAATATGTTTGTCTCGGAGTTCTTCTCTCCATTTCTGTCTCGAGAGGCGTCTCGCGATAGAACATTATTTTTAAAACCTGATGTAAGATATAATAATATAATTACTGTCTATTAAATACATTAAAATGCCTTCGTTACATTGTATGCAACATTAAAAATAAGCATTTTAAATTATAATGAGGACATTATTTGAAGTACATTTTAATTAATAGACTTAAATATGTTAAGTTGCTCTCTGGCAGTCTGTGTTAGTTTGTGTTGCTCTCGGTTAGTTTCTTGTAGTCTGTGTTTTTCTGTGTTGGTCTCTGTTAGTGTGTGTGCTTCTCTATTATTTGTGCTGAGCTGTCTTGCCCTATGTATAGGTTCTAATCCACAATTAATAACTTTGTCTACAGTCAGTATGATCTTACAGTAGGTAAACTATTCTAAAGAATGTTCATTATGAGAAGTTGACATCGCACTATTTAATAAATATAATATATTTCGTTGAAACACTTTAGTATTGTAAAAGGAACTTTTTTATAGAATTTATAAAAAGTTTTTTACAAATTGGTAATGAGACATAAAATTATTTAATTGAACTGGTCCCTCCAGCTCGGTGGCTACACACCACACAGTTGCTGTGACTCGTCCGGAATGCGACTCCGAGAAAGCAAACAAAATCACCGGTAACTTTTTCTGTATTTACATTTGTAATTCAATATATTTCGGTGCTCTTCGCATATTGAAGACGTCAAAGTAAACATCAAATATTTGACAAAAAACTTTGTACAAAGCCAGCAACATCATTATAAAGTGCTGCTGAGAACGTTATAGTTTAGTTACGTTTTCTAGACGTAGAGGTACAAAGACATTCGCTCTGATATAATAAAATAGATTAGAATAAACGCTTGAAATCAAAACTTAGAAATAAGAACTACATTAAATATTGACTATTAGAATTTGTACTTTTATATTATAAGTGTGAGGGTTTGAAGGCTGAGTGAACTATGTGTTATGTTAATGTTATGTTCAGAAGACTTGAGAACTGGAATAAAACTACTGTTTGTTTCACATGTGTAAAGATTCCAATCGCTTAACTCGCGGAATAAGTCACAAATACGCTCTGCAAAATATTTCATAAAAGAAACAACATTAATAATAGAATAAAGAAATAATCAGATGCGGGAGTTTCCAGAAACATAGCAGCGGTCGCTGGATAATTTTGAAGTTAATATGCGTTCCATGAAGCGCGGAGCTGGAGTAGTTCCAAGATTATCCGTTACATACCTGGATAATAGATACCAGAGACACTCAGAGTGAACTCTTATTCTATGACAAAGGTACATATGGATAGGTATATATGTATAGGTGTAAGTGACCCTGATCAAGCAGGTGATGTCACACGACGACTGCCTGTAATGTTTTGTTACTGTGTATATTTTAAAGTTGCTTCCTGTACGTGTTAATATGAATGTTGTTCATTGTAATCGCAAAAGTTAAAGATTGACGTTCGTGTTACAATGTTGTATAGTTAAAGCCGATCACCTTGAGAGAGTACATCCACGGATCGCTCATGAAATCATCCGAATATATATTTAAATCGAACGTCAAAATGATATCAGCCTCATTGATCGGGATTTCCTTTTATTATTCCAATGAATTCTGTAGCTCCACGAATTAGTATTCAATTAATTAACTACAAAATCCATCAAAATACAAGATATTGTATAATCTGCAAGTCATTTAGAGTCGGATTTCGTCGACAGGGTCGGACCTTCAGGTCTGAGTCGTAAGCACTGATTCATTGCGTTACTTTGAATTATTCGATTGTTTCGACACTGGTAGCCTCTGTAAGTGCAAGTAATCAGTTCCCAGTAGTAACAATGTGGAACTATTATAACTTTATCAAGATCCATTCCATACAAATTACTCGACACAGATTACGTTACTGTCGGTCAAGAGTCACGACGTTCTTAAATTAGAATGTTGGAATAAAGATATCATCTTAATATTAGAATTGATTGAATATAACAAGACGAGTGTCAGAGCCGAGGGGGGCGGGACTGTTAGTTGTATCGTCATCGTGAAGTCTCTCAGACGTGAGGCGTGTAACTGGGCCGGCAGTCTGCCAGACCTGTGTTACAGATGGTATCTCCAACTCACTCGCTCCACCGTTGTTTATGTGCAGTTCTGGTCTATCGTTAATAGTGGGTTTCTATTTGATGTCAATACTCATCTGGATGAATAAAAGTCTGCCTTCGTTACCTATGAACATGTGCCTCCTTAGTTCACCATAAATTTCGTTTCTATTCACCACAAACTGATGTTAGTAACTTAGTTTCTTTATGACCTACATGTGCGTCTGCAAGGATATCTACCAATAAGTACCTGTATACTCTCGGTCGAATTAGTTTTTTAAACTACAAGTGATGAAATACATTTCAATAAATATTTCTGACATTCATTATCGTATTCAAAATGTTCATAATAAATAAAAATATAAAGTTTTGTATATTGTGAATGAATTGACTTAATTCATGACATAATTATTATTTAGTCATAGATCGTATAATATGCTGATAAATATGGACGAATTTATCAATATATAATTGGTTAAACACTAATAGTTTACATGAAGATATTTATTCAATGAGTTAGAGTCCAGAGATATACATATATATATATATATATATGTATATATCCGCTGTCTTGGGAGTCATCCTCGCTAAATACACTAAAATCTCTGATTAGTTTCCAATCATATTTCTATCGCTCGATGATGGGATTGTAGGTTTTTATAGTTATTATGATCCACCAAAGAAAATACTAAAAAGAAATTCACTTTACTTAATTTTGAATTTTTTGGGACAAAGAAGAATAATATTAAAATAATAAATTTCACAGTTTTTATTAATGTGATCAATAATTAAAGATAGTTAAAATTGTCAGATGTCACCCGTATAACCCGTGCCAGAGCAGATACATCAATGTGTATCGGTTGGTATAAATAGAGGCGAGGTTACAGATTAAAGACAATTTTATTCAAGCCATTCCAGGGATAGGATCTCTTAGAAATGAAGGATAAGTCAAACCGTATACGAGGTTACGTGATAGCCTGAGAGTCTGACGATAATCAACAATAAAGGCAGTGGTGACGTCAGTTACTCTGGC
This sequence comes from Danaus melanippus, assembly GCA_010014825.2. NCBI lineage: Eukaryota > Metazoa > Arthropoda > Insecta > Lepidoptera > Nymphalidae > Danaus > Danaus melanippus. Next base: position 69,363 of record JAAAKD020000077.1, read on the forward strand.
GTCACTTTTGAGAATAAAATGAATTGGCACTAACTCCAACACATACATAAATAAGACGAGTATTGTGGTTCGTCGTTGTGAATCGGTTACATGTTTAAATAATGTTTTTATAATAAAACTGTGATATGTGCACATGTACGTAATGAATCAACGTTGGCACCGCGAGCAGATGACATACGCAACCTTATAAAGAAACACGCAAATTAAGGAAGAAATATAGTTTGGGTTTAGTGAGATAAGGTCAGACCTTAATTCTTTGTTATTATAAAAAAACATTTTTTTGGTGAAAGATGAATGTGATGTTAACAAAAAGATGTCTGGCTAGCATCACTATACAGTCATACACCATACAGTCCTTGTAGAAGTATTCTATTGAGCACAACTCTTAAAATATTTAAAATATGTTAAAAAGAAACGTCGCAGTGAATAAAGTTTATTCCGCGTAAAATGTGAGAAAAAATTGAAGTGTGAGAAAATACTTTATGTATTAATGGTAGCACACTATGCGTTGTACAGAACACATGGCACGAGGAAGACACCGTAAAAGGATGAAGTGCCTGAGAGGGTTTAGATGAAAATAGAAAGAAGGGGGAAGGAGGTGGAAGTGGAGGTGACGGGACTTCGATTTAAAAAAAAGTATGAAAGTTTCATACATCGTTTATAAAAGTCGTTTGAGTAAGAGAATGGATACTTGCACACGACTCAATAATGTAGCAATCTATAAAAATCAATTCTCACGAATCCATAAGCTAATGTGAGCATTCGCCGTTAAAATAAAGATGCAGTATGGGTGAGCTGACCCCGAGCGGACCAGCCGTTATCTACTACATCATAAAATACTTTAAATTTATGTTAAAGTTGATTTAAATGGTTGCTTTTTGTGTCTTTACGATCGACTTTGATTCGGTATGTTAATTGGTTTCAATATTCGCCGCTGGAAGTGGACTGTGACCGATCTGATCGCTCTCCGGTCCCCGCAGTTTGAAGATTAACTTGTTTCATCTAAAGTTGAAGTTTAAAATACTGTTATAGATTATGAGGGGATAAAATATGTTCTTATTGAAATTTTATATTTAGACAGGGCAATGGGTACAGCTCATTGACCAATTAATGGTATAATGATCTTTTTAAATTACTTTGCAATTGAAATCGAGCATCACAATGAATTAGAGGCCTCGAGAACGAATAGCAATCATCGCGTTAGCTCGCGTGTTACAGAACTTGCCGACAAAGCTCTCCGTCTATATGTGTAGTGTATGACCGGGCGTGATACTCGTACACCTGATGACCGCTATACTCGATCGAAATATTCGAGCGCTTGCGCAAGCAGTCTGCGGGGGGCCGACACGAGCGTACAGACACACGAATAATAACATATCTCAATATTGTACCTACAAGAAGAATACTAAAACAGAAACACGTCTTAATTTACAGCTTGCTGTCTAGTTGTATCTAATCTTAATGTATCTACATTAGTCACAGTGTAAGAAATGAAGTCTAATTATGACATTGCGTATCTGTTAAGATTACCCATAAGTAGCCCTGAGCTGTTCCGGGCTGATTTCGGTTCAACCCATACTACGTCTTGTAAAGGATTGACTAATGAGATCTAAGATTTTCGCGAGTATTATTCATTGAAATGAAACGATTATTTTTCGGATATACTACGCGTGCTTTATTTTGTTTAAAAAACTACATATTCCCGACGTTTCGGCTACTTTTCAGCA
>JAAAKD020000077.1:71189-96069 GCA_010014825.2 Danaus melanippus
AGACATTCACATCTCGTCTGCCCGTGATCACGGTTGCTGAAAAGTAGCCGAAACGTCGGGAATATGTAGTTTTTTAAACAAAATAAAGCACGCGTAGTATATCCGAAAAATAATCGTTTCATTTCAAGGATTGACTATTCATTATTATGACTTCCTGCCTTTCTTTCTGTTAGAGACAAACTGAAATATGAGGAATCTTACTCTCCTCCGTCCTCCCTCCGCTTTAAAGTGGTTTGGTTTGTCTTGCTGAGGAAGTTCCTAAGACGTAAACATATAAAATATATACCCTGTAATTGTTCTGTGTGTCTTATAAACAGTTAGGAGAAATGAAATTCCCAGACGAACAACTATCAAGATTTAACGCAGCTAATAATAAATTAACATATAAATACATACAAATAATTCTATATTTATTATAATTCTTTCTTTCCTCGGCTTTAAGGATAATATTTTATATTTTATTAGTTCTTATTTGTAATTTGACCATAACTTAAGCTTACGAAAGCCTATTTTGTTCTCGGAATACATTTTAATATTAAAACGTGTTAATTCAACGTGAATCTCATCTTTTTTAAACGTTACCGTGAATCGAATCGATTTCATTTGATTGGTTCGTGAACTGCCAACAATGTCCGTTTTATTTTAAATCACTTTGGTAACCGGTTCTGTTATAACATCCTCTAAAGTAGTCCTCGTATTATAAACTTCTTATTATTCCTAACTACTTTTTAATGACATTTTTAATATCATCGTAATTTTATGAACGAGTTGGACTACTACCTACAACATATGACACGGGATCACACTCATAGTCCATATAACTGTATATTTTTTTTATTACTGTGTTAGATGGTGACAGGTCGCAGTCAGTTTAGCAGCTTGTTTGTAGATAGACCTCAACACATCATAATCTCAACAGCTCTTACTCTTAATAGCTCTTCTCACTTTCTAATCTCTTCCTCTCTTTCACTTCTATCTATCAACTTTTTTCAAAAAATCCCGATGTAAATGAAGACGTCAAATACAATCAGAACTTTTGTTTTTTAAATATCAATCGTCAGACAACTATCACTCACAATTACAACAATTTAAAATGATAAAAATCTAAAGCATTTAAATATTAAAAATGGCTCAAGTGAGAAGTGGAGTCTAATTTAACGAGTTTTATATATGTACATATAGTAAAAGTAGTAATTTATCCTGAGTTCAAAGTGTTAGAGAAAAGAATGATGAAAGGTGTGTGATGCCGAGGAGGTGTCCCGGTGGCCGGGAGACACCTGTCCGCGGTGACCTTGCCCCTGGTCGACCTCGTGGAACGACCGCGGCCGACCCAAGTACCGCAATATACTGACATGTAATATACGAGAACATTATTTACAGAAACAGAAGTTACACGTGCATTAACTATATACAGAACAATATTCAAGATAAAAACATAATTAGTCGTCAACCAACTCTTTAAACTCAAGATCCTATTAGTATCATTTCTCAGCGAGCGCTTTCATTTGATAGCCATTTCGTAGGAGAGCAATAAGTTCGTGTAATGATATCTCGGTTGTTTCAATATTACAAGTTTAGTATAAAATTATAGATGTATTAAAAATTCCAGTTCATTTGGTTGGAGTGATGGGATTCTGAAATTTGTTTAAAATCATACTTGATCAAACAAAGTAACATAGACACAACCTTAATAATTAAATAGATTGTCTAATGACCATTCTTGAAGATGTCTTGAAAAATAGAGATAGTTTCGTTTAGAGATATTTAGAACTCTAAACATTGCGAAAATTATACAAAATAAAATATAATTCCAAGCCCAGAAATGTGGTGGGGTCACCTCAAGTTTTAAGTAAAACATACATTTAGTTTCACTGATATGTAAGTATCAGTCTTACATCATCGCGCGTAATCATGCAATAATTTGGCCTTTAATACGATACAAGGACTCCATTTATACCGTTATCTTTAACAATGTGTTACTGTCTGCATGATCTACTAGTGACAGGTCTCGCTATTTTCTCGAAGGCGTACTTTGACCCGATGAGGACATAGGCGATCTTGAATATGACGCATGAAAATGATTTACTACCCATAAAACATTTATTTTAATAAACAAAAAATCGCAATTATAATGTTAACAAGATAGCAATTATATAAACCTCTCATATTGCAAATAGTAATATCACACACAATCTTTTAACACCAGAAATTATGACGCTTTCAACATTTGTTCTGTCTGGTCGAAGTGCACCTGTGATTTCTTTTTATTTGTTTTCCTCCCGAGGGCTTCCGCTTCTCTTACCGTGTCAGGGAGCTGAGTGCGCGCTGTCTCCGGCATGAAGATAGTCAGGGCTCCAGAAACTAAAGACGACAGACCGAAGAGGAGCGCGGGCAAACCTGACCAGTAGGTCATCTAGAAATAATATGCAATATTCCTTTAGTCTGTTGTATAACTGAGACGCAGTTAAGTTGACATCAGTGTTTCTATACTGAAACCGACCAGTAGGGGTGTCTGAGGCGCTATCAGGGATCCTACTCGTCCTATCGCAGAGCAAATGGAGTGCATGGAGTTCCTGGTGTAAGTCGGGAAGAGCTCGGATGTGTACATGTACACAATGTTGTAAGAGAAGGTGGCCAGCATCTCGAATAACATAAACAGAGCTAAGCCCATCCACGCCAGGCCTGCAATATACGATTAAATAATTTAAACCAGAAAGGTAATCGATTTGGACAAATTTTATTAATAACAAACATTACCTTTAGGAACAAAAGGTTGGGAGATACAAAAAACCCCACCCATGACGAACGATCCCATCAGCGGGATCTTCCTTTTATACTTTGACAAAGCTAACCAATAGAAGATATTGGATGGAATATCCATCATTATAAGGAGAGCGAAGTTCAAGTATTTGTTGCCGTTGATGAGAACCGAGCTGATCATCATACCGTAGTTGATGAGAGTGATCGTGAACCACCAGACGAGACATACGAGGAACCTTCGCATCATTATTTGTGATTTAAAAGTCTTTAACAGCAACTTCCTGTCTGTTCTGCTCGAAGTTTTTTCGTCCGTATACTCAAGTTTGTTAATCATATTGCGGTCAATCTGTACATTGTTTCTTTTTGCTATTTTTTCTATCAATCGTATGGCTCTATCTTTCTGTCCTTTACTAAAAAGCCATCGAATACTCTCATCCAAAAAGAATGAGAATGTGATTATGAGGAGAGTCGGCGCGTAGATCACACGGAGAAAGTTCCTCCAGTAGGGTACCGCCCAGGCGATAAATGACATTACAATTTGACCGATAGTGTAGAAATTCAGTAATATCATTTGATATAACACAGCACGCTGCTTATCCACAATCTCGATGCCTACAAAATTATTATTGTCCTCTTATTATAAGAGTGTTATTGTTATTTAATGTTCCTGAATACACTATGCACATGCAATTACATTGATTCGACATAGTTTAGCTATCATTCTTATCAATATTAATTTATCAGCAGACATTCAAAATTAAAAAAGTGTTTATTATCTCGTTTTACCTCAAACATTTTGTAATGGTGTTTGAAAAAGGAAAGATTAAGAACCTCGTAAGTTATATGAAACTGAGTGAGAGTAGTAGTAGTAGTAGTGAGAGTCGTCCAAACAAGAGCAAAAGAGACATGCAGATTAATAAAAAAAAACAACAAATGTTTGACAAATAATGTGAGAAATATGTATTTCGACATTGATCACAAATAGACCGGTTCGCACAGTTTCCAAGGTATTTATAAATAAGCATGACTTGTTTTATTATTGATTTTTGTCAATGCATTAACAAGAAAAAAAAACGAACAAATTATTTTAATACGATTTTTGGATTCTTTAGTTCATTTGTCATCGCCCTTACTCAGTTTGTGGTTAATAGGTCATGTTATGTGAATTATTATAAACTTATGTTGTACCTACTTAACATGAACATAGGAGACAGGGCGTCTCCGATAGTAGCCTCCAGGCCCTCCAGCGCGAGATACACCCAGAAAGACGAGGCAAAACTTTTGGATAGACCGAGTACTGCCCCCATCGTTCCCGAAAATACTGCAGCTGTCTTACGACCGAACCTGGGGGTATTTATAAGAATACATATTGTACGCATTTTGTTTACCTTTTGGTTTTTAATAGTTTTAATATATAAAACCTGTCTGATATTTGTCCTTGTATTATTTGTCCTATGAGACATCCGAGGCTATGGATGGTCCCGACGAGAGGGGGCTTCCAGTCCTCGCAGGCTAAATCAAACTGTAATTAAAAGTTAGCGTCCTTTAAAATAAAATTCTGGTTATCTTTAATATAGCCCTATGTATAAAACGATATTTGTTTTACTATCTATAGAGGGATAGGTAGGTTAACTTTGTTACTCTTTTATGCAAAATCTATCAGAAAACGAAAACCCAATATTTTTTTTCCTAGAATACTGTTGTATAGAGAGTACTGCAGAGAAACTTTTTTGAGGACAAATATTTCATATCAGTAAAATACTTATCATTCTCATGATATAATATAGGCAATAAAGTCCCATCATACATTTTACTATTGAAGTGTCGTGTGAAATACCCATAACTAAATAATAAGTGCAAATCTGTTTCCTACGAGACATCTATGTAATATCGGAATGCATGGAAGATTATATCAAGTCCGTGTCCTCGCCCGGACCAGATCATAGGAACAGCAAAAACTATGCATTTCTCTGTACGTTGATTCACTACCTACAGACTACAGAGAATAATCCATTGGGTACCAAATAACTGTTTACTTTAAGATATGTCTCGTTGCCGTATCCTTCGATCGTATTGACGACGTTAAATGGCGTGACTTCATTAGAGCTCTTTCAATTGTGAGAATAAATTATGATAAGATTAATTTCGTTTTAAATTATTCGCATGGAACAGAATTATCAATGGGACATGTACATATATAGCTACTGGTTCTAGGGCCTATATGTTGTTAGGTATTGTCATTTCTATATATGTATTAGTATTGATTTCTTCGATTTAATAAAGAAGTCTATGACCGGAGCGTATTATCTATAGCGCTGCAGTCACGAGTCGCGATGGTCGATAAGTTTTAACGTCCGAACCTTTGTAGTGACTGCTTTTACTTTATGGAAGTTCTGAATTGATTGTTATCTTCCGACGGATCGTTGTGCTACTTATGACCGCTGGCTTTCTGATCTACATCGGGATTTGAGTTAATAATTCAAATCTGATTTTCAATACAGTACCCTACGTAATAGGTAACTGTTATACTGAGATATATCGGCTACCCGTTATTTATTAATGATATAATATAGTACCATATTTCATAAAAATATTTGTTTTGTATTCCTAGCATATTATTAAGTTTATTTTGTGATATTTTAAGAATTCAATCTTCAAGCTAGAAGTAATTTTTTATCAGCAAAAAAATCGAGTAACGACGAGAAATATTGAAGGATGTTAAAAATAGATTTACTGACTTCGGCCACGAAGCTGTCGGGAACCTCGTACACCCATTCATCACATCTCATCAGTTCAGTTTGATTGAAGTGTGTACAGCGTCCGTTGAGCGGTGGACTGCGGTGACACTGCTTCATAACGCTCTCATACGAATCAAAACTAGAAGAGTTCAGCCAGGGGACGGAGAAGCTGGTGCCGCTCTCACATTCCGGTACCTTACACCTAAGGTACCGACGATAATACGGTTTTAGAATATGATGGAAGACGTCGGTTGTGTCGTAAAATCAATCATAAAGGATCTATCACCTGTAACTGACATCTTCAACCGCGAAGACGTAGTTCACGATATACATGGAGTTGGTCGAGTAGACGAGAGCCAGCATACACAGCGTGAAGAGCTGGTGCCTGCCGAACCCTCCCAGTTGGCTCAGTATAGTGTCCAACTGGACCGGTTCATCAGAACAGTCCTCGTCGCACTCTCGTGTCTTCTCAGAGGCCATGTTGCAACATTCTTTGATTCATAAATTGCAGGGACTGTTAAATATTCCAAGTGTAATTAATTGATTAGTTCTATGAGGTAATGGCCACTACCGGTCAGATGTTGACGATGCAGTGAAAATAATCACGTTTATTATTAAGGAAGAGACCTAAGACATACATACTTGAAAGAAGAACGCGGATGACGAGTCGGGCAGGATGAGAACGATTTGTACGATAGACGTTAATACATAACTACTGTGTGGAGCAACGAGCACTGAGAACAGTTCCGAAGACGTCCGGCCCGCTGAGTAGAGCTGCTGATAATGATAGAAAAAGTAAAATTGTTCACGTCTTTTTCGATATTTGAAGCGAACAATCTAAAGGAGATGCTGTGTGACCGGTTCTATTTGTATACAAAGTCACTGAGACGAAAGACACTGTTATCAATATATGCGAAGGTAAACATTTACTTTAAATTAATTGAGTGTTAAAAGTATAGATTCATTTTTATATTAAATTATGAAAAGGACGTCTGTTTTCACTTGATGGAGAAAAATTTAGTGAAAGTAGATACTTTAACAACAGATAGAACATTTCTAGCGAAATCCGAAGTGACGTAAACCAATCAGTTAGAAATATATTAATTCAAATATTAGTAATGTTTTAATATAAAAGATAAATGATTTGATATATGCAATGTGTTGAGAACACGGAGCCTGTGACACTTACAAACTGTTCTAATGATAATACAGCGAGAGGATCTCTTGAGAAATGCAACATTTGATTAATGTACATACATTCAATATTAGTTTTTATAACTCCCTTATAAAGTTGTCATTACTCATGTCTTTCATTCACTCATACGTGAGTATCTTCATTATATGACCTGCATGTCCATCGTTTCTTAATATATTGAAACACCTCGGCGCGGCGTGACGTGAGCTGGATGAAGAACTAACAAACTGATAAGTATTTCTGTATAATTAATATATATGTTGATGACATCGTGACACATCTAGACTATCAAATATGATCTTATGGTAAATAACACTTCTCGGTAAATATTTTGGTTGCCAATTAAATAACATAGAAGAACTGCCGGTACTTACATACTCGTATAGATTGTCACAGACAGCTAATTGTTATGACACTTTGTCTCACTTATAAACTTAAAAGTTTGAAAATAATAATAATAATATAATGGAAAATGTGGAAACCAGATGTTCCAGGAAAACTACGGAACTTACTTATATGTATATAACAAGCAATCATTCCATTGCTTGTGTGGTATCAGGAATCTTCTAGTTCACTCGGCTTGGTGTTCATTCCGCGGAGTCAGCAGCGTCACACGTAATATGATATATTATCTAAACAACGATGTCGCCCCGGTTATATTCATTTATGTTTTTTAATGTTGCTCGTACGTCACACCGTCAATAATATTAACTAACATCAACAATGTTGTTTTATATTAAATAATAATTATTTAACAGGTTTTAGTAAAGTGTTCTGAACCTTCAGTGATACGAGGAAGGAAATAGTTTCATGAGTTTAATATAATGTTGAATATAGCTAGAGCGGCCTTCACAGGCAACTTTAACTTTAATATTTGTTCACGTAAACTGATAAGACGATGGTTCTTTATCTTTATAGCGTTTGTTAATCTTCAAAATAAAATTAAAAATATTGACATACACAAATAAGAATAAATAAGAGCTATTTAAAAGAAATCAAATAATATTTGTTGGGTTCTCTGACTTAAGGTTTTGTATAATTTTCTTAATCATGAATTCAATACTAATGTAATATATGTTTTATTGAGCGGACAGACAGACAGATAGATATATGTACCGGTTATTTTGAACTAGTTAGTGAATATTAATAATAGAGGAAGACATTATTCCTTAAAATATTCGTAGTCTTTGAGTATAAAACTAAATTGAACATTGTGTTAACAGAACATAGGACAGTATACGAAACTTATTATATATTACAGTATGTAGTGTTCTGTGGAGATGTGATCTCTTGTCGGAGATGCCAGGAGACATGTGTCTTATGATGATTGCGGGAGTTAATGTGAACGTCAGCGGCAGGTTATGTGCAGATGTTTATGATCTCTGTTGAACAATGAATGATTAAATTTTTTAATTTTTTAATTTTTGAGTGAGTCAGTCATGAGTTCACATGTACTTGAGCTCTGTTTGAGTTTTAATTTATATTAATTGGCAAACGATAACCGTAAATAAATTATTTGTTTTGATTTAACTCTTATAATCGACACGTTATCTTCCATTTGTCCTTCCTGAAGACATTCTGTTGTTTCTGGTTTGCGGATCATCGACCAACTCCAATGGACGGTTTGTTATAAACAGGAGTGTTTGAGAATAATATAAATCTTTGGTTTTCACGACCAGTTGATTTTTAAATAAAAGTACTCCTGTATATACATATAAATAGTATGTAGTGTAGGTTATTATATAATCTATCACAATTATAAAAGGTTCCTCTTTAGTTCGCTCGTTCTCGATAATTCGTCCAATTTGTATAATTTCTCACGAACACTATGGTGCAATCAGCTCGTCACGACGCCATCTCTCAAGTCCCGCGTTTAAATCTCGTAAACTGACCGCAATCCTGACGTGAGCCACATGTTGCAGGAACTTGGCAAATTAGACTTTTCATCATTTCGACAATCATACCACTTAAAGTTCCACACAGAGCACATCTACGAGTATGTTACACAGTCCGTAATCCTCGCATTGGTCAGACTTTATTCAAAAACTTATTTAAGTTCTTTTATAAGTTTTATAATCATAAGATTAGAGGTATTTCAATCAAATATCCATAGGTTAGAGACGTCGGTTTAGTTGCGTTCCGACACAGCATCAGTATGTTCTCGTGTCCGTAGTGACATCGATCAGAATATTAACACAACATTTTATATTTCAGGTCCTGCGAGGAGTACGACAAACAGCGGGAGAGAAATGTTGTAATAAAATTAAAGTGATTCTTCATACAGTCGCTAGTCATATTCCGCACCGTCGTGTAGTTCGCCCACCGTTACTTAACGTTAATACTTCAAATATTCAAGCGCACTTCAAAACTATTAAAGAGGTGAAGTGAAAGTCTCTGCTGTACATACACAGGTACACACACATACACACATCAAAACGGTATATTTATTTTGGTCGCATGTCATCGATCAACACCTTTATTGTTTTACTAACAGGTTACTACGACTGTTTTAGAACACAGCCTTATCATCTTTTTGGCGGTATCAGACAATATTTTCAGTCGGTCTGTTTCCTTTGAAAAGTATGAAAATGTAGTTAATAGAAGAAGTTTAAAATAACTTTATCTTTCTCAAATTATAAATATAACGAAACCATAAAACCGTTTCTTTAGAAAAGATTATATTATACGTCGACTTCGCGTCGCTTTGACTGTAAGTCGCGAGGACGGCAATTATAAATGATGAGAGAACAGTTTGTTCTATTCAAAGCATTATTTTGTTTTGATATGTATATAAAACATACCCAGCTAATAGAACATGAGACACAACACGACACACTGGAACAGAAATATTAGCAAACAACAACCATACATTCAATGATGTCTTTATTTTTTGCCCAAAACATAAAATGTTTAGTTAATGAACACGTGATAAAATAATTAAATGTTAACAGGCGATAAATCAGTTGTGAAGTGTGGTCCAAACAAAAAATACGAACGATAAAAAAGACCAACCCGGCTCAGAGAGCAACAAAAAGTGTTCAATACAGATTGGATCATTCAATACATTGTTATTAAATATTAAGAGACAAGTCAGTGCAGTGAGGAGAAGTGTTTAGAATAATACAAAAAGTGAGTGAACCAAAGGGAGTTGTTCAAAGTGTGAGTGATGAGTGAGTGGCGATGAAGCGCAGCAAGTCGTACACTTGGCTGTCGGGTCTGCTGAGACCGAAGCCCGAGGACGAGTGGGGCTCCGCCTGGGTCACGGCGGAGGTGCTCCAGGATGACAGGTTAGTGACTACAGCAGCAGTTCATAGTTATATAGTTTGTAGGAGACAGGTGTCACGACTACATTGACTTGCTGAATCAATTTAACAATGTCTTCGTCTTTGGTCATCTTTATTACTCCTATATTTCTGTAATATGAATAATTCTTCAGTTTATCATGTTTGTTAAAAACACAAATGTCTTAATTTTGTTAAACCTTCATTTTGTACCTTTCAATCTAAAACTTTTTCTATTCGAATCTAATCAGTTTTTATAACATTACGCGTATGAAATGAACCTTAATATTCTTGTAATAAAACTCATAATCGTATAATATAAGAATGTCTGAGTGTACGTTATAACCGAGCGCGGGCGTGGTCAAAGGCCGCCCGATGAATAGTATTGAAGCCTGGGTCGCGGTGAGCATCGCTTCAATATAATGACCTTTGATATTTGGGTGTCTTCATGTACGCGGATCACATCTTAAAGTTTCTAGGACGTGAAGTATGTGATGATGTTGTTAATATAGAATTATATCTATAAGAAACAAAAAAAATCTAGCTCCGTATTATTCAGCCAGTCTGCTGATTAGTTTGTTACAACCGATGCCTCGTAATAAATAATTGTAATGAACATTACCATCTTTATCATAACTAAGATTTTTCCCATTTATTTAAAAAAAAAATATAACAAACTGAAGTTAGTATTTCCAGCACGTTTTCTTGAACGCTGACGCCCTAAAGAAGTAATAGGAGCGAGTGGTTTACTGTGCTATATGTATAAGAGAAGAGTCATTACTCTAACAGTGCATTATATTATTATTATAGACAATATTGTATTAAACGTCTCTAGTTGGTAGCTGGAGACAAGGGTAGGATCAGTTGTGGTGGTGGTAGGATAGTGACGGTAGCAGTGGTAGTATCCACCACGAACATCGAGACGACCTGTACTATATAAACATTCAATATAATAAAGAGTGGTATGAGTCAGCGGCGACAAATGTACAACCGTTCTTTATATTATAATACAAACATAAAATTGTAGGACAATATTAAAGGTAGATAATTTGTTTTATTATGTTAAAACATGTCCAAACCTTTATTATAAATAGACGACCTTAAAAGTTCTACGAGGAGTTTTATTTCAAGTCAATATCTATCAATGATAATAATCGCTCTGGATTCATAACTTGCGTGTTCCCATCATTTGGCCCGAAGCCACCAATTGAATTCTACACCGCAAACTGACGGCCACACAACTCTCAAATCAAATACACCAGCAATACGTATAATTTTCATCTTTATTATGTAGCAGAAAAGATGATTTTTATTTACCAAATGTGCAGACTCGAGCGTCTTGCGAAGTAGCCCCGGGAACGTACCGTACTGGAGGGGAATTATTGAAAAGGTATTAAAATAAAAGGCTGTTGGAGGAAATTCTCTTTGACCACAAAAGTGGTCCGCTGAAGGCAGATGTCTGCGGTGTATTTATATTACTGTATTAATAAAAGGTGATGTGGCCCGGGAGCGAGAACGAACGAGCAGGATGAACGCGCTTCTCGACCAAGTGACACACTAGTGTTTACTTGAAGTAGGGGTAACATCAACCATGCCTATTAAATATATACATATTTAAATGAAGCACAAAATGCTGAACATACTGGCTGCATACAAAATGTTTGTCTTTTTGTGTTTTTGTTGTGACTTGTAGACGATTTTCGTGTTTCCTGTTTCGTATCTCGGCTAATATCGATGGGACTAGTGTAAGCAACTTAAAGTTAACGATAAATTCATCGTTATCGGGCGCTATAAACAACGAGTAATAAAATATATTACTAAATTATCAAAAAGACAAGTTGCTTTGGTAACTTGTTCTATTAATACATAGACTTCAAAAACAGCTCGTAATAATTGTATGATGCATTAAGCTGTTCCCACTGAAGCCATTCAAAGGATTATGATGTTTGTAAGATGGTATATCACATATACTTTCATTTTCGGTTGATAACACTGTCCCTGTACGTTTTAATAATTATTAATGTTTTTAGTTTACAGTTTCACTCGCAATCTAATTTAAAAAATACGTATCTACGTACGTAAAGTACATACGTAAAGTATCTTAAAAGGATATGATAACATATACAACATCCACCAGGAGTTTCACAATGAACGAGTTTACGACCAACATCTACAAAGTCAGTCAAATAATTATAAAACAGAAACCGCACTTTATTCAGTAATATTTTTTGAGTGTTGTGTTCGAGAGCCGACCCTTGAAAATCGAGGGTCTATCAAATCAAGATAAATTGGAGAACTGAAGCCCACAAAAAACTTTATATTCGACACTTAAGAGCCGAAGGAAAGTGCATGACACTTAAGATTGTGCTTACATAAACTTCCCCTAGCACTCGTACTACGGAATTCACACATTTCATGCGCCCCATGGCGGCTTCCATACGGCCGTAGAACGATTACTACAAGGAAGCTCGCGCAATTATGGACCTTATGCCGAAGGCGATAGAGAGGGACTGGAGCATGGAGGTTTAAGGGAGAAGGCGATTGTTCTCAGATCATATTATTCATACTAAACATATTTTGACAGTTTTATTCTTTAATATCTCGCGCGCTCTGAATCACTGCCTCATAATAGAGTTGATTCACGTACCTACATATTATATAAAATGTTGAAGTAGTGGTGGAAAGAGGGTAACCCGAGGGAAAAGTATTGTCACATGGAGCTACTCTTCAGGAGGACCAGCGACTTTAGGTAAGAGTGAATATACAGACACTTAATATATACGAGACTCGAAGAATTAAAAACAAAGAATCTGTTAGTGAGGAGACAATACTCGCTCCTGAAAGATATAACTTCTAATATATGTTATCTTTTTTAATGTTCCGATATATAAATATTTTTTTGGTTACAATTAATGATTTTATTCTTCTTCTTTTTTTTGTAAATAAATAATTATTCTCATCAAAAATTACTACGAAAACACTGATCAGGAGGACTTATTATATTAGTTTTATATGTATTAATAAATATGTTTTTGAAGTCATCTTATTTTTTCTAATTTTCATTAAATAGATAATATTTTGAAGCACGTGTTACTGAAACAGTATTCATATAAATTTGAAACATGATAAATGAGTACAAGTTTCAATGTTTCGAAGCAAAGAAGTTATATCATTACACAAATATATTTATCCGATCCAAAGAGAAACTCTCATTGAGATAAATGTTAACAAATGTGTGTGTCGTGTTACTTTTGAATAAAAACATTTTGAAGTTCTAATAATGATAAAGTTAATACTAGTATTCAAGCAGATAAGATTTACACTGGAATATAAATGTATGTTGATCTAAACGTGTACATTATAATAAGTGAGAACACAGCCTGTTCCATCTTAGTTTCGTCGGTTTTATTGAAGGTTCCACTTAAGGCAATTAACGGAGAGATAGATCCGCGTCATAACGAGATATGGATTTGTATGGTGACGGCTGTCTGAACTCATGAGGGTATCCTTGTTTTCCGAAATGATTAACAAAATATTTATGTTTCAAATACGAATCTTTTTTTATTAATTAGTTAGTTGTTAAACATATTTTTTTTTTAAAAAGAAGGTTTAGGTCGAGAGGAGAGAGTCTTATAGAAGAAGAAGACGTAATCTGTATCACTTCATCCCAGCTCTGCGGTTCTCTGACCATATATCAATAGTTCCTTCAGGTCGATCCTGTTTTTTATCAACATAGCGTGTGTTCGTTCGTCCCGTCTGTATACTTGTTCTGTCAACATTTCTTTTATTTGGTTCTTCTATTAAACATTATTTCACTAAGGTATTTCACTTGACCGATTGTGCATTTAACATAAGTCATATATTTTTATCATTATAACAGACCTTACAACTTCCACTCTGTATATTTGTCGTCGTTAATAATATTAACTAGAGGTTACTTCCATCCTTCCCTATAGGTAATCGTGATTGAACTCTATGTGCCTCGTCATTTCTATTATCCCAATAATTAGAACTCTTAACCCATACTATAAGTTTTATTGTTAACAAATTTATTTCATATCGTGGCACAATCTAAACTCTATTTCTTTAAAATATTTTATAATTTGGATAGGATAAAAAACATATGTATGTACGCTTTTCCAATTTTCCAATCAGACGAATTGTTTTCAAGAGAACGCGATTGATTTCATATACATCTCATTATATTACCAATAAATGTAAAATATTTTTACAACCATAACATGACGAGGCAGACGAGACAGACGAGACAGCTCCATCGTAAGAGAAGAACTCAAGAAACATGTCGTTATAAAATACATTAAACATCCACATTACTTAAACATTTATTTTTCTTTTTATAATTAGTATGCTAATTGATACATGAATGAACAATACATCAAGCTCAGTGAATATAAGGAATGATCACCTCTCTTAAATTAATACATCGTTAAGAACAATAAAGGGAATTAATTAAAAGGCTTCCATTTATAGTTCAAAAACCTTAAAACGCCAGAAACAGTAAAATAAGTCTGAGAGGTAGGTAGACTGGATCATCTTAAAATGGAAGCTACGAACGACGGCAATCTCTGATTGGGACACAAGCAGTTTGTTTACTGAGAGGAGGAGCTCACAGCAGAATCTGACAGAACCAGACGTAAGGGGTCACACTTTAAAGATGAAATATGTTGACTGACGAGTGACTATTAATAAAAAGTGAAATCTACGTTGAAACAAATGTTAAAGTACCTACATGATTATAACTCATTTAAGGAGTTACCGTTTGTTCCTGAAAGATGAACGATATACAATATTTAAATTTACATTTCACGAGAATCCTAATTTATTTTAAATAAATATACATAAATATACTCTCTTGTAGTGAACGTATCTCATGCAGCTCTCCCCATCACTTCTCAAAGTAATTTCACATTTTTTTTATAAATTGTGCTAAATCACGTTATCGGAGAAAACGACTTTTCTTTTAAAGAGGGATAAAGAGCGGCCTTAAACGTTACCGACTACTAAGAGAGGGATCAGACGAGGCTGAGGGGAAACAACTTGAATAACTATGAAGACAAGGTAAAAGAAACGACCATTGTCTGGGACGAGGATTTTTGCAACACATTGAGAACATTTCGATTCAATAATACTGATATCTCTCTTGTTATCAACAGCTTACAGAAGCTGCTCTTATCCAATTTCTAAATGACGTAGTGTTGTTTTCACAGTATTTTTTAACAATAAGACAGACTAGTACATCATGTTGTTATGACAGGAGGTGTCGTTTCGACTCGTCTATCACCGACTCCGTGGCGCAACGGTAGCGCGTCTGACTCCAGATCAGAAGGTTGCGTGTTCAAATCACGTCGGGGTCAATGAACACACTTTTTTGATTCTATATAATTATTTATTATTTTTGTTTCAATTCGAGATCATACAATCTGTCTGTCTGTCTGTCTCTTGTACGTGTTATACGAGTATATAAGGTACGTGTTACTTCATTTTACCTCATCTCTAGCGAGATGCCGGTTGTTCACTCCCATGAAAGTGTTACATATTTACCGAAAAATCATAAATCACTAACAGCTCCTAATATAACGTTAGTTAGTTTTTGATAGTTCCGTGGTCACAGGGAACTTGAACCGTAAAATAATAAGATTGGACTCTGATGGTGAGAAACGCCGAGATCGGTTGAGTGTTACTAATACATTAGAAAACAAAATATCTTATTACCATAATAGTAAAGACGATAATCACCTGATTCATGAATTATTTACCGCACCTCAACATACAGACAAAAATAAATCTTAAATGGAACACTATAGATACTGGTTTGGTTTGAATTATAATTCTTTAATGTTTCCTCTCTTTCTCTAAACCAATAGACTTTAAGTTTATTTCGGTATTGGAGCGTGTCTGAAACTAAATTATGATTTGCTTATCGAAAAAATTTTGTACTAACTAAGAGGAACTTTTGTTTAGATGTGATACGATGATAAGGATCCGAATGGGTCTTTAGGAGGTCCACGTGGTCTGGGTCCTAAAGACCTTCAGTTTTGAAACAGTTGTTCACAGATTATCCGTGTGTAATTAAGTCGCATGTCACACACACAACATTCAGTTCCTGGATGAGCTCGTTATTTCTCAAAGCCACTTTCATTCCACCATCATCGATAACTTTAGAAGTCTTTCAATATGTTTTTCTTTCGTAACGTCGCGGGTGGTCTCATTTACTTAATTCCGACGTTCCTTTGCGGGTTTTATTAACAAATTACACAGAATTTTAATATGATCGGTATATTTTGAGATAACGAATATTACTCTCGTTATCATTGTATTAACATAATACCACTATTTATAGTTGAAGTCGTTCATACAAACAACTCGACTTTAAGCATTTACCTTGGCTTCTTAATCTCTCTCTCTCTCTCTCTGTCTTTTTATTTTTTTATCTTCTTATAATACGTATACCTACTGTTACATATAATTTGAAGAGCGACGTGATGTATTTATAATGAGATCTAAGACTTTCGCTAGTTTTATACATTTTGGATATATAACGCTTGCTTTATTTTTGTAAAAGCCACAAGCTTCCGACGTTTCGGCTACTTTTCCGAATCACGGTTGCTGAAAAGTTTGCTCACCGAAACGTCGGGAGTATGTAGTTTTTTTCCAAAAATATAGCATGCGTTGTATATCTAAAAATATTAGTTTTATTTAAATTATAATTTATATTAAACAGGGACGTTAAATTGTTCGTGTCTCTATTCTTAATTATTAAGCCGATTCTATTAAGTTACGTCGTGTGTGTCTGTTATTATGTTATTTATTATATGTGTAACACACGGTTCAATGTTTCATCCTCCCGACGCGATGTTACCGAACAGTATTTCATACTATTATGTTATTAAAGTCATTATGTCTATTCATTCAGAACGTTTAACATGGTTATAGTTTTGGTAAGGCCATAGAAAAAAATAACCCTTTTTTTGACCCTGGAGAGACGGTTTGCGGTGAGAGAGGATCGGCGACGTGCTGAACGGCTCTATGGGAACAGAAAATATTTTTTTATTATTACATAAATATTTTTATAATAGAAATATTTCTGTGAAACAGAAAATATGAAAACGATAATAATAATATCTCTGATTGACTTAAGAATTTATTATTTTAAGAAAAACATGATTAGTTTTTTATTGGTTTTAAAAAATAAATATTTAGATCTGTGGGTTACTAAAAGACGTCGATAAAGTTTGTAACTGACATAGAGGTTAATTCAATAGTTAATATTAAATATCTGCGTGTTCGTCGTGGCTCAGGTATGTCACGTGTTAAACAGCTCATCGAATATTTCACTGATAAACTCGTTGTACAACTGATGAACACTTCTCGACCTCAGTTCACGGCCAGTATTTCATGAATTCGTAATTTTAGAATTATTAATGTCAATATAATCAGTTCCTCCGAGGTGTTTTTAAGCGAAGAGTTTGCAACATTTCATCTACATGATTCTATTCAAGCATCTCTAAAACATAAAGCTGTGTGAACCTTTCGTACAGGGTGTCTCAATCAATGCTCCCCTCGTTGTACTGTAACAGTATTTGAAGCGATATTTCAATCATTGGAACACAACACTTCATGCGTTAGTGTACTCTAATTCACGTTAACGACAATGACACATTTAAATATATTTTATTTTCTTCTACTTTTAAAATGGTTTATTTCTTTTCATTCATTCATTCATTCGCTCACTCACTCACTCACTTACTGTTCAAGCTCGCGTGTCGGTGAGAAGATGTGTGTAGACTCTTCACGTACGATAATTGTTTTATGAACAACACAAACTAACACAATGTCTCTGGATTGGTGTCGTGTCCCAACCCTAAGCCCTTTTTACTTCATTGACATCATTAATTCACGGTTCCATCTTCTGTGACACTCCTGGTAGATGACCAGACTCTAGTGGCAGAGCAGTCATTGCCATAGTATTCATCTTAATATTCAAGCAATTAAGCCATTATGAAATTCGAAATATTACTATCAAAATTATATGTAACTAGTTAGTCAAACATAATTTCCGCTTTATTCGTTATAAATAAGTAACAGTCGTGAAAGTACCAAGAGTCGGTGGTCATCTTTCACCGACACAAACCAAACCAGTAGTAGGCAGTGTGCTACATGTGAGAGTACATCCAGAACACGAGATGTATTGATGTGGAATGAGCAAAAAACAATGAGACCGGTCTCTCCGGTACTGAGGCTGACTATACGGAGAGCAATGCAGGTCCTCGTGTTGATTCATCTGAGTGGCGGATTAGTGAGGTTGTGTCAGTGAGGAGGATAGCAGTGGCTCTTATAATGTAACTAGAACCACCCTAGATGGTCATTAAAGTCTATTCTGACAAAGGGTCAGAAGGTTAATCATATAAATACAAACTAGTTCTTTGTAATTAATAATTAATTAATTTAGTAATATTTTATTCTAGTGTGAGCACACGGTTTATCTCAATTATACGTTATTGTTAGTTCACATACCAATACATTTATCTTATATACGACTAGCGTTCGTTACTGTACCGGAGCGGGTATTTCACAACAGCTTATTAAGCGTCATTAAGCAAAAAATAAACTCTTTTAATGATATAGGTTCCGTATTTTGTGAAACCGGTTCGAGACCTCGGATCCGAAGTGCCCGTAATGAGAGACGCAAAAAATGAAGAGAGATTTATATTGAGATAGCACCCATAGTAATAATTATATGATATTCTCTTTTTGTGCGACGCCGGCCGAGGAACCTAGAGCTAACTACTCTCCGGTCTTAGGATCCTTATTAACCTGCCCCTTTATGTATAATAATGTTTCTACAGTTCGTCCCTTCGTCCATGGTCGCTCGTGTTCAGTATTGTATTCGTTAAGATTAACTCTAACACAATCGACAGGCAACATGTGAACCTCGTCCGTGTGTCACGTGTCTACGTCACTGTGAGATGTTGAAGCATACATTACGTACTTAAGTTGCTAGGACGTCTATCTGTATTTTGTTATATTTTTTTCTACTGTAGAAATAAATTAAAGCACCACAAGAAAAAGGGAATAAACTTAGTAATGACATGTGTCTGACTGTCGTGTGAAACTTCATTTGAAACTGTTTCTATATGAAACTTTAAAACATTTAGGTATTCATCATAATGTATAAGACATTTTCTTTTTCTTGGAAAAACAAAAGGTTTTTTACAGTTAGGAACAGGATATTCAGAGAATTTTAATCTGTTAACAGAAAGCCCCGATCTCTATGGATGTGAGTGAGTGTCATGTCGCCGGTCTCACGCAATGTATGAAGAATTTAATTATTATATATAACTAGAAAGAGAGAAACCTAATATTTTATCTTTATAGTCACAGAGTAAACGTCATTATGCTTAACATAGTTTTTATACTTTTTCACGGATATCTTTATTACGACTTATTTTTCATCAATAAATTGTTTCTCTCTGCCCTAACGTGTCTTTATGATTAGTGAACTAATGAATTTTGTTAAATTATTTAGAAAAAAACAAAAACTATGTATTTTTTGTATCGTTGTGTAAATGAGTTGAAGTAGGAAGTTCCCATCGTTTGTAATTACCAGCGCATACCTTAGTACTATTCTTAAGTCATGAGAAATATTACACAATACACACGTCCCAGTACCAAGGAGGCGATCCAGCGAGTCTACCGTTCATACTGATGTCGCTTTAGATGTTTAATATCGAAAGCTATATTTGGACATTCATAAAAAACGCGAAATTGTAATATAATAAATCTTGTTATAGGAACCATAATAAGTTGGATAAGTATTGAAGCAGAATATAAGAATAAGTAAAGAATGTAAGTATTTGAGAGTTAAGTGTTGGATCCAGCGTGGGTTAAAGTGGTGGTTGGATTTCATTAAGATACGAACACAGCTCCTCCCCTTGGATTGTACCGCGAGTGAGATCTAATCAACTGTTGTAAATAATATCCATCCGGCGCTATAATTACTTATTATTCAGTAATTAAATATATCATAGGAAATATTTTCATATCACGGCGAGAGTATAACACCTTTTATTGTAGAAAGCTTTATTGCGGTCGGTTATGATAGAAATGGCGTGTTTCATAAAACACCATCAAACACACAAGTCGTGTGTTACTGAACCGAGCAATAAGAACCTGCTAAAACTATACACGTAACTCATAAACCTGTTATAAGTCAACGAAGGAACGGTTATGAGCGGAACACGTGTCGCCGGCGAGGCAGGTCCGTGCAGGACGAGTGCAGGAACAGTGCAGGAGGAGTGCCGGAGCCGACCGAATACTCTCCCCATGTGTTGCCATATTAATATACTCCCGCTTGCTTATTGCCGGAGAAATAAATATACTTTACGACGGTGGCAGTTAAACTGTTTGTGTCCGACGAACCTTTATTTTTTTCACATGTCGACCGACTGTGTACACACATAGGGTCTTGTAAACATGGTTTCAGTTTACTACTTGTAACTTTTTTATCATCTTTTAAGATAAATAAAATATATTTATAGAACCTTTGAACCTTCAACTGTGTTAAAGCGTGTTAAAATTTAATTTCGTCCAATGATCCCGCAATCCAACATGCTTAAGCAAATTTCGTCACCTGACTTTGTGACCGGCGTTTTAAATATCTCTCCCTTCTCCAACGTTCGTACGACGTACTGGAGAGGAATACCGAATGCCGAGGTGTTCGGAGATGAAGATGGAATGTCTCAAATTTCTCAGAACATCTGGCCACTGATGAAAATTTTTATTCATGTTTTATATTAATACACGTATCTGTTATCTCCAGCAAATGAAAATGTTTGAATATAGTTATTGACGGTCTGACAACAAACAGCTGCTGATAGGAATCACATGACCAGTTATTAATGTTGTTAACTATTTTAATATATATATATAAATGTATCATCGTGCTGTGTGTCGTGTGTCCATCTGTCAGAGCATCAGACCCTGATGACGGTGGTTGTCACGGAACTCAGCAGATGTTTTTGAGAAAAGTCTGTGTTAAGAATACAATCTTATTGATTCTAGATCCTGTAATTAGTTATCAATCAAACTGTCGCGGTCGTCGTGAACTCCGTCGTCCTTAGTCCAGTAAACAAGCTTACTTTCGATATTATCCTGATTTCGTCAACACAGGAGTTACTTTGATAGCAGCGTGTCGTGGCTCGTGTCACTCACTCGAGTACTAACTCCTAATTGATTTATTATATGTAGTAGTATTTATATAACAAACAGATGTGACATATCTTTATGGAGGTCACATCTCATGTAGGTACTGTTTGTTGTCAGTTTACGTTATATTTGTATGTATGGGTGTATGTATGTATGTGTGCAGTTTTCTCAAATATTGAACCTGTTTGAAGGTAGTATTTGATGTTGGATTTACTGTTAAGTGTTACGGTTCATGTCAATCGTATGTACTCCTTGATGCAAGTACTCTATATTAAACACAATAAAATACTTTAAAGTTAATTCTTCGCTTTACGGACGCAAATAAAAAAAATACGTGTTCTATTATTTTATATGAAACTTATTTATTGCTTACAACTCGTCCCCTCTTCTGAGAAACACTCTTCTGAACCAATCCTTTAATATTTGTGTATTATTAGGACAGCATGTCTCTTCACGGCGTGGGAACCTCTATAACCCTGACTCCTTCCCCCTGCCTCCCTTTCCCTGTTCCCTCCCCCCTCTAGACACGTTCCGATGCTATCTAATGACATTGACATATAACGCGTTGTCAAATTCCGACCTTCCTCGACACGTGCGCTTATTCTTTTGACATAACTCTGTACATGTTTCTTAACATGGTAATGTCTTGGTGTCGTGGTGTAGTGGTGTCGTGGTGTCAGGGTTGTCTGCTCTTATTGAAGACTGCAATAATTATATCTGACTTGTTGTAAAACTTCCACAAAATACATTATTTTTTTATATGAAAAATCACAATAAAATTTTAATGTATAACCTATACCTAATAATATAAATAATATTTTTGAAATATAAAAAATCTAATTAAATGGGATCTAGTTAGAGATCTTATGGAGAAATAAATTGTAATGGATAACGTGTTCACTGGTTCATGATGGTTAATGGCTTCTAAGATGAAGGGGAAGGTTAAGAAAAGAATAGTGAAAAAAGCAAACGGTTTATCACACAGATTATGAGAGAAGTGAATATACACGAACCAATAATGTAGATGGCCTCTGTAAGAACATCCTCTGAACTGATAGCAAACATCAAGTGTCAACCTTGGAGTCATTGTGAAGTCATGTGGATAGATAGTAGGATCGATAACAGAATGAGGAACGAGGAGGAGACTCCTCAGGACAGGCCGTGATGAAGCTTACTTCTATTATACATGTGTAGAAATGGATCGAAGCATTTCACAAGTGACCACAACTAGCTCATCTATCTACAAAATGTGTCACCGTCTTCATTATAGGTATCGTCAGTGTGTGTTTGATATCTGTATAAGATAAATAAAAAACGTATAAATATCTCTGTTTTATCTTTATCTACATTATGTTAAATGCTTTGTTTACTCCAAGTTGAGATTTTAGGAGGAATTAATCCAACAGCAAATAGACATCTAATAAAATGTATCCGTGATGTCGTGGACTGTAAAACTTCAAGGTCGTGTCGTCCTCGTCACGTCCCTTCTAAACGACCTTTGTCTCTTCAACTAGATTCTATATTACACTATGTCAAAAACTTTTAAATCGGAAATAAATTAAAAATGAATTAAAAAACACATAAAAGGTAAATATCTCCAGTGTTATAATAGTAAAGTGTCATATATTGGTCATTAATAATATTTTTATATTTAAATACATGAAGTGAAATAAACATGAATTTCAAATCTGTCAGTATTATAAAGAGTAAACCATCTCTTTTAAAGATCATTGCAATAGTTTTACCTTATATAAAACAAGTCTAAAATCGTTAATTTAATGATGATAATAAAGGATGTATTTTAATTCTTACTTCTTCTTCTTAATTTCAAATAATTAATTATCATCATTTAATATTTTAATATGATTTTGTTAGTGCTTTGTAAATTAACGTTAAAGTAATAAAACCTTCATGGTTTTTATCGTAAAATTAATATTAAATACAATCCCATGGAATAGCCAATGAATGACCATCATAAATCTGTCACCGAAAACGAAATGCTTCATAAACTTATCACCTTTTATATGTTATACGATTCTTTATATTATTAATATTTCTGTTCCTGTCGGTGTGTGTGTGTGTATACACACTCTCCCAGAGGATGAAACTTGATAGTTATCTGTTTCTATAAAATCAATTTAATAAAATTAAAATGTCAATGGAGTGTCGGAATGTAATCAACTTAGAGAAGATAGTTTAAGGTTAGTAAATAAGTAATAAAAGTTATTAAAGTAATCTGAACGGTTAGTTTGAAGCTAAACAAAGTTCAGTGCCGCCGGAGTTATCAGCGGCGATTGGGACGACTCACTCGGCGGGTCGGCGCGGTGTTCCTCGGGCATCACGGAGAGAGATGAGATTATAAACTCCATCCGGTAATTAGTTGGGGACAGATAAATTCCTAAATTAATTGCCATCATTAACATCGGCTCCGATGATGGGAGACTGAGGTGTGGTGATGGTGATTGGTGTGCGTGGCAGTAAATGAAAAAATTAACATTAGGATAGTAAAAAAAATGTTTGGAGTAATACCAACGGCATGATTAAAATATCGTGAGATATAACCATATGTGTTATATGTGTTTCAAAGTGGTCGGGTGTACCAACTTTAGAAAATTAGCGAGTATCATAGAAAATTGATGTTACCACTAAAAGACTAAATGTTGCCTAAAAAAGTTTTGTAAGTCTCGTGTTTCTCTTTAGGGTCAAGATTCCGCTGGTTCCTCTATGTATTCAAGCTCACAAACTATTCATAATAGTAAAGATTATCCACAGTTGTAAATATAATGATTAATATTTTCCCTCGACATGTTTTAATGTGAGTTTCTTTATAAATGTTATTTGAATGTTTAATTCATAGACCGTCTCTCGCCGAAGACATTTCGTTTTACGAGGTCATTACGATAATCAAAGTTATTTAAAAGCCACTTTTATTTCAAAGTCCTAAATACCAATATTTTGGTCATTAATATTAATTTAAGCTTTAAGGTTCCATCTGCCGGTTTTATTTCTCGTTTCTCGTAACATTATGTCGCAATTAGCGTTATTAAAATTTAATTCCGCTCCCGATAGCTTCATCTGATAACAATATTTTATTGCTTTATGATTTTTAATATGCTGGAAATAAATCATTTTCTTTCCTTATCTTTAATTTTAAATGTTAACACTCGTCTGCCTCTTAAATATAGGCCTTCTTAAGAGGAAGCTTGTAAATAATAATTTAATCGACGTAGGTCTACAGGACCGTGAAAGTTCTAATAATATTAAAAATTAAATAAAATATTAATATAAATTATTTCCATTAAGTAGTTTTTTATCATCACATCACATCATTTCACCTCACCTCGTCTGGTCTCGTCTGGTCTCAGGTCGCGGACGTTCCTTCCTTAATTGCTTGTTTGATGTCATCTCTCAAACGTAAAAAAATGTTTAAACCTTATATCTTGAGCAAACATTACAATACAACAAAACTTCTTTACAAAAACAAACGGATATATATATATATATGTATGTATATATTTGAGTGTAACATGTTGTTTTAAGGTTTATTTTTGATTTATAATAAACTTAACTATTAGAGTACGAGGAAGACACCTTCCGACACTTGTTACTTTGTCAACTTTGGACTGAGTTAATATAAATTATAAAACTGTCGAAGTATCTATTAAAACACACGGCGCGGC
>JAAAKD020000077.1:191704-205060 GCA_010014825.2 Danaus melanippus
ATCGTCTGTCAGTGGTGTTTAAATACTATTAGAAAGTACATATGACTCTGACAAATTACATTGACACTTGCCATATGAAGTATGTAAAATTTATTTTAGATTTTATTTGTATCATATGAATAGTTTAAAATTCATGATCTCTTTATGCTCTAATAAACGTACCAGCAGTTCATTGTTGGGTCACTTTTCCAGGTGCATCTGTATTTCTCAGCGCTGGCAGAGGACAAGGTGCCGTACGTGAACAGTGTTGGAGAGAGGTACAGGCTGAAACAACTCTTGCAACAGCTGCCTCCGCAGGATAATGAGGTATGCATAGAGGACTTGACTGAACTAGAAGGACAGGCCATTAAAGAATTGACTTCATACTGTGAAGATTCAGTTCTGATATTTACGACACAATTAAATGTTTTATTTACTTATATGTTACACTGCAGAAGAAATATGATTGCTGTTCATAAACAATTGATAAATTATTGAGTTATTATATATATACATGTACATATATACTAGTTTACAAATACACAAAATGATACGAAAATAATAATAATAACGTGGTTCTAAAAATTTTACAGAATTATGTTTCCTTTAAAAATCGTTTTCATTTTTACATTTCATTTATTTACATATACTACACAAAAACACTAGAAGTTTCATGAAAAATCTATAACAATGAGACATTCAGCTGAACACATTCACATTCACATATTTCTTTAATCTTTCTTATCAATCTCAATTTATTTCTATGGTTCAGTTTTTCTTCGACTTCGTTACTGATGAATGATGATATATTTTCTTTTGTTTATGAGTTATCGTGTGTCTGATGTGTATGTCGGAGATTGATATCGCGTACTTGACAGGTGTTTGTGGTCTTCCAGGTCCGGTACTGCCACTCCCTGTCTGATGAGGAACGGAAGGAGCTGAGACTGTTCAGCGCCCAGAGGAAGAGGGAGGCGCTGGGGAGAGGTCAGGCGAGGCAGCTACACGCGCCTGCACCCTGTGACAGGGTAAGTCACACATTACATGTCGCATTAGGTACTATGATACAAATGAACTCTGATGGTGCTTACAGCTAACAGTATGAATGTGATCTTAAGCAGCATTTTGGAAGGTGAACTAAATGGTTTCGAGTTAAATGAATGAATTCATTTAAATTGATCGCAGCATAATGCAGACTGTACAGGAACCATTGTCCGAATAATAAATATATATAAGTATGTCATGATATGTGTTGCTTTAGACGAAACAACGAGATGGAAACTTATTACAGTATTGAGATATAGTTTCTACGTCAGAGTTGTGTGAGGAACGCTGGACAGATGTAGTCTACTACCTCCTTGACGATGACAAGAGTTCGAACGGTCACCAAAAAACTTTACGATTAATTAGTCACAACCCAATTGTATTACATTCTACAAATTTAGTGATAGAAATACCCCCAGTCACATTTTTACAAGAAATATTTTTGCATGAATCATCCATAAGAACTCGAAAGTTTTTTAACATAAATCATACAGGGAAGTAATGTTCAGACTCCATTATACTTAGCAGTATTTTAAGTATAGTCCATGGTATGGTCATAGTAAACCTCGCTCGCCCTCACTCCTAGAACGAGCGTTCCCAATTCCCATTCTTCTCCAATCCCATTTTAATTTCAATTCAAATAAATCAAACCGGCCGCGTCTAGATGTCTGTTGACAGTACGTTTTCTCGTTTTTATTTAAATTTATGAAATAAAATAAAGTATCTCATATATGTCACAAGATCTGTTTTGTTAACAAATTAATATCTTGTAAATACATTATAAAACAAGTTAACTCAGAACAGAAGAAGGTTTTAATTATATCTACAAATAATTGTACATCCTTTAATTAAAATAAAGGAGCCTCTCAAGTAACTAACATTCGAAAAGTTTCACATTAATTAACGAGAGTATTTAAAACCTATATTTATTTCTTCGTTAATATAATTCCTCAAATCTCAAGTGTTCAGCAAGGTCGTAATTATCTTTAACTTTCTTTAATTATTCAAGTTTGGATCTCAAACTGCTGACCCCCTTCAAACTGCTGACCCCCTTCAAACTGCTGACCCCCTTCAAACTGCTGACCCCCTTCAAATGTTTAATGATCGTAGATTTTTGTCCCCCCTGTATTATAAATTGGGGAAAAAATGCGGACCACCTCTGAATATCCATTTATTTGTCAAGTCTGTGTTAAGAGTTAAGTTTGTCATTTATTTTTCTCAACTGTTCTGTTCGCCGCAGGGCTTTGGGCTCGACTGATTACTTTTATAATTCTACAGATTATTTCTCGTATTAAAAACCTGAATAAAGAATATATAAGGAAATTAATATTATTATCCAATATAATAAAGTGAATCATAAAATTTAATAAGTTCCTAATAAATAACATTAACTGAAGTAATGTACCTACCTGCGTAATAGTATTAAAGACCAGAACGGTCAGGAGACGGAACGGTTGCTATAGTCGCGTTACTAGCAATATTTGAAGAACTTTACAAGAAACATACATATACATATATGTATGTTATTTAATTAAAGTCGATGAAGTAATACAAAAAACGTAAGCTTTTGAAAATAAAATTATATCAGCTTGCACCGACTACGATCAAAATATTAGTTTACTTTCGTAAGTTTTGACTCACTTTCACAAACATTATTATTAATCTTATATCCCTACACTAAACTTTATTTTATAACAACAACCTTAAAGCGTATTTGGATATTTTAAATAATAGACCATTAAAGATAATAGTTCCAGTAACATTACCTAAATGGGAATCATAAAGGTTGAAAGTCGAGCAATTTTCTAGTTCGATGAGTTCAGAATATGATCTTTATAATTGGACCCCTCACAGTTGAAGATAAATGTTGTGGAAATAAGACGAAAAAGGGGGGAAGGGGAAGGGGAAGGGGAAGGGGACTCACTGACTTGATTTGATCTAATATACTGTAATCAGATATACATAACATAGTTATTGGTCAAACGTACTTTATATTATTGCTAGAGTGCTTTGAATAAGATCATCGTTTTGCTTAAATACAACAACTTAAATATAAATGTATTAATAAAAATATATACATATATATAATATCAAAAAAACCTTATGTAACAAATACTTATTAATATACACTCGTACATAATATATTATTCCTACAACAATCATATAGGGATCGTTCCACTCTACCTACATTGACCCCCGCCGCGACCTCCTCTCCACATCAAAGAATCCTTTTAGACGGAATGTTCGTTGTTCTACAACACAATAATCATTACAGCACACTACACATTTTTGATGACACTAAAAGCATTTTATTCCTCTACAAAATCTATCTATCTATATCTATCTATCTATCTATCAAAAACTGCTTGATGTTGAGACATAGACTCAGCTTTATAAACTAAAAGAAAAATGAACAAACATAATTTTTTAAATAAGTAAAAGTTTGTTAACTTACAATCGTTTCACCAAAAAAAACATTTTTTTCCTCGCGTCAAGTTCAAGTACATTTCACATAATATTAAGTAACTGTTACAAAGACCAGGTAACAGTTACCTCCATCAGTCTCAATAATCATATACAGGTTTATAGCACACGCATCTCCCCGTGTTTCATGTCCCTGATGAAGTAACGTCTGTCCCTACCCTTGAGATAAACTAGCGTACGGAAATCATTTTAATGGAGCACGTTATACAGTCAAATATACACATGGAACCACTTTGTATCTAGTTTACTAGAAACTGCATTTTTAAAACATATAACAGCGTACTCTTGTTCTGTAGATAAAAGATTTTAGAATACATTCCTGACAACTAAATTGCAAAAAGATCACATCTCAGCGCAGTATTATAATAATCATTTATCAATATAAAACGAGCGAGTCCGGCGTTTGCCACGAGACTGAGACACGTATGGTGTAAATGTCCCATAATGGACCCCTTTAAACAACCGCAAGCACTCTACACTCCCATAAAACCGTAAGTGCCTTTAATTAAGTGCCTTTAAAATATAAGAATTACAAGAACATTAAAATAATCACAGAACAATGAAACATTTATTATTAAAGTTGATATTAACGAGAATCAGAAGTTTCTTCGTAAATGTTATGAGATTATTTAAAATCTATTTCACATCACTGGAGTTTCAACTTTCTCCCTCCATCTGAGAGTACAGCCCACACCTGTTCCATTCGCAAAAACACTCGTAAATACAATCTTTCCCGCAGAGTTATTGCAAAACTTTTAACGCCATCTGTTATCACTGCTGATTTATTACTGCCTGTTATTAACGCGCGTCTCCAACAGATGGCACTGTTGAGGAATTGTTTATTACAACTTAGATTTATTGCTGGAGGGGAATGAGAATGCGAGTTATCACACATCCGACAAGTATCAGATTCATACCTATGAAATTAATGTGTCGTACGAAAGAAAGAACTTAATAATAAACGATATATTTAAGCAATTTAATATTCATATAATATACCATACAAATTTCAATTGTCTAACAGAAAAAGTTACTTCGACACTATGCAACTACTTGGTCCATAAACAAATTTATAGGCTAGAAATGTTGGACACCAAAATTGTAACATTTTAGAAAATTGTTTACGCTATTTCACAGAAATAAGTTTTCCTTCAAAAGCAATTGTCTTTATTATAATAAAAATGATAACCTATTTGAGCATAACGGGAGAGTTAGACAAGTGTCGGAAACATTTGAAGCACAGTTCCTCTTATAAAATAAACGTGTGTCCTGTCACGAGGCAAATAAACTTAAACAATTGCCTAGTCTCGGTCGCTTAAAAACTACGAGTAGCTTTACCGTCATGATTTCCAATTATTGTTACTAATTATTGACATTTAAAAGCCGTTCCTATGCTTCGTTGAAGTATGCATTATCACACTGGACGCGGAGATTCTCCCGTTTCCCGTCCAGTAACTTACGTTTATACCAGAGACGAAACCTCTTAGCATACAATGGATTAACAGTACGGATGCCGGGTCCATTGCATTGCAGGAAGAGGACCTTTAACAGTGCCTGGGACTTGCGACCTAGGTGTAGGTTTACGGGGCCCCTATCTAACGCGCGTTAAACTCTCACCTCCACCACTCAAGCTCCTCTCTCTACCTAACGAAATTTGAAAAGAATCTACTTGGGTCGCCTTCGAAGTAGGTTTCAAGAATGAATTGGTATGATTTCTGGATAGGCAGAAATCTTTTAGTAGGTTGTAGAGAGATTTAGCCGTTATTCCTCTCGTTCCTACTCCTATCGCGTACAAATCCACGACGAACCTAAGTGTGAACATGAATGAATGAATAACTGTTAACATTTCGATTTAACATTTTATGAAGAAGTGGACTAAGGATACGAGGGTGGTCGTGTAAGCACGCTTCCCACTACCGTACATTTATTTTTAAGTAACGAAATAAATTAAAATTTGCTTTTATTATATTGATACAATTGATCTACAATGGTTGAGTCCTCGCCTCCTTTGAATCGGCTTTCGCAATCATTTTTAATTGTTGATTATTAAGAGGTGTGAGCTGTTGTATTTACATATTTAAAATCAATCCAGTCAGTCCACGAAAATGTTATTTTATATTAAAGAACTACATAATATATAGGTATGGCATTTTATAATATGTAACAATACAAGTCTGATATGTGTATACATTACAAGTATACAACAGCACAAGCCTGGTCATTTACTAGATATGTTTGCAAGTCGTGAAACCGAAGTAAAGATGTAGTAATAACAGTTCCATAACTTCTTTAAATTATTAATAAGTGATTTTGATTTATAAGAGAAAATTACGAATGTCTTACTTCGAAACTGTTTTCGAGAAAGTTGTGGGAAACTACACCACAGTTATTTTTAAATGAAGGGTACAATTAAATAGTATTGAAGTATCGCCGGAACAGCTCATACTGCGAGTTGTTTCTCTTTCCTACACTAAGTATTAAGGTACAACAACAGATGGCTGCCTCAGCATCGCCGCCGCGGCGTGTTGTTGTTTAGGTTAGTATTAACAGATAGTAAGTTTTAACATTAGTTTCATATTAGAAAATCAGTATTATTAGTTTTTCATTTAAACAATAATTTAGGGAACATAATGTTTTAATGAGAATTTTGTGGTTAATTAATCCTATTGTCAAAAATTAAAATTGAATGGTTGTCTTAAACTTTACTATTTTAATACTTTGATACTAGATGGCGCTCTGAAACATTTGATATTAACGTAAGGTTAGCAGAGAGATGTCACCACAAGCAACAGTGCACTGCCTTCGAAACCACGGAGTGCAACATTGTATCGTTAGAGGGCTCTCTCTATCAAAACCGGCAATGTTGACTGTATCCGCTAGAGTGCGTTAGTCGTTTTGCTTTATGACCTAAGGAAGTTAATGCGTCCATTATTATTTTACATTCGTAATAAAAACAGCCCAAAACCTTTCTGCGAAGGTGTGAAAATGATTTTTGTTCTTCATCTTTGATTTTTTACGTGCTATTCTTGTCGTGGGAACGCGCAGGTAGCGTATTCTTCATAGAACACAGCGCCTCGTAAATGTGAGTGGAGTTTATGAGCTCGCGTCACGTTCCGGTCGAAGCCTACGTGGCATTTTTTACGATGACCAACATCAGTTCACTTTTGTCTTATAAATGTAAACAGCCGCACCACTCGGAGTCTGGTAGCCTTGGACGCCGCATCACCTTTTATGAACGGTAGCCTTCAACCAGACACATAAAGAAGTTCAATGGACAACAATAGAAAACGATTCCCTGAGATGCGGCGAACACGGTTTGGAAGTCGGATCACATATGTGTTGCATTAATTTAAATGGCTTCCCTTTTCCTTTAAAAGCGCCAGCCTATAATCGGAATCCGTGTACGATATGTAAAGTATAAACATGTTTGTTATAGCGTCGTCCTCGTATGTATAACGTGACGTGCGCGTGTCCATTCATTAAAGTCGCCCGTCATATGGACTATCTATATTTAGAATAATTTAGCACGTTTCTGAGAACGGACGTAAAGCCCGGAGTTCATTCATGTTTCTCAAACGATTGTTACAATAACGTACATCAAACAGCCCGTACACTTCTATTCTTCACTCGCCTTTTGGCGGATTTATCAGAGTTTCATCAAGAGTGATCATAATATGATCGTCAGTATGAAACGGTTCATCAGGGAGCCGTGTAATCTGTTTGAGTCACAGTCAAGTTTCCATTCCTACATCATTAGTTATTGGTAACGCATTATTTTCGGTTAACATTTTATAATACAGCAGCATTTCATAATAACTGTTTCGTGAAAGCGCAACAAAATGTCGTAATATCGGAATTATCTTTCGGTATTTAAACTTGGACTACATCTAGACTCTAGAGACTAGAACAGTATAGAAATAAGTAAATCATGACATGAACGAGGGAATTCATTTAGTGTAAGTATTGTCTGTTGAACGAATCAATTTATTTTACTCATTGGTATAAAAAGAATATATTGGTTGTCGGCCAAAACGAAGTCCAAATTACTTACAATGTAATAACTTAAGTGCGGTCGTTTACTTAAATTTTGGCCGCCCTTTAATTCAGACACGACTTTTGATTATACCAAAGGAATTAGTTCTCTCCTCCAAAAGTTATTTTAATTTTAAATATATTATGAAGATAATAGGTACGCAATTAGAGTAATATTCCGCTTTAAAACTCGTTAACAATCATCGGATGGATTTTATTATAAAAAGTATTTTTTGTAAACAAATACTATAATTGTAAGTAGTAATGTATTTATATTGAAAAAAATTTACTACATACAACTAGTGATGGACGAATTTCACGACAGATGTCCTCATCAGAGACAGGGCTGACACTTTATCTCGGAATGTTGGACATTATATTAAATTATTTCATTATTTTTGTTCCAAAAATGAAAATGTCTTAAAAACAATTCTTGTGTCACCCAAAACAAAATGTCCACCGAAGTATTGTTGGTATGTTGTCTGTTCGTATAGTCATCTAAATCTCTGTTGTGCCAGCCCTAATCTCGTTCTCTTCCAAAGCAACTATTTAACCTCAAAATGAAGAGTTTTTGTATAATTTTTTGTATTACTTACTGCCATCTACTAATATTATGCTGACGTTAAATTTTTTCCGTTCTTATCCCCTGGTGTTTGATCGTTTAAAAACTTCTCCTCATATATAAAAAGTACATTTTTTCTATCCCATATGGCGGCGCGTGCTCTGCGCACATTGCGTCATATTTTTTTCGCATCCGATTTCCAAAATTCAAACAGGCCAGAGAGGCGCATATGCGCGGGCGCAGATATTTTTTCGTCGTTCCCTCACAAAAGACACCGTCGCTGTTTACGAGCTATGAAAAAGTAATCATCAAATAAAACTTAGTTTTATTGTCGTTTTTATATTTCTTAGATAACGTTGTTTTATGACGGGATGATCATTTTTTAAAGCTCAAATTCTTTGCTTTCATCACAGACGCTCGTCATCAGGCGTCAGGACTCCTTCGACTTGTTTACTTTGAATTAGTTCCGTGGTATCGTGTAAAGGGTTCAATATTTTGAAGGGTTAAAAACGTTTAACTAATAGATATAAATGGTGGTGACGGGTGAGGGCTGGCGGCTTACATTCAGCTATTTGTTTTATGTGATGACGCTTACTTATGGAAAGGTTGAAGAAACCTATTATAAAAAAGATGCTATAACAGATTCTAGAAGAGCAAGAGCAGGCTGAGAGAGTGTATGAACAATGTACATACATATCAGTCATCGTTTCCTTATTGTTCCGTAGCTGGCGGTCCACGCTGCCTATACCTACTATGTGTCATACATTTCACCGTCGAAGCCTCAACTCTCTCTCTTTAAACATAATTGATTTTGTTTTCTTATATTAAACAACATTCCTATATCTTACCATCTCTCTATGATTCCTATATTGAACTATCTTTTGGATGTGTTTGTTGCACAGCGTCTGAGAGAAAAGCATTGTACTATTCCAATTATTCTCAATCCTTGACGTCCTTTTGTCATGCAGAACCTTCTCCCCATCACCTCATCATCGTTCTCCAATGACCCAAGACCTGCAGATATAATGTTGTATCTTTATGACGATCAAAACATTATAGAAACCGATCGAATTTTCGCCAACCAAATTCGTATCGCCCACGAGTCGTCGGTCGTCGGTCGTCGACCCCGTCATGTTACTAGAGATCCTTATTAAAATATATTTTGATGTGTAACTTATTATAAGAAGGATGTGTTGAGAGTCATGACGAAGGGCAGACTATTGGAGAGTCAGCGAACTCCTCATTGAATATTTGGCAAGAAAACTTGCTAGTTTATCAGACTGAGACTTTGTTAGTAGACACACTCCCGTAGAGTTGTGCCTAGTGGAGTCGGCCTTCCGATATTATATTAGTTGTAAAGTTATTCAATATAAATTTAACATTATAAAGTTTATTTGTTTCGCTTCAAATATAAATTATCACTTAATCTAAGTCGAAATATTTTATCCTACACAAAGGTTACAGTGAATCAATTTTCAATCGTAATGAACAGCCAGAGTAGTAAACTATTCATAACCTAAAGATGACTCCGTAACTTGAATATAAAATTAATAAAATGTAATGAAGAAACTTTACTTATCAAGTCCTGCGAGCCGTCCATCACTAGTGGGAACTGAAACTTACTTTGGAAGCTTCCCAAATGTCGGAACTCGTCGGCGACAGAGGCGCCATCAGTTTTAATGTGTCTAGGCATCATTAGACGGAACCTTCCACATACATCCAGACAAGCAAAATATACATGACGCTATATGAGACCAGCTGGTCTGGCAGAAACTGAACTTTTTAAATATTTTTCCTCTAGGGCATTTCATCAATTTTCCTGTGTTTGTCACTCTTCATGAATTAACGATTCTTGTATCAACATTTAAATTTTATTAATTAGAACGCAATAAACAAAAAATAAGTAGTCTAGACCGCAGTGACTTCAGGAGCAGCCAGCTCCCGCAGTCCAGATAGGACTTTTCTTCTAATTTATTCATCCTTGATTCCGGAGCGCGTCTGGACTCATGACTGAAATCTTGTTAAATGATGAGTGCTTGTGTGACATATAAGGCTGGTCCTCTTCCGCGACGCTCAGACATCCCGATCTAATAATAATTGCAGAGTTATTAATACACAGACGGTTATACATAGACGTCTGCCGCTCAGCTGATCGAACGATCTTCAATGTCCCCTCTATACTCTGACATTTCAACAAATCACGTTTAAAATTAATTCTATAATGTAATTAAAGTATAAGAAATCATTACATGTTTATTGAGCATTTGTTTAAAACATCAGTTAATACCATCGATCTGTGAATTTTATCAATTATTTAAAATACAAATTGAACGAGAAGGTAGTTTATTAATTATTAGTCGGTGGTGTTTAATATGACCGTATGTTAAAATAACCCTCGCTGAAAGTTCGCGTTTAATTTTCTTTGATGGCTACGTGTCGTCCGTCCGTCTCTCCTCGGGTACATTACTGATACATCGCTACAATAAAACTTTTACTTGTAACATTCATAGCAGCGTTTAACGAAATAAGATATGTACGTACTTATTGAAAATATATACATGCTCCAAACTACCTAATTACTTATTTAACAAAAAGAACCCACGGAAATCTAGATTTTTAAACTTTACTATATCTTATTAATAGACATATGTAATTCATAGGTTCACGGAGACCAATAGATGATTTGAATCTGTCAGGAACAAGTTAATTGAATGATTAGAACGTATCGCACCATCACAAAGAGTACTCGAGAGAAAATATAGAAACTATGAAATCATGTTAGTAATATACGAGTACAAGACACAAAACACGACAATAATATTAATTTAAATAGCTATTTGTTTTACATTTCTTCTGACGATTTAAACAAGATACTCATCGGTTCACACGATTAAAGAGAAATTAATTTTATGATGGCCGCTACCTTTTAACCTTTTAAATGTTCAGACGATAGGTCCTCTAGTGTGTAGACGTCTTAAGGTCGACATCAGCGTGAACACTTTGTCCACGCCGCTCGTTGTACATTGTGACAACAAAACTTGTGTTCGTATCTCAACAATCTATGACTTCAGTGAATATTAGTATTTAATTGTAGTAACGAGTCAACTTTGATTAATGGTCTTTTGTTTCATAAATACATTACGATAACGATTTATATATATTATGACAGAAGAATAATTGAAAACTGCTAAGGATGGTTTCGGTCATACATGCCAGCAATGCTATATCGTTACTGACTTCATCTAATGTTATAGATACAAGTAGTACGCGAACATTTCCTCAAGTCTAACATTCCGCTCATTATTAATATTGCCGCACATTTAAATAAGTCTAGCGCCGGCTACACCGTCGGCTCTCAAATAGCTCAGCCCCCCACAGACAGAGGCACAGAGCTTCTAATGTACCGGAACGGAAATTAAACTTCGAGATGAAGAAGATATTATTAGCTCTGTTGCCTTGTGATAATTGTGTTATTAACTGCGTTACGACGAGCTTGTCGGTCTGTGTGTCGTCAATATTGGTAGTACAGTAGTAATATTAGCAAAAGATGCAATAATTAACATTTTGATGCATGTGTAATAATCGAAGTCCACAGAATCATCTATAAATGATTTACCAATGTCAAGAGTAAGTATGAAGAATTTCCTGTGTTAATGTTGTTTGTCCCGTCTGTGTGATACGAGGACGCGGGCCGTGCGCGTGCGCACATCAAAGACGACGAAGACACGCGTTGAGATTCGCAGACGACGTTCAGACGGCCGACGCCTCTGTACAGTGTGTACTAACTAACATTGAATTAAACAGTATTCGAGATTCAATTTGATTGTTAAATACGTATTTAACGACGATACTTGCAACGGAACATCACACTTCTTGATCGCCGTGTATGTACGTATGCTGGGGGTTTACTAGAACCGTTCACAAGATGAAATAATTAAAAAGGACTTTTATTATAATTCGCTTAATGGAAGTCATAAATTCTATACAATCAACGTGGAAAGACAATTTTGAAATTTCCCTCATACATTACTTGTTAACAAACATTCATACTGATGAACAGGAAAACAATGAATCAATTTACAAAATATTTGTAAATTGTAATTAAATGAACTATAAATAATTTCCATATTAAATATATATTTTTTTTTTGTTATCATATTTCGTCCGGAAACAGCGGTGACACGGTGTCTTCGTTTATGGCATACAAATAAGCTTCGATAGCGGGTACAGTTACCGTCGACCTACACGGGTAGCCGGTTCGAATCCGTGACGTACATCCAACGAACAAATATGACAAACTCATTTCGTTATATTACCTTCTTCGAAAACATTGAAGACGATCTCTCTTTTCGAGGGTTTTAGATGTTTCACAAACTCCACCAACAAAAGTCACCCTCGATCTGCATCCTCGTCAATATCTTATAAATGGATAACACGTCGGAATCTCGTATATTATCTAATATTCTAATTTCTATTGTCGGGACTGTTGTATTTTCAAGCTTCCTGTCCACCGTCCACCGTCCGGAATCATCACAATGTATTATCTATGAGTAACCGTACACCAACCGCTACTGCAAAAAAAGCGACATCTTGAAATCAACTAGCCGCGACATCTGGAGCGCCTCGCCGAAATATACACATGTCTCTCACCAGATGACTTGCGCGTGATAAAAATACAGACAAATTCAAACCCTAATTATACCCGATAGAGTCAGTTTTCAGTCACAGTGGGACTCCCAATCCGTTAATAGGGCCATCGAATATGGATTTTGTTAAGATGAGGCAAGACTGATTTTAGTTTGTTTGTTTTTTTTGCTATTTTTTCAAGGAATGGCATAATTCATATGGCAAGGAGCGGGTCAGGTTACACCAGATGGGACCCCGCACGCGCTCTCCCACTTCATGGCTTGTTTTTGTT
This sequence comes from Danaus melanippus, assembly GCA_010014825.2. Lineage (NCBI taxonomy): Eukaryota > Metazoa > Arthropoda > Insecta > Lepidoptera > Nymphalidae > Danaus > Danaus melanippus. Next base: position 204,721 of record JAAAKD020000077.1, read on the forward strand.
TGTTTGTACGCTTCATTACCGGGACTTGATCAAGTGACATCTGAAGTACATGATTGTTAATTACAATTTTTTTCGTTTAATATTTAAATGATTACTGAGTGAGCGTTGAGCAACATCTCCTCACATCGTCATTGCCTTAAGCGAATAACTAAATTACTTATTCATCATTTCGTTATTAGACAGTAAAGAGGCTAAGTATTACGATCGATATGATCATGCAACTCAAAATATATCATAGGGATTCTTGAGAAATTTAAATATAACTAATCATATAGATTTATTCGGGGGTAAACTTTGACTCTTGTATGGTGCTGCACACTAACGACAATGACATGCATAG
>JAAAKD020000077.1:229402-240155 GCA_010014825.2 Danaus melanippus
CATTAACCAGTTATGAGGAGAATGTTTCAGAAATAATAGGAAAGTCACGGTTCAAACATAAGAGGCAGGCCGCTATAATCGTTTTAATACCAAAATTGGTGTAAATATATTAAATATCTTTTTATCATAGAGGGTATACGATCATATATTTTATCAAGGACCTTGGCCGTCTTCCAAAAAAATATTTCCATAATTTTTCAGCAAAATATTTCGTGTAGGGGTCATTAGCCCGGTCAGTCGCGAGCCTATAAATCAAACTGGCTTATCAAAAGCCCTGTAAGTGGTAGGGAGACCTTCCCCTCCGGAAACGATAAGAATTTAGGTCGAAAATTACCCCCAGCTTAAAGAGTTTTAGGACATAAATTTTACCAGAACTATAATTGGTACATATATTATTTTTACAAAAATTGCTTTACAGAACCCGTTTTAAATTGTGACGTGGGTAGAAATCAAACGTACCTGATCTAAGCTATATGCTCGTTGCGTCTATAAAGTATGCTAATCATTCAACTAAAGACAAATGAGTCATGCCAATATAATAAGTACACCAGTCAGTGCTTTCTGTGAAGAACATCCCGACTTCTATGCCCGGAAACCAAGAAACCGTTGAAAGAGAAACGTCTTACAAAGGCGTATGACTAACTCGACTTCACTTATCATTACACTCATGACACTTCAAACAAAATTATTATTTTTAGCTCTTAACCATTACTAGCAAACGACTTATTCCCTTATTTTAAAGTTAAGTTAACTATAAGAACGCCCCTGTGAGTCACAGAATCTGTAACTAAATCTAGGACACGAACCGAATAGTTCATCAAAACAAAGTCGTAAGCCGGAGACGATAAACACCAGCGAGACGTCTAAGACATCCACTGAGTCTGCAAAAGTTATTCAATAAAAATATGAGTGTTACAGAGGAAATAAGGAATAACCTTATAACATTTACAACCCTGAAATCAAATGGAACTGAATATTATAAACGTAACATAATTGGAACTAAAATGAATGATATCTAGTTCATTCAATCTGGAAATTATAGGTATTTTATTATTTGCTTTCGTGCGTGAAGTAATGCCTAGTTAAGGGCCAATGATTTGTGAGCTGAAATTTCTTACCTTCGAACTTCGCTTTCACTTAAATGTAATAACGAATGTAAGTTACATTTAACAAGGTATATATGCTATCCGGTAACCAAAGATTACTTCGACAATTGAATATTTTCGCATAAAAGCTGATAAAGAGGGAATTAATTATATTAATTATATTAATCATTAATTCTTCATGTGGAGAAACAAAAGCACACGTTTTGTATAAGGAAATTCAAATAAAGAGAAAATATAATAAAATAAAGACTCAAGGCTTCTCTTAATCTAAAGTCGTTAAAGGAACCAACATCTGTTCACTGTTTTATATTTTATATTTATGTACGACGATTTTCTGACAAAGATCTACTATCGACCTGGTTATAAATTATTATTAATAAACCGTATCATAGTTAAGTATTAAAATATTCTCCATTACATCATAGTTAAGGACTCCGTTTTCACTGTATTATTAATAAATACCAAATATGTTAAGTTGCCCTAAACAGTTTGGTGCGCTCTCGATCGCATGTCGATTCCCGCACGCGAGCTCTCCCCCTGTCCGTACTCAGTCATTAGTCATTACAGACAATTTACCTGTTTAAAGCTGAATCTTCAACAAAGATTTAAGTACGAAAAATACCTTGAACGTTATGTAAAAACATTTGATCGTTTAACTTGTCAGGAAATATTCGTTTTATTTCGAAATTTTAAATAAATTATTTCGTAAAACAAAACTGTTGTATCTGGTACTCCCGAGAGCAAATTAGAAAAAGAATTTTCTCTTCTAAAAACTTTTCATTGATATAAAGGTTACAGATTCAAGCAGTTTACAAGTTTTGGGTTCTATAAATTATATAGTGATTCATTATTATAATACTACTTAGTTAAAAATATGCACTTATCTTTTATTTGTATATCTTGAGAGTTAATTTCTTGATAACTGTTAAAGGTTATATCGTTGCGGTAAGGTCACGATAAAGACTGCACTCTGCAGTAAGAAGGCCGTCGGAACTGCGGACTGCTTGCAGCAATGCAGCATTCACTGATCGCATAACATTATTAAGAAAAACGATATAAACAAGGGAAGATAAAAGTTTAGATGTTTTTAACAATTACAAACAATAGTACAGATCCCACAATTTGAAGTTGAGCTGGACGTCTTTATATGGAAGGCGGTCGAACAGATCTAGTTGTTATTCTATCTGTAATATTAATTCATTTATATTGAGGTAAAATAGTTTTCATGATAGTCATTTTATAATATTAAACGTCATTTGTAAACACAATGTAAATTTTATGTCACATACAATTATAAAACAGGAAAATAACGGATCTCAAGAGTTACAAACGATGATTCCGTAAGGTTATTGTATCAAGTATTATCATTCTCATATCCGTATATTACATATTAATGACAACTTAGTGACAGATAAACCGTATAGTAAAAGTAGCATTATCTGGATAAACTTATAAAGACAATACCCTAGTTCTTCTACTCTAAATCGTTCGTATTCCAAGATGAAAGAATGAAATCAAAAGAAGTTGCTAATGGCCGCTCGCTTGCTCGATCCGACGCTTCACCTTACACTTATCTTTTTAATTTAATACGATTTTATTACTAGATTAAGTTTAAGAATCCATTTGAATTACCTTAATTGAAACAAAAAATTACAAAAGATACAAAGTCTATTAAAAGAAATTACATATTGTATATCCTATCAGAGTGAGTCACCGAATCACTGCTGGGCTTCATGTATAACATTAAGACTTTACAAACAGATATACCTATTAAGTTAACTTGAAGTTTGATTTAAACAGACGACAGAAAATATATATATACAAGGAATAGTTCCTGTGTTTTGTAACGTTGAAAGCCTTCCAGAAGTTCCACATTCTCTTGTCTGGTGAACTCCGTATATGTATAACAATAACCTCTGCCTAACTTAACATAGACCGACCTCTATAGTTTTATTGAGTAATTCCCGTGACACGTGTACTCGCTGTGTAACAAATATGTTTATAAAGCAGCCCCCATTGTGTTACATCTAATATACGTTTTAATGTTACTTCATTTACACTACGAATGTTATGATTTATCGCTATTCCAATAATGGCACGACAAGCTTTCAATTTTAAAATAATTAATTAAAGGAAATCGTCAAGAAGAGAGACTGCGCAGGGTCAGGGTCTCCAGAAGGCTCGGATACAACACCCACAAGTCTCATTAAGTTAATTTCCTAAACTAGATATCAATTTTAAATACGAATGTAGTATGTATTTCGAGAACGTACTTCAAATCGTGAGTGATCGTCGGTCCGTGGGTCCGCGGGTCCGCGGGTCCGCGGTTCCGTGGGTCCATCACGAATACCGTTTTCAGATATTAATAACGTTGTACACTAATGAACAAAATGCGCCCGTGAGAACTCCATTGTTGTAGAGTGTTCCTGGCGAGCGCTGAACCGCGCGCTGATAACGAACGAAGCCCAATTAAACTTGTTTATGCGACTAATTAATTAATGCATCACTAATACTCCGACCACTTGACTTGTCCCACCGCTGCACCGGCAGACTTCACTGGTGACTGGCGCCAACCGGGATGTTCATTATTTACAACCATTGTAACAGATATTTTGTTTTAATCATCTATTCTCTTCTGAATAATGTCTACATTTTTTACTTCTTATGATCTGTACTGACATAACAATCCCGTGAGTCTGTATTTAGACAAATAGCGAAGTGGATATCATTAATGCGTTTTTTATAATCGTTAATGAATATTTAATGCGACTTAATTAATTAAGGAACGATTTATAACTCTCAGCCCATAGCTACATATAATTTTATTTTTCAACTCTCTGATTACAAACGGATAACGTTGTAGTATGTTACTGATTTATTATTTTTTGCCAACCGACGAGAACATTAATGGATACTTAATTGTGTATAAAAAATAAATTGCATCTAAACATGGCGCAAAAAGTTCACAAGATAATTAATTACACTCGCCACTAAGAATAATTAAGAGCTGAAGATTCTTTTTTTTTGGCTAATTTATACAATCTAATGTATCACTTCTCTACAGATAATCCTGGCTGATGAGTGCACGGAGGCCGAGGGTCGAGCGTGGCATATGAAACATTTTGCGTGTCAGGAATGTTCACGGCAGCTGGGTGGACAGCGGTACATCATGAGGGAGGCCAGACCGTATTGCTTGCCTTGCTTCGACAATTGCTTCGCCGAATACTGCGACGCTTGCGGAGAGCCCATCGGCGTGGATCAAGGTCAGATGTCTCACGAAGGCCAGCACTGGCATGCTACCGAGCGGTGCTTTGCATGTCATACGTGTAGAGCCAGTCTCCTCGGGCGTCCGTTCTTACCTCGCAAGGGGGCTATATTTTGTTCTATAGCCTGCTCCAAAGGCGAACCACCAACGCCGTCAGATTCGTCAGGTCCTGGACCGAGACCGCCCCGTGTGCCAAGACCAAGAAGATTGCCTTCGCCGAAATCACCAGAGAGAACTCCACCGAGGGAAGCCTCTCCCCACATAGATGCAGATTCGGAACCGAGTGCTTCTCTCGCAACTGAATCACCGCCGCCTCACCCGCCGCCGCCGCCACATCCTTGCCTGAGCTTAGACAGAGCGTTAGCTGACTTAAAATTAGAACAATCCATAACCGAGCACCAGATACCACCGACGCCAACCTCAGATGAAGTCCAAGAGTCCCCGGAATCCAATTGGAAACCACCTCATCCTGTGGAAGCCCAAACGGTTATAACACCCGGTCATTCTACGTCAATGCCCGAATTGACGCTCGTAGATGGTAGGAGTCAGAAAAAGCCCCGAGGAGGCCGAACCGTTCGATTTTGTGGTGACGACAACGAAGCCTTCGAACCTGATGAACCTGAACGGAAAGACAAAAGTAAAGCGAGAGATGACGACGCCAGCAGTTACTGCAGCACGTGTTCTTCATCTTCCTCGTCCACCGAATCATACACTCTGCCTACTAGAAGAGCGTACGGCGGAGTCAGAATATCGTACGTGCCAAACGACGCCGTCGCTTGCGCAAAGAGGGAACGACAGAGAAAGAACAATCAACCAGATAAGAATTGTATCATTTCGTGATCCTGGCTGTTCACAGCGCCACATCCCTCCTAGAGACACCAACCTCCGAGTGAAAGACTGAATTTCGATAGTTTTATAGCCCCTACACGCCATAGTATTATAATAGTGTAAGCAAACTGTCTTCCTTGGATGAAGGGTACATGTGATGAATTATAACGCATTCGTAATGTTTTGACACGTCGTCGGACAGATAGCTTCCACTATAAAAGGTCTCTAAATGAGATTTCAAATACATTTTTTCGCCTCACGGTTTATTTAATCCCATAATGCGTGTCCCATTTAACAATGCACAGCTTTTTCGCTGATTTCGAAAGTGTTATATTATTTTGTGAATGTCACCGAAGGGTTCTCGCCTCTCGGTCGTCGGATCGTTAAAGCTTTAATACATGTAAAGGCTTAATTTAACAACATATCTATAATTTGCGTATTTTCATATCGTTTGTGAAACGTTCTATTTGAAACATATCTCACATCGCCACGTAGTTAAGGATTCGTGTAAGAGTTTGTAAAGAAGACATGAGTACAAAATTGCCTTACTTATATGACATTGTAATGTGTGTTCAAAATGTATGTACATACGACGTTAGATAGCTGTAAACTGTAAGGTTGCCTTCCTCTGAAATGTTATATTGAATACGTGTATATTAATATAAAACGAAAAAGAATATGACTGTATGTTTGTCTGTGAGCTCTTTAAATGAATATGAATTAGTTTTTGAGATTGTTTTGTGTATTTGTTTAATATTTTCGTAGTTCTTAGTAATGAAACAAAAAAAACTGATTGAATGCAAACTGTGTTATTGTCTACAGTCTTGTTGTTATGTAATGATGAGACTACTGAAAATTGTAATAACTTTAATTGGAGCTAAATAACTTGCATTACTAGAACAGCGATCCTTTTTAATATTTGTCGTATATCTAAATTATTTGTATCTTTGAGAATAAAAAGTTTTTCTTTTATAAAAGTTGCATTATTTTTTAACAATCCAACAGAGGATCTGAATGCATCACACTCCTATCATAATGCTCGTCCGTGTTGAACCTTCGTCCTCAGCACCATCGATGTAATGCCTCGTATTTCCACTAACTCCGAGCCGACCGGACGCGAACATTAACTAATAGAAACGCGGTCTATAATCTCATAAACGTAACGTTACAATCGAGCTGTTACTGCAACCCATCGTCTGTGAAAGCGTCATGTGAACAACACCTCGCCCACAATGACATACGGAAGACCCAACTCTTGTTCTCGCCCCCCCCTCCTCTGTTCCTCCTCCCTCCAGGGACTACAATACCTAGACTCTTCACTACATTAAACCGCATAATTCCCGTTTATTCCATTTCCAAAGCTTCGCCCGCCATTTAATGTTACTTACAATCAACTATGAAATAGTGACCGCCTCATTTGTTTATTAGTTGAGAACTATATTCTTAGTAACTTCAGAATATACTCTATTGAATATATATTGATAATTTATTATTCATAGTATTTATTATTTTATATAAACAGATGTTTGTCCAAGTCGAATACATAGCTGTAATGTCATTTAAATTGATTGTTGAAGTATTAACAAATACAGATAAAAAATATGTACAAAAGGGAATACAAATAAATAATAGATGTTTATAAAGGAGCTTCTAATATGAATGACTGAAATCGCTTACTTCATATGTTCTTAGCAATAAATAAAACATTTGCCCATAATGAAAATAAACAATAATACTGTTAGATGCGATACTTTACTACAATATTCAGCGAATTATAACTTCAATACAATATGATTACTTCACAATTACAAGTTTTCAAAAACAATCTTATACGTGTTACTTTGAGTCCTTCTAGATATGGACTTCTCACTTCTCTGTATACCAGTATTACTTTTCACAAAATATTTAGGATGTAAGTAAAGTGAACTCAATCTTATTTCGTAGTCATTATTGTCAGATTGTGTGTTTATATTGTGTCAGGACTAAGAACATTTTTAGATACATATGGACATACAATTAAAGGAAAAAGTTACGGAAGAGAAGAGTCATCACCAATGGACGTAAAAATACCTTTAGGAGATCTGTAATACTTCTAACAGTTATATAATAAGCAACAACATTATACACATGTCAGATACCAACGAGTGTAACTACAGTTCAAATAAACGATATAAAAATATAATTGGTTACCCTCGTTATGACAAACATAACATTTTCCGTCCACTTAAAAACCCGTCCAGTGAAGGGTGAACACTAATTAATCACACTAATATTACCCTAATGACATATTTAGTGCCTCCCCTAAACTGAAGGGTTAATTATTTTAATACTTTCAGGGGTGCGACTCAAGGTTGTCTGTAGCGGAAGGTTAAGGTTGGACCTTCGCCAATACGTCGCTTAACTCCCCAGTTTTGTTTGTTTTTTTTAAATAGTTTCGTAATAATGCACGTAAATCATTTATTGAATTCTAATAAGAACAAACTAATTTGACAGTTAACGTGTTTTAATAAATATTCAAGTATATAGAAACTTGTAAAGTTGAAATAGGTTCAATTATGTTGCCGCCGGTGTGAAGTGTAGGTAATTAGACGACGATTTAGGTCACGATAATTTTTGGAACCGGATTGAGTTTAGTTTATACAATCTATGTTGGATCTAAACGCAGGCCCTGAAACACATGCGAGGCTTTTATATTATATTATAAATAAAATAATGGCAACACTTATAATATGTAATTATTGTAACTACACTTTGACCTTTATGTGACCAAAACTATTACAAAAATGGGACATTTAGAGGAAGCATAACCCATACTTATAGTTTGGAGCTCAGTACAAAATCAATTTAAACGATTTCAAGAATTATTACAGTTAATAAAATCGCTATTATTTTAGCGTAGTGTAGTATAATAAAATATAGTATAAGGTATAGGCAGGTGCGTACCGTATCCACGGCGGCCGTGTCTCCTGTCAGCGAGGTGTCAACGTCACGCGACCTGCCACCGTGACAGATCATCATGACATAAACAGTTTTTAATAAATCGTAATATTCATATATTTAAAACTTCTTTAAAATAAGTAACCACTCAATTCTTACTTTGCTTTTTTTTCTATTAAACAGATCATAATGTATATGATAGATAAAGGATGTAACTCAATAATTCAAGTTTTAAAACAGCATCGTATGAAACTAAGAATTGCACGATTTCTTTAAGAATTACTATATCTCACTGCTTAATGGTCTTTTTAATAATAAATATATATTTATTATATTAATTAATATAATATGTCGAAACTCGTCGATCTGTGTCCTAACAATGGGTAATAAGAAAACATTCCAAATGAGAAAATCTGTTACAATCCTCACACATGTACAGAAGTAACTCTTGTAACTACTCCTTAAATTAATATTTGATTAAAGTAAACTGATTGTGCGAAGACAGGGTCTCAAGCTATAGTAGGGTTTCGCAACGACAAACGAACATTCTTTGAATTCACAAGAATATAACGAAAACAATGATACATTTGAATTGTTCGAAATACATATCAGACTTACCTTACGTAATGTTATGTAACGAAAGATATCACGCTACACGGACAAAGGGAACTTAAAATAATATAGAAAAGTAAAAAAAACCACTTGAAAGAAGATTAAAAACATGGCCACACTAAAATTAAGATCATCATCAGCCTATCAGAGCCCACTGCTGAGCAAAGGCCTCTTCTCACATGGAGAAGGTTTGAGCGTTAATCACCACGCTCGCTCAAGACGGGTTGGTGATTTCGAACTTACATATAATTTGAAATTATAAGTCAAATAATATTCAAGAATATTATAATAAAGAATAGTGTGGCGTAATTCATACAGTCCACTAAAATGTACAGTCCCGGCGGTATTTAGAGTCGATGGACGGTAGGTGGTAGGGAGCTGATGGTAGATGGTAGGTCGTGGACAGGTGGCTCCCTGGACGACCACACGGTGTAATGTTACTAAGGGCAGTATCGATCACCCTCGACACTCGACCGCACGTACAATAATCATTAATGATAGAACGTGATCGGAAGACTTCTGTTTGATTAGGACTCCACGTTGGAAGTCAGCGTCTACTGCTGCAAAGAACATGAGTTTTGGAATACACTAAATGTATTATGAAATATTTGTAACTGTACTGCAGTCGACGTGTGTCGTTGTTGTTTTGAGTCAAGTATAAACGCTTCTAGAAGTCGAGACAATTGCTTTAATTACCCAAATTTAGAGTATTATAATCTCATGTGTTACGTGTAATTAGACGTTTTATTTTTTGAAGTTAACTCGTAACTGTCGCTATAAATCACTGCGACCGATTAAAGCGACCTTATAAATTATTTATGTTGAATCGGAACTCAAATAGACATTGAAATATACATCTACAACGAAACGAGTTTGGTATTCTTTTATATTTAATTCCAGCCGTATATACTCAAATATGGCTAGAAGTAAATATAAAATGAAGTATGGACCTAGATATTTTTAATTATTTTTAAATCTTCTATTCTTCTTTTTGCCCAAAAAGGAAAATGTCCCAAATATTTTTATTTGGGAACGATGATTAAAGCTGGTATTTCTTCTTATACTTTTCGTTCAATTCATCATCGAACGTGATGTTTCCATGACTCATCTCTGAACTATCTCGACCGATGACTTTTCTTTCCAGGAATTCTTGTTATTGCTCACTTTTCTTTACGTCATGGTTGAGCAATACTGTTACGTCTGTTAATGAGCTGTAAGGGGATCTTGCTGGTATCATTTATCAGTACGGCCTACCAACAGCACGATCGGTCCGGTCCGTCAGGTAACCTACCATCCACCGTTTGTGTTGAAATATAGTTTTAAATGAGTTTCAGCTGGAGGATTAAACGACTGAGAAAAAATATATTGCCGGTCGCTGTTTATTTTTTAATAGTTACAGACGACACTAAGTATTCCCTGTCGCCGTACACACTACTTTGTAATGACTTGATAAATACACGGCAGAGACAATTGACACGACCGCCACATCTGTTACTTCAATCGAAATAACTGTAGTGATTAGAAATGTTTCATTACAAACGGCTTGGTTTATTTTTAATAGTTATGTATAATAAATAAATCGTTTCATTTAAAACTATTAAACCTACATCTGCATCTAGATTTAACACAAGTTTGTAACGTCACATTAGACGAAAGGCGTTTGCCATTTCTCTTTTATAAGTGAAAACTGTTAATACTCCGTTTGTAATGAGTGGACGCAAACATGGAGTAAGAGTATGTAGGTACAGCGTAAAAGAATCAGTCAAAGTTCACGATGCAGTGTGTTGACACGAAATACATAATTCATTTGTAATAGTTTAAACTCCTGAAATCTGTTTCTATAAGAAAATAACTGTGTATTGGACACGTCAGTCACGACTCACCACTAATAATGAATTAATAGAATGGACAGATTGTTTACCTAATATCATTTCCTTCAACTATGTTTAAATAATTAATAGTTTGACAATTATATGTAGGTACTCTATGATCTCCATGGTTTCTC
>JAAAKD020000077.1:241319-262797 GCA_010014825.2 Danaus melanippus
AAACACTAATTAAAACATACCGTCTAATTGAGAACCTCCTCCTTCTTTGAAGTTGGCCAATGAAATAAAAACAAATGGAAGAAATAACAATTATTTCTTTTTACATAATCATTTTGTACTTGAGTTCGTATATTGTATGGATAAAATCATTGGTCATTTGCAAATTCCCGTTACAGTTCGATTTTAATTTGTTGATGAAAACCATAAACTAAATCTTTTGCACAACTTTTCTTTTGAAATTATTTCTTGGATTAAAAAGACTCAAGTAACCAATAAAAACGACTAAGGAACATATAAGCAATGAAAAATCAATAAGTACTTCACCTTTGTTTACACAGACGTATGTTTGGTTTTAAATGATATTTTCTGCGAATTAACTAATTTTTAAAATATAATGTATATGGACAATAGAATCTAATCTTATCTTTGGTTTAAATATTATTAAGTACTAACAAAATTATAAACCTCTTTTGTCAGAATTTAAAAGAAACTGTTTTAGTAAATACATGTACGAAACACATGTTTTGATAACAGGTATCACTGGAACAAAGTAAGGCGCTTAGACTGGACCAGATGTTCAAACCTTACATTCTTTAATCTATATCTTATTGTCTATGGTGGCGCTCGGTGTTAACAAATATGACTTAATATTACTAGGCATTTACATTTTTTTTGTTGAAAACGTCTAAAACATTTTAAATTGTTTGGTCGATAAATGAGAAACAGACGTTTACAACCTTAAGAAAAACATTAGAGCGTTGTAGTAAGTCGTAAAAGCCGATAGATCTTTATTGCAAGTAATCTTTGTTCTGTTTGTCCACGTGGCTACAGGTACCGTGAGAAACTAATAACTATTGTAACTCGCCCATTCATTAACATTTTACTAAACTAGTCTATCGGCTCTTATCTTTATCTGTGACGCTTTCGAAATATCGTATTTTGCAGTGTTCTGACACAACGTCAAACGAAGTAATGTCATTAAATAAAGGATAGCAAACAAAAGCCTAAAATGTTTTATAGACAAAATAATATTATAAGACTTCCAAGATTTTTGTAATTTGTTACTATACAGAGTAAAGCCCGTCACCCGTCTTAGTACGCCGTCTCCATTGATGGACGGAAGTAGTAATACTTCACGGAATTCTTCCAAAGAAATACTATTATTCAGTGAGAATTGTTTCGTGTGATCAATGAGTCCCTAGCCCTGTTACATCTACGAATATTTACATTATTATTTCATACAATAGACGACACCTGCGTCTGGACAGCGGCCAACTTGAGTAACACTATTGTTCGACATATTTTTGGCGTGTGAACAAGATTTTTAAATAGTTTTTTTATTATTGTGTCGTCACGTATTAGATGGGACAATTATCGGATGTTGACCGTGCGGTGCCGTGTTTATATTCAATACTGTAATACTTTAAAGATCTTATTGTAAAATTATTACTAAATCGGTACTGGCCCCTGTCCTAGTTGACCTAGATTGCGTAGGTACAGACGATAGACTGGTCCAGGTAGGCTGTGGTTCACGTAGGCAGTGTCTAGAACACATCAGCAACATGAACCGTGTTTTAGGATTTAAAAATCAAAAGATTATAAATATATATTAATTTAAAATTGAAGTTCCTTCATTGAGATTAGGTGTTATGATTTATGAATATTTTAATGACATTTTCATTTATATAGTGATGTTATGAATGATAAAGTACATCCAACATACATATAAAAAGGTGACAAATGTTGTAATATCTAAAAATACCTGAAGCAATAATCCAATTTAAACGGGAATGTCTAGAAACCCTACGGCTCTAGGAGATGCCGGTACTCCTACACACTTCCTTGTCTAAGGAGGAAGTGAACTCATCATTGGTACCATTTACATAATATTATTAATTTTGCATTAATTTTGACGGACCATACAGTGTGTGAGGACATATTTAAATATTAATATGACAACATGTCCCGGGACGTGTCATCTCCCGCGGCCGGCCGCGAGGCGTCGCTCGTGTCAGTTTAGCTGGAAGCGGCGCCATTACAGCAATTGCCGTAAGCAGGATGAAGACGATTTAGATCTCCGGGTCTATGATTCACGAGACCTCGAGTTTTTGGCACAAGAGAATTGAACATAAATTGTTGATTGTTCTCAAGAATACAGAACACATCACGGCTTATCTCAATTCTCATCAACGTCCGCTTTCCCTTCAGTCGGCCTGTTCCGTGTTCCGTGTTCGAGCGCAAGGGTTGAGGTACATGTCTCGTGACGTCAGGCGGCGACCTGACCGTGTATGTGTGTCGTCGCCTCCCACGTACCTCCGTAATAGAAGTTCGCGTCGAAGCTCGTCCCCACTAACGGCAGCGTGAGAGATTTATCTCATCGACTGTTTACTTAGTTTTCTAAACGGATTCGTATTCCCCGATGCCTGTATGCTTTCCAGCTAACCGGTAAACGACGGCCGTGCGTAGCGATAGTGTCCGCGGACGGAAACAGTCCATCGGATTACGATACTTGGAAAAATGTGAAATAAAGGTCATAATGGCTCGCTATGATTATGGTAGCGTTTGCCTGTTTCGGAGGAAAACCCAAAAATCAAGGGAACTTTCAAAGAACCATAGATCCACAATGAATTCGTAGACCGCCGCTAATCGGCCGCACAAGACGAGTCGATCGATTATCGAATCTTATTGCGATTGTTTCATTGACATGTCTACTATATAACTTTAATTTATCTTTCTCTTTTTTTTCTAATAGCGTTTAAATATATGTTTAATAAGTTTAAATCAAAAATCCCAGGTTTGAGAACATCAAATGAAATCAATTTTTACATGACAATGAATTCCCCATATAATGTTTACGATGCCTTAAATTTCCTTTGTGTTCACATCTCATATAATTATTTCAATAACGGTCTAAATTTCGTAAACAATCCGAGTGTTATTGTTTACTTTTCTTGTGTTATCAATATATATATAATATTAAAGACGTCTATAACAATCCGAACTCTTGTTTGAGATGTGACCTGTCCACGGTCCGCCTTAAGAACAATACTCGTCTCGATTATAATTACAACCGTGTTTACATTTCACTATCGTCACCTCCAACCAAACAAAAGAAAACATTAAAATAAACCGCGGACAATACAAACCATAACAAAAACATTTTTAGAAAACACACACAGGTAATGTACCTACGTGCCTTTTTTGGTTTTCAAATAACTCATCCATAGAGCAAGCCCTCGATGCTATATACATATATATATATATGAATATAAATATTATTTGTACACCGTTTATAATAAAAGATCGTCGAGCTTGAAATCAAACTGAAACAATGTAGAAACCGCATTCAGATCAATCACAGGCAATTTGTTGATATATATCTAACTCAGAAAATTAAGAAACACGAGTGAAATCAAACCATCTTTATAAAGGAATATAGGTCACTCAAACCACCCCTCATTATCGAAGCCGAGAACAAACATTAAACAATAATGTAACGGTTTAAATCTTCTTAATTTGACCTCTATCCGTTACGCGGTGACGTTTTCTCGAGAGGTCAACGTAAATTTGATACACCTACATCGACGTGCCCGTATCAAAATGCAAGATACCGATTATCGGCTCAATTGTTACAACGAATATTTAGCCCATTGAAGTACCTACATATCTGGTCTGTAGGTACCTGGCAGTTCACTCAAATGGTTAAACCACTATTTCCTTCGTGAGTCAGAACACCTATGTTTAATCAGTCAGTAATGTGAGCATTGACAATAGCCAGTGTTTGATTGGCCAGTATTATAGATCTGAGTGATACGCAGTCGAGATATGAACCGCTCACAGCGCTTGTAGGAATCTATCGATTGGAAAGTATTAGAAAAACGAAAGGAGAAAATTGCAAGGCTATTATATAATAATAACTGGTGACAATTGTTCCCCCACCTATATCACTAAACAAGATCCCAGTATTACTAAAGTTTAGACTTGTATCATATAAAAACGTATATACATCATCCTGTTTATACTGGCCGTTCCTTCTTAGGGAAGCTCGCTTGTATGTATATAACTGTACCTACAAGTAATGTAGCTCCTTAGTAGTCATCAGGCTTTAAGACCTAAGTGGAATATATTAAGACTCAAGACGCCTCGCGGAGGTTCTTCCCACGACCCGCAGCTATCTGATAAGCTTGATTTCTCAACATATTATGTTCCTTTTGAAATGATTGCGCTAGGAATTTAATATACATGTGACAGTCTCACTCTGCATTCTGATTCAACTGATTGCAACGAACAATCGCTCTCCCTTTAAGATTATATTTTGTAATTTATTTAAGAGAACCGTTCAATGTGGTTAGTGGATACCAAGCATCAACCTCGCCGTGTTTTAAACCCGCATGAAGAAGCATTTTTGTAATACTATGTATTAGTTAATGTACAAAACATTCGAATAGAGTTGTGAAGATCTCGGAAACTACTTTTTAAGTGTCGCAGATGAAATCTATCCGCATTCATAGTCTCGATGACAGTTTTGTTAGTGGGCATCGGCCATCACTACACATCCATTCATACTTTATGTGGGCAGACCATTTACTCGGTCGTAAAATCTCTTTGATGAGACGATTGCGTCACTCCACTGAATCTAAAGCGGATAAATACGTTTTAATTATAAATAAAATTGACAGCATGTCCCGGAAAGGACATCAATGAATCGAGACCGACCGACGTACGACATATGAAATCATTAGTCTGCAAACATTCGGCTTAAGAACTCAAGGAAAATTGAAAAAACTAAATATTATTAAGACAACTTCCTAGCTTTCAACAGTTCAAGCACCATTATGGAATAGTCTTTAAAAAAGATACCTTTATCCTAAGTAATTCGTTACCACACCATCAACTTATTTCAAAAAATACCTAACTAACCCGTCAACCATCAAATCTTCGCATACATACGAAGTGAACTCATTCGCAATATAAAACTTTTGCGACCACACATCTATATGATCTAAAACGTGTCAAGTTGATGATAGATTTTTTTAGCGGTAGACGAGTTGTTAGTGCGCCAATCAAGATTTTCGTTAATATGAGGATGGCACTTCATTAAACAATGTCGTGATAAAAGGCAGGTGACACGTGCGTGAGTTTTTCTCAGCCCACCCTGGAGAGCAACTGGTGGGAGACACAAAAACTGGTACAGAGCTTGTGGCATGAGATAACATTAAATAATTGATGTACCGATTGTATTTATTGTATAGAAACAAAACTTAAAATTCAGTACATAGTTACATATTCGCTTTAAAATAAATAATTATAAGTTATTTAGTACTTGTGTCAGTCGAACTAAAATTAACTCAATGGAGACCATCTCACAATGAGTGTGAGTATATATTTTGGTGAGACGGGTTTTTGTTATTTTAATTTTCAACAATATCAAATAGTTTACGATCTATGGAACACGGAGAGCGGCGAGCACGTGCTGCCATCTGTCACAGGAAGAGGTACTCGAGCGGACGATGGGCTTCATGAGGGCGAGGAACGTGGCACAGGCGCGAGGGACCGAGCACAGTCGCAAGGCACAGGCACAGGTGCGAAAAACTGACTCGACTGGTTTGATCGGTACCACGTACAGGTTTGATGGAGGGCATTATTGATGATGCTTTGTATTTGCTCCGCGATGTCTACTTACGCTGTTTTCCCCGTATTAACATTCCAACTATACTTATACAGCTTAACCATACTTATATACAGTTAAGTTCCGTTCCTCAAAATCCTAGAGATTAATAAAGAGTTCTTTCTTGGAACGTAAATATTTTTGATTCCTATTAGAGGCCGACTTTTCATAATCTATTACAACTACTGAATCAGTAAGGAAGTTCTAGTTGTTTTAAATTGAGATAGACCATATATGTAGGTTGTCATTGTAATCATGATAGGACGGCGGAATGCCTAAAATCGAGTTATTTAATAACTAGCAAACAATACAAGGAAAGACCTGCAACCAGAGGTCAGTTAGCAGCCAGCAGAGTTGCCAGCAGACGGACGTAACACGGTGCACAATACAACACTAAATACTTAGAATTGAGTTGGAAGATTTCGCGGGCATAATGACAAAGTGGGACGGGCACGTAGGCATGTTAATTGGACGCAATGACCACGGACGATTCCTATAATGGAAGCGGTGTGGGCCGAGCGACGCTCCGTCTAAAACAGCGACCAGGTCTCGGAGCCCCGGCTCAGCGCCAGCAGCCGCCGCTGTCGTCCGCGGCCCGACGCTCGCAGGACGGCGGACGGCTCAGACTACACTGGTGATGGAAAACGATCCTCACCGTATCCGACGATTGTCTGGTTTCGCCTCGACTTGATGTGTTCATTCACAGTTTTGTTAGAGATCCTAATCAAACAACACGTCTTTTAATTTTCCATGTTTTTATGATTCACATTCCTACATTGTTACAACTTTTTAATTTATTGAATCTGATTTACTTATAAGTTGCTCATTAATATATCCTTGCAAATGTTAACTTAAATAAACTAAGTTTTTCGAATACTTTCTGAATTTACTACCCAGTATCCGATGAACTTGTATAATTTAAATGTGTGCACGCGCAAATCTTAGATATGCCACCTTGATTTTATATTAAATTCTATGAATAAATATATGATAAAATTAAAAAGGTGTAAATAATTATATGGTGTATTACTCGTCCACTCCGTTTATCCAATAGTTTTCAAACATTTCATTCTTCATTTCCTATATTTTTTTAACATAAACTACACACAGACCTTGTTAAAATTAATCAGACAAAGAAAATGTCATATAAAATGTATCTCATGATTCATATATTTTCTTTGTCTACTAGACCAAAGTTGATTATTGCAAAGTTATCTGGAATGCAGCATTGTATGCGTGAAACGTATTTTATCGATGAAGAAAACATTAAAATGAAATCGAAGTAAACACAACAAGGGTCGGTACTCATGCTTACTCGTGAATTATTCCAAAGGGTCGGTGTAATAACAGCAACCTGTTAAGTAAGTTGACGAAGTACTAAATATAATTTAAATCTTTTAACTGCTCGCGTCATCATCCTGCCGAATTCCCACAAATCGGTTGAGTTCCGTGACTATGGAAGTCCAAAAACGTGGTTAATCTACTTCGGTCGGCGTCTATTTCGGTCATTGTCCATTGGGAACTCGTGATACGCAGCTATTCCGGGCGGGGCAGGCAGGCAGGTTTTCGGGGAATGTCAACAAACGAACGGGCATTCATTCAATGAACCCTATGCATGCGACGCCGGCGGCCGGTGGCGGACCGGTCTCACACGCAGCATTCATAAAAATATGCTCCTAGGACTTGAATGGCTCGCCGCGTGACGAGTGACGGCTCTCCACAACACTTCCTTTTGTAAATAGAAAGAGCACAGTCTTGGAGTCAGTTTGGAACTACGTAATTAGAGATTTTGGATTCCATAAACTATCGCTTAGAACTATATAATATATTACCTGTCTTCAAGCTAAAAATGGTTCTTTAATCCACAAAAATAATTTCTTTTACAACTTAATCAAGAAAATAAGTAGTTTATGTAAAGCACAATTGAAGTTGTAAATTCGTTCATCTTTTAAGTTGTTAACTACAAAAAGCAATATTATATGTCGAGCGACCTTCAACATATCGTTAACATTATGCATTCCTACTTTCGGCATAAATGAGTCCGTGAAGTTTGTTCGGGTACACGAACCAATTAGTTCGTTGAAAGTTATCTTTGAACTAATTTAAATAACAGGTGTTTGACGTGTTCACCTACAACTATATGCCTAGTACATAGTGACGCGCGCACGGCTGTCACTGTCGCTTGACAGACATCAACTAGTTACTGTTCAGTTAAATTAACTAAAATAAAACAAACTTAAGATTGTTTCGGTCGAAAGGAGGTCAAGATTAAATTGATTAATGTTCACCGAGTAATTTCTAATGTTCGCTCTGTTGTTACATCAGGTCGGGTTCGAGATGACGGAACGGCGACGGCGATACGTGTAGGAGTCGCTTTAGGCAGTCGAGACGAATGAAAAACATTCTTTAAGGATTTAGTTTCGTATAATTTTCTTTTAACAAATGATCAATAGAAAACTGTATAATTAACAATGTAGCATCTTAACAGATATTCAAAATTAGCGATGTAGGTAATATTTTACATATACTTTGGAATGTTCATACAGACGATCTCACATGAATCAATAAAACACACGAGTCCGAGGGTACGGCCGGGGGCCGAGGAGCCGGCGGCGAGGTCGTCAAACATCAAACAGCCGAGGGTCGAGGGTAAAAGAGGCCGGCTCCAGGGCTCACGGGCGGACCAGAGGACCTGTCTCCTCGACACTTTCAATAACAATTTGCTTTTTTTTTTGTTTCCTCGAACAGTGCGAGCGGAATCGACAGGTTCAACAAAAGCATATAAATGAGGTAAATAAAGGAAACAGTTGACCACAGAAAATAAACAATGTTTGTATGACATAAAGAAAAGAGTGAAAGAATCCGCTCACACCGACCGGGGAAGCTTTAAACACCATCCAATGTTTTACAATTTTTTACAAAACACGAGATTCATAATGAGATTACTACAGGGAATAGGATGTAGGCGAGGCCGAGCTTAGCAAGGTTTAATATTTAATAGATGCAACCGTTAATAGTTAGGAGATGATGCGGCTCGTCACCGGTTCGTAACTAAATAATGCAGTCAATAAATAAAGGTTCATAAATATCTAATAAATACCTACAGGGGCTATATTTACAACAAGCCTTCTCGCCTTCAACTAATATAATACAGCTGTATCCCGGAGGATAGCAAAGTATAAGTTAAAAAGTAAAGTAAAGCTGTCGGCTTAACACTCGTATTACAAAATAATACTGACACCAGAGAAATACTCCATCCACGGGTGGAATGTGCCTGTCTGCCTGTCTGCCTCTCCGCTCACAAGCATACAACTCATCACAAGGCTCTGCATACAACTATAAATACAATTAACATCAATTCACAACAAGACAGCGGGCCGAGGAGGGGAGGAGCCGGGAGACCTGCACCCCGACTCACCCGTTACATACATCACCATGTTCACTACATTCCGTATGCTCTCAGTGACAGATGTGGGGTAGCATCACTTCTAACAATACAAGAGCTGGCAAGTAACATTGGATGCTGCGAAGGCCGGGGGCCACGTACTAAACAATCTCTACAAACAATAACATGCAGTGGACCCAGAGGCATGGCAGCTCTGCCTCTCTGACACATAACAATAATAAGTTTATCACTTTGGATTCCAATAAGAATGTTCATATATGGTTAGGTTGCTTGCATCAGAGGAGCAGCTATTCCAAATCCTCCGGTACTGTGCCAACAACATAACGGCTCTACTTGAAGCTAGTAGTGGTAGGTACACGGTCATGGCTAATCTCACAAGTCCAATACACTGAGTATGACCCAAATATAATAATACACATAACGATTCACAGACACCGAGGTCATGACTGAAATTTTACCAACGTTACACTTCAGAACTCGGATCGAATATGTACAAAGAATTCCATCAAATAAATTATGAGCTTCGTAAATTAATTATCACATAAATTTTTTATATCTCCCGTTCTCTCACATAACTTAACACATAATCTAACTATATGTACACCAGCTAAAGTCGGTCGAGACACTAGCACTGCAGGGGCTGCGCGCACAGCTGCACGCGGCCTCGGGGCGCCGCCACGGCCACCAGCTGTACATGGCCCCGCTCGGCCGGCGGCGGAGTCTTGCCTCGCCGGTGGAGCCTCACCCAAGCGCCGAAGCACACCAGGATCGCGAGGAACACGGCAACTGTGGCGCCGCCCGCGATGGAAGCTGTCTCCATCATCAGCTGTCGGCTCGTCAGCACGTACGAGTCGTCTAGATCCTTGAACTCGCATCGCGGGCCCACGAACCCGCTACGGCACTCACAGTTGTAGATGGGGCTGTCCGAGATGACGACCGTAAAACACGCGCCGCCGTTCAGGCAGTAGTACTCCGAGTAGTCGGGCTCGCACTTGAAGGTAGGGAAGGTCACGTTCAGGCGCGGCTGCGGCTGCGGCTGCGGCGGCGGGCGCTGCGGCCTCGCGGGCCGCGCCGGCCGCTTCGAGATCGAGCTGGAGCAGGCACCCGCCAGCGCCCAAGCCGCCGACACCACCGCCAGCCACACTACCAACGACTGCATTGTCTGCACGCGCTGGCTCCGGACGCTCGCCGCTCGCGGTACGTGCACGATTTTGACATTGGACGGTGACTTATACGAAATCCGAGAGGCGATGACATGACCGCTTTCGAATTTCGAACTCGAACCCTTCGCTCGCATCCGTGTCGGCGGTCCGCCCAGACATGTTTCCTGTGTCAACTTTTTTTTATGTCGACGATCACTCGCTCATGACGGAGGCGCGGTTTCTACGAGCGCCCGAGATATCACATCGATCCCTCCGTGGGCATGTCGAAAGTGAAACACTAGATCGAACCGACTTGTACACTGTTTTCGTGCTCCTAAGACGATTATTCACGGAGCACATATACACAATGTCCCGTGCCGAAGGATATACACAAAATGGTGCTGAGCGAAACGGAATGGCACTGTACTCGACGAGTTGTCTATGCACGACTGACGGAAGGCGTCTACTGTATCCGCCATCTGCCGACGAGAATGAATGCGGTGAACTCGTCGCCTGAAGGTACTGTGTGCGTGTGTATATACACGGCCGTGACGGTGTGTGGGTGGACAGTTGATATGTGTGAGTAAACTTTTTTCTTTTGTATGGGACAAAAGAGATAAAAAAAATCCCATTGGTATAGGTTTATATCGAGCTCTATGTAATTCTTCATAGCCCCAAACTTGTATTTTGTTACGATACAACAAAAACAGGCTAACATTACTTCACATCCATCACTTAAAATGTTTCATAATATATTTAATTATTGAGTATATCTTTCAAAAAATTGATTAAATTTCCTACAAAATTACTTACTTTGTAATAGGTTGTAATAATAATTTATATTAAATTAAAATTCAACTTCAATTTGACCTTTTTCTTATGAACTATGCATTTTTTGAAGTGATATTTATTTTTATATAATCCATTCTCAACCTGCTTATTTCTTATAAATCTTTCTCTTACTATTCTGCAACTCGGACAGCTTAAGTTATTCCCGTCTAATAAGAAAAACTATCGTAATGTTTGTCAAAATCAAATTACCTCTTATTAGATCTGAAATGGTAGGTTTACAGTTGGACTTAAATAGATTAAATAATGTCTTATAAGAAAATTATAAAACGCAAGATAGGTCATCTGAACTTCATTATTTTAGTAAAAATGTGATGGCATTGTAGGTTCTAAAAGGTATTTCATAATATTTCACTTGAATTTGTCAGAAAAAACTATATGAAAGTTAAGAATGATAAAAGTTAAGATTTCAAAATTTTACATGTTTTAAGTGTAACTTGTGTGGACTATTACTTTAAAATGTTTTTTTAATTTACTTTACTTATATATTGTGTCATTATTAGAAGTAAGGTTTAGTAGTTTGTCTCTTTCCGCCAGTAGCAACATCGCGCTACCCTTCGGAGCCGAGACAGGGTCAAGTGTCAATACTCAACTATAAGTGTCAATGTCAGTCAGGTTATATACAAAACACAAAAGTATTTATTCCATTCACAGGAGTTTGCAAAAGTTTGAAATGTTTTTATAATAGTTAGAAGTACTTTGACTATAGCATTAACTTATAGGTTAAGTGTTCAAAACAATGTCAGAGTCGTCCAAATCAAAGTCCTCTTCAAGTTCAAATCCTTCGCCGACTCTACAATGCAAGGATCTTCACGAATATTTGAAAAGTCGCTCGCCTCAATTCCTTGAAACCTTATACAATTATCCCACAATATGCTTGGCGGTATATCGGTAAGTTTAGTACTTGTTATTTATGGCAATGCAGATGTGCAGGGTTTAGTCAACAATCAGCTACTATTTTGCTCTGTTACAGTATCAAATGTGATAAATCTTAAAATTATAAATATGATGTCTTAAAGAGTCTAACATATATTATCAATTTATTTCAGAGAGCTGCCTGAGTTAGCCCGACATTTTGTGATCCGATTGCTGTTTGTAGAACAGCCTGTCCCTCAAGCAGTTGTTGCCTCGTGGGTCACACAAACACATGCCAAGTATGTATATTACCCTAGTGTAAACTAGGTGGTCTCAAACTTATCTGGTCTGAAGTGCTCAATTGTCTTGACTTCACTTGAAGAAACTAACATCATATTTACTTCAATCACATGTCAGGATTCTAGGCTCTGAATCCATTTTTACTTGTTGTTACAAGACTGCTGGCAGACCTCATATAAATGGTCTATTTATTATTGGTCAGATAAATAAAGGGACTGTAAAATTAACAAGTATTATAGGAAAAATAAATGCATGAGACAACTTGTTAGGTTCAGAGACAAGTCAGTTCAGGAATGTATTTCTATTGTAATGGTTATATTAATGTTAATTTCAGAGAGCAACACAAAGCTTGCGAGGCTCTGTCGGAGCTGTCAGTGTGGCAGGAGGCTCCCATCCCTGGAGGACTGCCAGGATGGATGCTTTCACAGTCTTTTAAAAAGAATCTGAAAGTTGCTTTGCTTGGAGGGTATGATAGTTACATTTCCAACTATTTATTTCACTATATAATACAGTACTGGCTGATTCAGTGCACTTAATGTAAATGATGCATTGCCTTAATTAAAATAAATAACTTCTCTTCTTTGGTGCTTAGCCTTAGTTTCTGAACATAAAGAAGATGAGTTCTTTTATTTTAATACAATGTAATCTGCCTTAGAGGGCAGATGCACTGAAATCTCATAAATGAAAATGGCCAGTAAGACTACCTGCACTTCCCTTTACAATATTTGTCTGTCTTCATGTGTAAAACCCTTATAGTATGATAGAACTATTTTCAATGTAAGTTCTCTGGAAACATTTTTTTTATCTTTAAAATAAATAATATAACAATATTCAAAGTGAACTTCATCCATTATATTTAGTAAAGGAGCAGATTTTAAGGTATCTTTATGATCATGTTTATTGGCAGTGGTCGTCCATGGAGCATGTCGTCCTCTCTGGAGCCTGACGGCAAGGCTCGTGATGTGTCGTTCCTGGATGCGTATGCTCTTGAACGCTGGGAATGTGTTCTGCATTATATGGTGGGATCGGCACAGACGGAGGGAATCAGTGCTGATGCTGTCAGGATACTATTGCACGCTGGACTCATGAACAGGTAGACTAAAGTGTTCACAATAACTTCTATAAACCTTGTTTGATCCATTTGAAACTTATTTGTATTATTTTGTCGTCAATCAAAAAGAGAAGTGTGTAAAGTGAGCTCTAATTAATGTGTACTCTCAAAAACATACATGGGAAATATTATACATAAAATAAATATAAAACCAGCTCATTACTGATCTCAATGAAACAAAATGTGATTCTCGATGATTTGATTATAGAAATGACAAAACTAAAGTAAATTGTATGTAATATAATAGTAATTATCAATTGTAATTTTGTAGAGATGCTGAAGATGGCACGGCTGTCATAACCAGAGCTGGATTCCAATTTCTCCTTCTCAGTACGGCCAAACAGGTACATGGCTCAAGAAATACTATATTCCAACTCTTCTGTACCAAGCCTTATATGTTGTATAGAGTTTGATGTATATTTGTTCAAGGTATGGCTATTTCTCCAACACTACTTGCACACGGCGGAAAAACGCAGTCTCAGCGCCGCGGAGTGCCTCGCCTTCCTGTACCAGCTAAGCTTCAGCACACTCGGCAAGGTACATGAGTATCCGCTTCAGTCTGCACTGTGTACTAAAGTCATAAAATATTTTTATTAGGTTTTTTCTATAATCGACTGAATACATTTGAAACAGACACAGAACATTCCAGAAGATGGAATAGAGTAATTTATGTTTTCTATTCTTCCAGGATTACAGCACGGAGGGTATGAGTAACAACATGCTGGTGTTCCTGCAGCACCTGAGGGAGTTCGGACTCGTCTACCAGAGGAAGGTGTGAACTATAAACCTTCACCTTCGATACTTAGTGTTCAGTAGGACTCATAATAATAAACTGCTCAACACTTGCGAGGGTGTCTGTTGCACTCTCACCATATATATATACTATACTTTTTTTTTAAACTGCTTATAATGTGTCTTCTTCACATATATTATTCTTTAATTTATTCGGAAATTCATAGCAGTTCTCGCAGGTTCACACCAAGACCTGTTTTGCAAGCTAAAAGTTTTTAAAAATGTTGTGCCACAGAAACAATTAGTAAGAGTATTGTTTGTCATC
The DNA here is from genome assembly GCA_010014825.2 of Danaus melanippus. Classification (NCBI taxonomy): domain Eukaryota; kingdom Metazoa; phylum Arthropoda; class Insecta; order Lepidoptera; family Nymphalidae; genus Danaus; species Danaus melanippus. Next base: position 255,708 of record JAAAKD020000077.1, read on the forward strand.
AGCGTAAAGCGGGTCGTTTCTACCCGACCCGCCTGGCGCTGAACATCACGTGTGTGAAGGACGGCGTGGCTCCCCTGCAGACAGCCGCTAGCTCGGGTTACATCATCGCAGAGACCAACTATCGGGTGTACGCCTACACCACCAGCGCCCTGCAGGTGGCACTCCTGGGGCTCTTCACGGAGCTAGTCTACAGGTATTCCCACATAGAGGTCTGACAAGTGAAGTTTCTGCCTGGTTTCCCATAAGTATTTTTTTTATGCTAAAAGAGGGCAAACCGAGCAGACGGCCTACCTGATAGAGGTAGTACCGTCGCCCATAGACATCCGCGTCATAAATTTGCGTATGGGTTGCCACCCTTGATTGGGGAGAAAAAGGTGGGAAAGGGAGGGAAAAGGAAAAGGGTGGAAAAAAAGGAACGGGCAACCGGCTCTCTCATTCATCGGACAAAACGCAGCCATTAAAGACTACTTCACGCCGATCTTCTGTGAGAGAGTGGTACTCCCCCGGCCGAGCCAGCCCATATTCGAGCTACAGTAACTTGACCACACCTAGGCTTTATCACTCTCTAAGTATGGCTAAAGTCCGGTTTCCCAAAAATATGGCTAATGTCTGGTTTCCCAAAGAATGGCTCAAGTGTGGTATCTCGTAGGTTCCCTAACGTGGTGGTGGGCGTGCTGACCCGAGAGTCCGTGCGTGCTGCTCTTCGCGGCGGTATCTCCGCTCAGCAGATCATCACCTACCTGGAACAGCACTCGCACCCCCAGGTACCGACAAACCACTTCTATGATTGTGGACTATCCTACTCCGCTATCATTAGTTGAGGTAAAGTATTCGTGTCATAACGTCGCCCCCTGTTCCAGATGCTGAAGTCCGACCAGGGCGGGATTAGGACGTCGTCATCGCTGCCGCCGACCGTCCTCGACCAGATCCGCCTGTGGGAGTCAGAGAGGAACCGGTTCACGTACACGGAGGGCGTCGTCTACAACCAGTTCCTGTCCCAAGCCGAGTTCAACGTGCTGAGGGACTACGGCCGCTCGTCGGGCGCTCTGGTCTGGGCGGCGGACAGGACGCGTACCATGGTAGTGGCCAGGGCGGCGCACGACGACGTCAAGAAATACTGGAAGAGATATTCCAAGGCCACTTAGGAGGGGGTGGGGGGGGGACGCTCAATAAACATAGACAGTCTACTATCATATTGTTTTATTTATTAATAAAGTGTTACGGTCGTCTTGAGGATGCGTCAGGGTGCGACGGATGCCGTGGGTGTGGTGGGTGCGGGCGGGCGAACGGGTGAGAGGGCTGCGTGCAGCTTGCTGATTGCGGACTGGATCGTGCGCTCCAAGGACTCGTCCTCAGGACACTTCACCTCCTGTATGTGAACACGTTACATGAGGATCTGATGGTTGTTAGAGAGAGTGAGGTACGTAGTGCAGTGTCACCATGGTGGCGAGGTCCAGGTGCGCCTGTCGCTCGTTGAGCGTCACCGTGAGTCGCTCTCCGCGGAACATCTTGGCCACGGCCGCCTCGCCGAACATCTCCGACAGCATCTCGATCACACACTCCTGCAGACAAACACCACACCCGCCACACGTCATGAGACGTGAGACAACGGACAAGAGGAAGATATATTGTTGTCATGAGACATGTTGATGTCATAGTATCGGAAACGACCGACGGAACCTGAAAGGGATTTCTCCTCTCGAATATAACACCTGTTTTAAGATTTACCAGTCACAGGTGAAAAAAAAGGGGGGGAAAGTAGGTTCTTTTGAAAGATATTTGATCCAAAATATGTATTTTGCAATCTCTCAGTACAAACTGGTTAGGATTTTTTGTATATATTTCGTTGCCAAGCGACCAATTGAACTGCGTGATTCAATGTTAATTTTAAGTTAGTCAAGATTGTACGGTGAGTGATCACGGTTTGTGAGCGGTCAGTGAACACACCTTGAAGTGCATCTTGTCCAGTTTGTGTGCGAGCGGTGCGTTGGGCGCGGGCGCGGCGGCGGAGGCCGGGGCCGCCAGCAGCGCCGCCACCACCGCGTCCGCGAACATGTCCGACACCGGCGCCGCCTGCCACTGGACGGGGAAGGGGTATATATGTATATATATGTAGATTATGTCGTCCTTGAAGCGCACGCTTCTAATTTATTAACGAGATACTTATTCATCAATGTATCTGTAACAGTAACCTGGTAGTTGTTTCTTTTGATCCTGATCGCTCTTATTTCTATCATGGGTGTATCATCTTACCTGATTCTGTTCAATGTTAAACTACCCTCGGTGACTTTTAGTAATAACAACGTCTTTAAAGTTGAATTTCCCAGGATGCAAGTTTTTAGGCATTTTTAATTATTGATATTTTCCTAGCTCATTATTTTATACAGAGAAACATTTATTCTACAAGACGAGTTCCTTAAAGTGCAACTCTTTCTCCTTCCTCTACATCTCCTGGAGCACGTCCCTTATCACGAGCCTGCACCGATAACCTCCATGCGGGTAGTTTCCAATATTTATTCATATACCACATACGTTAGTGTTCACGTGTGTTAACGAATAAGTAACTCGGAACTGTTCGTATGTAGTACCTCGAGTGTGACGAGCGGCAGGTCCAGCGTGAGGTCGATGCAGCTGTAGAGCCTCCAGCGCGTGTCGCTCAGGAACACCACGGGCCCCGCCAGCCGCATCACGGCGTGACGGACCAGACCCACCGGAGCCCCGCACCACACGGACACGCGCTGAGACACCGACGACTGGGACAGGTCCGTGTACTCTGGACGGGATAAAACACGCGCACATACACAGTGGACAATACGACTCGGTACTGTATACAGTATGGGTGTGGTCTAGGTCCACACAGAACTTGAGCAAAATAATTTATTCCAAAAATGACTAGTAGAGAAGCGGTATCAGTCATCAATACGACGGACAAAAAATGTAAGCTCTCATGCAGCGGTTTAATATTTTGGGATAGAAAAACCAAATATTCTCTATGGTACAATTTCCTGAGACTGGAATGTACTCGACTGACGTTCAATATGTTGGTAGATGGCAATGTCTATCAATGTGTTGGAAACGAAATAACTTAGTATTAAAAACATTATGTTCCACCAACAGTAGTCTGCCTGTTGCCTGTTGTCTGATGTAGACGACATAAGTGACTCACTGTTCAGGTCGGACGGCGCCAGGATGTGATAGTTGAAGTTCCTCTTGACCAGGACACCCTGCAGCTGCGCGCCCGGCAGCGGCGGCTCCATGGCCAGGGACCCCATCACCTTCACGACGGGTGCATCAATGTAGGGCTCGTTATACATTATCAAAAGAGCTATCGTTTTTAAAGGATTAATATTGTATGTTTGTATAATAACCAAAGGTTTGAAGGTAGACGGCTACGGGCTTTGTATTTGGACTCGCTTCCCCGATCAGAGCCGGAGGGAGTTTAAGTTTAAGATGATTATTATATTACAATCCATATGGATTGGTGATCAGCGAAAGGCACTTGAAGACAGAGTGTACTAACCTTAGCGGTCTTATCCCCTCTGAAGGTGAGGGCCAGCTGCTGTGTGTTCCTGGGCGTGTGGATGGCGAGGCGGCCGCGGTGTTCGCGCTGCAGGGCTGCCTTCAGACGAGACATCTCGTTCTGTTCCCCGTGGACTAACACCTGGGATACACAGATGATATTACAGGTGGCCAGGGACTAGGGAGTGTTAGGACAGATCTCCTGAGGTCTTCTCTGACGGAACACTGCCAGTAACGGCTATTGCAACTCAATCCATTCATTGATCAGACCTGTAGAAATCTTCTGAACCCTCCTAGCTACTTGTTCAGGTGGAGGCTCGTCAGACTTATTCAAAGGAACAAACAAACAAACTTATTTAAAGGAACGGTTTACATAACAAGTATTGGAATCGTCACCTGAGACTGAACGGCGAATGGATTAAAGGTTGAGAAGAAAGTTAGTTACCACGTGAGGAGGCTTCAGAATGTTAATGAACTCGGAGGTCTGCTGGTAGTCCGTGTGCGCGGAGAACGATATGTAGTCGACGGACATCTTCAGCGGCAGTTTCTGTCCGGACATGGTCGTGATCTCTTCCGGCTCCGACAGTATAGTTTTGGCTAGGGTGCCTTCCACGCAGTAACCTGGAAAGGACATTTGATACTAAACCTCCAGACCTGACCTCGAGCAACTGAGGACCATTCGCTTGTCTGTTAAGACTGATCGCCAGTGTCGGTAGTGTCCACACTCCAGAGAGTGAGTGCACTCGGTGACCGATGTCTACGATATGATATATAAATGATGACCTGCTATGATGACGCCGTTCTTGGGATCCGTGCACCACGACTCGAACAGTTCCCGGGATAGGCCCGACTGCATCATACCCGGGGAAGCCATGATCACACACGGCCCTATGTCCTCGAAGTGATCTATGCCCTGGAAATATTGTGACTCCACATTAAAATTAAAACTTGACAGAATACGTGAAGAAAAGGTGTCGTACTTGATATTTATTGCATTGTGGCTCTTGCGAAAATTTTATGCTCGCGATAAAGTCAGTGGTGGTCTAGTGGTTAAAAGGTCCGCCTCTCATGCATGAGGGCGCAGGTTCGATTCTGTCAAGTACCAATGCGATGTTCCGAGTCATATGTACTTTCTAAGAGTATTTAGACATCACTGATTAATGAATTCCCAAAAAGGGTTGATGTCAGGCAGGCGGCCGGTCGTAAAAACAATTAGCCAAAACTATTCACAACATGTAAGGCAGACCCTGGCTAAGGCTGGGAAATTGCCAGGTAGAAGATGATATCTTTGTATTGATTTTTTCTATGCAGAGCCACATCTTGACGAAGATAGTCATTACCTGAAGGAGGCATACACACATGAAAATGATAATTTACTAACACATTTGGAGAATATTATTGTATTAATCGATTTTAAGATGAAACGTGATTGGAAATGGCATTTTAAGTTATAATTAGACCAAACACAGAATACGGTATTCGTTACTTTAATAAAGTCTAACTCCAAGACAAAAAAAGAAATGAAACGTGTGATCGACGTTTATATAAATGTATATAAAGTTGTTAAAATATATTAATATTGAGTCATTATGAATATGTTTGTTATAGCTATCCGTTGTCAGGTTCAATGAATCATTAATATTATATCATACGAATCGGTTTCAATGTAATCACTGTGAAGATAAACGACTCTCGGTTCTGTTAAACATTGTCAAGGTCATCTTAATATTCAACAGCTGCTGATAATTCGTCATAAACAAGGAGGGGCGAAGTTTATATCGATATTTCGTATCTTATGTATTGATATCGATATTTATTATAAATATATATTATTTATAGATTTAAATAAACTTATTGCTATTATTATATAAAATATAAATAAGTGTTTTTTTTGACAGACGGTATGTATTGATATAGTGAAGCTAAATCGAAGTGATGTTCATTTCTCGATTTGAAACTTCCTACGACTTTTAAGTACATATTTTATCTAGCATTAAGTTTATCGATCATAAAATATTAATATGCGTAATTATATTGTTAATTAATTCAAATATTTCAATATATCGGCGGGGTTTTAATCTTATCGTAGTGTATCAGTGAACGGTGAAGGCGGAGATCACAGTACATCCCTCGAGCTCGACTCGACAGAGCCACTACGAATTTGACAGCTTGAAGCAACAGGTATTGTTACAACAGTAAATAAAATAATTGTAAATTCGATCTCAAACAAAGGGGACTATATTTGGAATCAAAGCAACCGTTTCCTAGGTTATCTATTTTTTTATCGAAAGTTATTTTTTTCATATTAATAATAATTACTGTGTGTGGAGTCGATGGACTGGTTGAGTCTGATTTAAATTATTTTAATGTCAGCCGGTATGATAAGAATTAGGAGTAGTGATCATAGTTGTAGTTTCTTTTAAATTTATGATCGTTTTCTATTTAGAAAATAAATTTGTAAAGACGAAAGTGTTTTCTTGTTTGTTAACGTATTATTCATAGCTAATTTCATGAAGTGAAAGATTATTTTTTAAAAGGGTCAAGTGAAGAATCCTGATTAATTGTATTTCCAGAGGCCATGCTACCGAGCAGTATAAAGAGCTACATCATCAGATGGCTCGAGGACCACAGAGCGCTGGTGGTGTGCGTGTTCTGTCTCCCCGCCAGCTTCCTGTTCACCTTACTGTTGACACTGAGAGCCTTCGCCCGCAGCCTGACCAGTGACCCTCACAGCCACGACAGCGCCGTCCGGTGCATACAGTCGCAGGTCTGACGCCCGAAAACCTTAGTTATCATTTACATTGTTTTGATAACTTGTATTTCCGAATGGGTCTCAAACTTCTCTTTAATTCCAGGTCTTAGAATGGAACAAGCTCCCGTCGAAGAACAAACGTCTGCTGTGCACGTCCAGGCCGAACTGGCTGTCCCTCTCGACAACCTTTTTCCAGAAAAACCTGCACCATCAAGTTCCCATCCCTCTGTATGATATACTGGAACTGGACGAGGAGGCGGGGACTGTGAGGGTGGAGCCCATGGTCACTATCGGAGACATCACCAGATACCTCATACCCAAGGGATATTCATTGGCCGTCACTATTGAATTGGATGACGCGACCCTGGGCGGTGAGCTCCCCCACATACATACCCTATACAAAGAACGGACCATGATGGGTTTATATCGCACGTGTGACGACAGACCGACTCACTAAACAGCAGTGGCGTGCCCAGCATAGATGCAAATAAGCAGTGCATACCCTACGCATATAACAACTAAAACTATATTATTTAATTCATACTTACATACGATTAATCATACATTACTAAATACAAATGTTTACAGACATTTAAAATGACATTTCATTCACAATTTCTTAAAAGCGCCATCTATAAAGTACATAAAACGAAACATTTTCGATCGGCCGCTGCTAACTACTAGCGCCGCTGTGGAGCCAGAGCGGCGATAAGCACAACCACTCTCTGCTTATTTTCCATTCAAAAATACTCAAGGACGATCTACAAATCTCGTGTTGTATGGAGGGAATGTTTGTGTATGTGAGTGTGAAACTAAGCA
>JAAAKD020000077.1:262897-288200 GCA_010014825.2 Danaus melanippus
TAAATGAATACTTGGTAAAGATCTCATTATTATCAATGTTTTAGAGGATGAAATTATGAAAATTGGTATTTTTTTTTCAAACATATTCTGCATACCCTACCCAGAATCTCTGTGCACGCCACTGCTAAACAGAACACACGATGGCTAACGACCAATATATCTCGATGAGCAAAATGGTTATTTTATAACATGGAAACAAGTTTTTACCTTTCAGTTCATTACTTCTCACGTTAACCTTTAACTTATTCCGCCTCTAAGTGAGAGAAAACCATTTACATCATATATATGTGAGTTAATATTTGTCAGGTCTCGCCCTCGGGACCGGCATGTCCACACACTCCCATAAGGCCGGCCTGTATCACGAGACGGTCACCGGCTACGAGGTGGTGTTGGGAGACGGCTCGCTCGTCACCGCCACGGCCACCAACGAGCATTCTGACCTCTACAAGGCCCTGCCCTGGTCGCACGGGAGTCTCGGCTTCCTCGTGGCGCTGACGCTGAAGATCGTCAGAGTCAAACCCTACATCAGAATCAAGTACACGCCAGTACGAGGACAGAACAACTACTGCCACTTGATGAGGAAGTTATCCGGAACCTACGACGCCGAACCCACGAGGCACCCGGACTATATAGAGGGGACGGTATTCAGCAAGGACGAGGCGGTCGTCATGACGGGGGAGTACGCCGACCATGACGGGAGACTCGCGGTCAATCACTGCTCGAGGTGGTACAAGCCGTGGTTTTACAAACATGTCGAGTCCTTCCTCAAAAAAGGCGAAGGAGAAGAATTGATCCCATTGAGGGACTACCTGCTGCGCCACAACAGACCTATCTTCTGGGTCGTGGAAGATATGATACCGTTCGGCAACAATGCACTATTCAGGCTCTTGTTCGGGTGGCTGTTACCGCCGAAACCGGCCTTCCTCAAGTTCACGACGACACCGGGCGTGAGGGCTTACACGTTTACAAGACAAGTCTTCCAAGACATCGTCCTCCCCATTCAAGAGTTGGAAAAGCAAATAGAGGTCGCCAGCCACCTGTTCGAGAAATTCCCTCTGCTGGTGTATCCTTGTAAAATAATAGACCACGGGCCGTTGTCCGGACAACTGCGGAGACCGCACGCTAAATATCTAGTTCCCGGGACTAATTACGCCATGTACAACGACCTGGGAGTGTACGGCGTACCCGGGAAGGTGAAGGACAAGAAACCTTACGACGCCGTGGCCGCCATGAGGGAGATGGAGCGGTTCACGCGCGATGTTGGAGGGTACTCCTTCCTGTACGCCGACATATTCATGGACAGAGAAGAGTTCGGCCAGATGTTCGACCTGAGCCTGTACGAGGCGGTGCGGATCAAGTACATGGCCGAGGGAGCCTTCCCGCACCTCTACGATAAAGTCAAGCCTGAAATCGACGTCTTCTCTATCGGCAAACAAAATGTTATACGGGGTTAATAAAATATTATCCGTACAGCATGCTTATAATTGGCGCACCCTCCGTAGTCTGTACTTACCTTTAAATTAGATATGTGCCTGAAGACGAAAGGGTTGTTGACGGCGATCTGTCTCCGGATGCGGTCGTTCATGGCGTTCACGTAGGTCTGGTACACCGCCATGCACTTCTTGGCGAGAGACGACGCGTAGTAGATGGGGATGTCCTGCAGCTCGGGGTGCAGCGACCAGTACTCGTCTGGAGGAGGTGGCCATAAGGCTTGTTAACGCATCGCAAGCCCTTATAAAATGTTAAAAGATTATTCGATTTCAGACACAATGAGGTATTACTTCCTATACAAGTGGCCTTTGTAACTAAAAGTTTTGGTAATACTTGGCTAAGGCCTTGACTAACCCTGAGTTTGAGTTCCAAGTGGGAAATATATTTTACACTAAGCTGAGTTGGGGAATACAAAACGACTGAACCAATACCAAACATTAACTACGAAGAAAACCTCCATTAGTGAAATATGACAAAGATATTTGTACTCAAACTCATAAGATGGCAATGAAATATTGAAAGAGATGTTACATTTCTTATAATAATTATTATGTCTAGTTCGAATGGAGTGTGGGAGAGTGTGCGAGAGTATGGAAGAGTGTGAAATTGTGGGAGAGTGTGCGAGAGTAGGAATGTGTGCGAAAGTGTGGGAGAGTATGCGAGAGTATGGAAGAGTGTGAAATTGTGGGAGAGTGTGAGAGTGGGAATGTGTGCGAAAGTGTGGGAGAGCGTGCGAGATTATGAAAGAGTGTGAGAGAGTGGGAATGTGTGCGAAAGTGTGGGAGAGTGTGCGAGAGTATGGAAGAGTGTGAAATTGTGGGAGAGTGTGAGAGAGTGGGAATGTGTGCGAAAGTGTGGGAGAGTGTGCGAGAGTATCGAAGAGTGTGAAATTTTGGGAGAGTGTGAGAGAGTGGGAATTAGTGCGAAAGTATGGGAGAGTGTGCGAGAGTATGGAAGAGTGTGAAATTGTGGGAGAGTGTGAGATAGTGGGAATGTGTGCGAAAGTGTGGGAGAGTGTGCGAGAGTATGGAAAAGTGTGAAATTGTGGGAGAGCGTGAGAGAGTGGGAATGTGTGCGAAAGTGTGGGAGAGTGTGCGAGAGTGGGAATGTGTGCGAAAGTGTGGGAGAGTGTGCGAGAGTATGGAAGAGTGTGAAATTGTGGGAGAGTGTGAGAGAGTGGGAATGTGTGCGAGAGTATGGAAGAGTGTGAAACTGTGGGAGAGTGTGAGAGCGATGGGCTGTGTGCGAAAGTGTTGGAGCGTGTGGGAGAGTGTGTATATATTGACCCAGTATGAGTAACAGTTCCTGCGCCCTCCCCAGAGCGAACACGGGTATGAGGCACCTGCCCCCGCGGCCCACCACGTCGCTCACCAGCGAGGTGAAGCGACTCTCTCGCTCCTCTCTCTTCTCGTGGATGTGAGTGCCATAGGTAGACTCCTGGTGGTGATGAGAAAAGCTTCAATATATATGAGACCCGGCATGTGGTCCAACACAAACAAAAGATTATATGAAATCAAAGACGTGTACTCTCATTACATCTTTTAATCCGGATGATAATAAATATAAATTTAATCGAGATTGAACAATGACAACCGGAGTCGACACGCGATAAAGAAAATGTGGCTTAACCCTCACTGTATAAGAAACCAAGAATTTGATTTATTTCTGATTTAAAACTGCAAAACTTGACCCGACTGTTGTAATAACAATATAAAATATTATATTAGAAATAATATGATCATTAATATTCCCTCAGCAAGGTCTCCGTTTCTGCCGTCAGGACACTTTTTTCAATGTCGTCTACATAACTTGAAAAATATTTGTTTTTTTATTATTAAAATCTAGAATATTATCCTTTTCTTTTGTCCCTCAAGCAGCAGTTCAGAAACACTTTCTTCTCAGTACATTAGTTTCTTGAGTGTGATGATGTCTGAGGACGTCCACTCACCGTTATCAGCACGTCGGGATGTACGGTGGGGATCTCCGCGGCCATCAGATGCCTGTCCTCCTGGCGCGAGAAGTCACCCGTGTACAACACCTTCAGTACAAAATGATACTCCTTTAGTTATAAACACTACATTGAACTGATATCAGACGAGCGGCCGCCGGAGGGTTGAGGCACTCTTATAAAAGATGGAACTAACAGAGCCTCGATCATCCTGCTTCAACCAATCGGCTTCACAATAACGTGGGATGTAATGTTACAAATTATGATTGATGAAGCTGTTTCGAGGGACATCATCCGCAAGGTACCTTGTCATATAAATTGTTTTGTTTCAAAAATTTATGAATTTTCCTCAAAAATGTATAAGTAATGTGAGTCGATTAGATAAAAACTCACCACACCTTAGTATCAGGTAGTAGTAGTAATAGTAGTAGTAGAAGCTAGTTTGAGACCGACCTTGACTCCGGCGATTTCTATCATGAACATAGCCGCCCCCAGCACGTGGCCCGCGTTGTATGCCCAGAACCTCACGCCCCTCACGTCCTTCTCCTCGTGGAAGTTGATGGTTTCGATACGGTCCATGGAGCCCTCCAGGTCGGACTCCGTGTACAACATCTGCTCCGTGGATATGTTGCTGGGGAGACATCATACAGGATCCCGTTATTATGGAAGTAACGAACTAAGAAACGACTTCTCTGTCGTCTATCCAAAAATATAAGTTTCCTTAAAAGTAGCTACAAGATTCAAATATCTCACCTGACTTTAATATAATCCGAGACGAGCCAGCGGTAGATCGCCTTAGTGGCGTGCGTCATGAACACGCGGCCCTTGAACGAGGTCTTGGTGAGGAACCAGGGCAGCGCCCCGCTGTGGTCCAGGTGGAAACTGAACACAGAATGTATATATAAGAAGACTGCACATACATATACACATATAAAACATGGAATATGTTTAGTCTATAGATGTGAAATATTCACATTAGTGTTGATAAAATGATATTTTTAGACAAATAAAGAGACGCCTTTAAAAAAGTAAATCGAATTACTCCTTATTGTATCAGCTACATGACTGTCAAAGTCATACCAAAATCTGTCCAGCCATTTCAAAGATATACAGAAAAAACAAACTGACTGACAAAAAAAAATATTAAAATGGACTATGTATTTATATTAGTGGAATACTTGATGTAGTTTTAGAAATACTTAAACCTTACTGTGATATCAACAAGAGATCCACTTCATCAGCTTCTATGAGGTCCACAAAGGGCAAAGCATCCATCCCAGACAGGCCGGGGTGAATCCCACAATCTAACTAGAATGAAATATATAACAATATCCAAGAGTTCATTGAGGCTCAATAATACACATTAATTTGTTACTTAACACATACATGTTTTATAAATAATTTGGAGAAAGTTTCTATTACATCAAAAATATTGTGTGAGAGGTCAGCCCTGTGTTAGGATTCTGGTAGAATCTGATTAAAAATAACTTAATAATGGTTTGTAAAATGAACAAATAAAAACTGTGTGATCATTATGTTTAAATCAAAAGGATTTCTATTAGTTAGTCATCAGTTATGATCATCATGAGGCCAAGCCCACAACTGGACCTAGATGGCTGACGGTCTGATTAAAATCAATGAGTATAATATTGTTGGTGGTTCACAACACAGATAGCAAACAATTCAGCTCCCCTTTTCTTTCCTACTTCTATTAATAGTGAAAGCAATTGATACTATTTAACAAATAATAATTTTGTGTATGATATTTGAGCCAATCTAAATGAATGTAATTTAAAATCCTGCTTTTAGAAACTACTGTAAGACTAGAGGAATCTATTTTTCCAGATGAAACTTCTCAGCACTCCATGAATTCACTCTGGTGCCAGGTCTATTACTTTGTGGGAAGAGGAGCTTTAACAGTTCCTTGAACTTGCAATCTAGGTGTATGTTTAAAGGAACCCTTATCTTATGAGTGTTAAAGATACACCTCTACCATCCAAGCTCCTCTCTCTACCTAACCAAATTTGAAACTATCTACTAGGATGGCCTTCGAAGTATGTCCTAAGAATGAATTGATGTTAGTTCTGAACAGGCCCAAGTCTTTTAATAGGTTGTAGCGAGATATAGCTTATGATACTTTTTGACCTTCATTGCATGGTCTCTGAGGATATTGGTTTTCTACAGAACCGTAAGCTCTATTAACAAAAAGAACTTTAATAGTTGCAAAACAGAAATATGTCTGGTCTGGACACAGATGCACTGACTTGCATCTGATTTAAAACCAAATGATATTTAAAAACAAGTTTATAAATGTAGATAGCAAGTTGTCAGCTTTAGATTATAATAGATCTAATGACATCTAAGACTTTCGCGAGTTTTAGTCATTGAAATGAAACTAATGTTTTTCGGATATACTACGCGACTTTATTTTTATTTGAAACTACATACACTACATACTATAAACCGTGATCACGGTTGCTGAAAGTAGCCGAAACGTCGGGAGTATGTAGTTTCAAATAAAAATAAACTCGCGTAGTATATCCGAAAAACATTAGTTTCATTTCAATATAATAGATCTTCTTCAATACCATTATTTTCTTTCCTTTAAATTCTAACATGATGCAGGATCTGCCCACTTCTTGACCAGCTCCCCTGAAAAATAATTGTTTTATCTGGTTTTACGAACTTTTTTCAACTCAAGTGCAGCATGAAATTACTTTTTAATTAGATTCAATTCATCTTTTATATGATACTTGTAGCCAGTAGACTTATACATACTGAGACAAATCGAGAATACAAAATATGATTAACATTATAGTTTTGATCAAATAATCGTATGTTGTTTACAAATATTTCAGCAAATTAATAAAAAGAGGTTCGTTGGGTAGAACTAAGTACGAAAATGAAACATGAAATTATATATAAACATTTATTAAAAGCAATATTTACAATGGTCTTATAGTGAGTTGATCACTTTCTTCCATTGGCACGGGATCGGTGCCTCTTCTGGGGTTTGTAGTCATTATGTTTTTATCGAGAACTATCCTTAACACGTAAGTAACATACTAATAATAACAAATTAAAAGTTACAAATTACAATCGTTTGACACAACACAAACAGAAGCTCTTTCAGTATACACCGGTGGGCAACGAGGTTATAGTAATGTTGCCATTTTATCCGATATATGTCTGGGTAGAAGGCACACTTTCTTTGTTTTGGGTATTCGAACAGAAAAATAATATAACACATTACAATATAATTGGATATTGTATTTCTAAATGTTTGTAGACCTAAATTAATGCTTCCATCTACCATTTATTTCTTCATTAAAGAACTGCTATTTAAATGCTTTATTTTTAAACATTACACGGAATGATAATATTTTTAATATGCACGTTATTCTCTACAATTAGAAATATAATCAAATAGCTTTATTTATTCCACAAAAATAAGTTCATTGCAATACATGATAGGGTTCATAGTTATTTACAAAAACTAGAAATAAAAAAGTTAAAATTGAATAATTACATTCATAATAAAAAATAAATAAATAAATAACCACTTCAAAACATTAATATGATAATAATTGACATGATAAACATTTAAAAATAACATTATCGCGGTAGTAAAAATTTACATAGGTGAAATTCATAGTTTACATGCGTCTTAATTTGTGGACCCCCTCAGGGTATAAGCCTCCTCCAAAGAATCCTATTTTATTCTGTTTTTGGCTGTAGTCATCCAGACACTTCCTACGTAGGCCACAATTTCATCTTTCCAACTGGCCCACGGGCGGCCTCTGTTTCTGACGGTTAATTTTGGTTAATTTTGTGATATTGATTGTCCATCAGCTGTCAACATATTTCGCCACTTGACCTGCCCACCTCCATTTTAGACTTAGAGAGAAATGTAGAACATCTATTATTTTGGCTATCTCCGAATTTCTGCTTGTAGTACTAGTTCTCGAAGTTTTATATTCAAACAGCTTCTTTCCATCGCCCTCTTTATGTATTTTATATCTCGCCTTGCTGTCATATATCCATGTTTGGCAACCATAGGTAAGACATAGCAAAATTGTGGTGTCTAAAACTATGTTTTTCATCTCAACTGGTAGTTGTTACTTGAGAATATCCTATTGTGCCCAGTACTTCTTCCATCCTATGGCTACTTTTCTCCTTATATTTCTATATTTCGGTCTTAATGAAATGAAATTTGTTTCCCGAGGTAAAAATAACTCTCTACGTACTCGAGTGCTATATAAATGACCAGTATTGGTGTTAATTTACTGTTGGTCATGACTTTGGTTTTCTCTAAGTTCATTTCCAAGCCCACGTAAGCGCTAGTAGTCTGAAGTTCATTGATCATTCTGTTGAGCTTGTATGGCCATTTAGAGAACACAACGATGTCATCTACAAAGCGTAGATGGCTTAGGTGAACCCCATTCACATTTATTCCTTGCTTGGACCATGGTAAGTTTTCCATTACATTTTGTAGGACTAAAATAAACAGTTTCGGCGAGATGGGGTCCTTACCTAACTCCTTGGTTTATACTGAACATATACATTTTTAATAATATTTATGTATTTTGCATTAATATTTTCGTTGTTTAGTGCGTCCCAGATGCTAGATTAAGAGATAGAGTCGAAAGGTTTTTTATAATCAATAAATGCTATGTCGAGGGGTTTGTTATATTCCAAATACTTTGCGATGACGTAATTAATGGTGTGAATGTGATCTATTATGTTATATCCACTTCGAAATCCCTCTTCTTCCATATTTTGGCATGAGTAAATTTGTGAGGATATTCTTTGTAGTAAACAGAATTTATATAAGCAAGACATAAGACTTATTGGGCGGTAATTTCCACTGTCTTTTTGTTCTCCCTTTTTATATAAAAAAAGGATTTCCGATTCTTTCCATTGCTGAGGTACAGATTCTTCTTGGAGTATTTTATTAAATAATATTGTGAGGGGCGTTAGTAAAAGTTCTCTGCCGTTTTTGATGCATTCATTATTTAAACCATCTGGTCCTAATCTCTTATCTGGTTTTATATTGTTTTTTTTTGTTTCAGGATTTTCATTTCATCAAAATGTTGTACATTTGACTTGTTTTTTGGTTGATCTTGCTCCCTGTTGACTATTGAGTTTGGTGTAGAACTACACAGATTTGTGTAGAAGTCTGTGGCAATATTTATAATGTCATTTCGTGACTTACCAATTATACCCTCGCTAAAGAGAAGGGATCCAAATCTTTACCCGATCTAGTTCTCTACAATAAGCAATACTTTCTTCTAAAACTTACTTACTTTAAGAAGCCATAGCATAAACAAAAAAATACTTTTGACAATTTATCTGACTTTGACAGAAAAATTATATGTTAAAAATTTGAACACAGCACACTGAAGATTGGACATGCGTTTATATTTACATTCTTTGGTTATAAATATTTGTTCTTTAATCAAAAAATCACCTGTCGTATCACATATGGTATAATATTACATGAGTAAATGATGACGAAGAAAAAGAAGCTTTTTGATGAGGACTCTGACGAAGAAGTTACATTGAAAACAGAAAACGAGTACGCCAAAAAATACGACGCCTGGCGAGAGAAAGAAGAATTGTATAAACGTATGGTGCTTTTTAAATGTAGTTAAATAAATAGTTAAAGTTATTTCATAAACATACAATATTTTTTACAGTGGAACAAAAATATGGTTCCAAGGCACTTACCTCGGATGCGTCTGAATCTTCTGACAGTGAAGACGAAAGTGACGAGCCTCCAGAAGTATCGGAGGAGGTGGAGAAGCAGTTCCTGAAGACACTATCACTCTTGAAGACCAAGGACCCTAGAATATATGACCCCAATTACAAATTCTTTGATGAAACAGTGGAGAAGGAAAAAGGTGATAATTTTTATATACAGACAAACCTGGATAAGTGAGAGTTCAAGGGGGCACAATCTTATTCTTGCTTATAGAGGTTTCTCACTAACCTGAGTATCTGGATAACAAGGGTACATGATTAGCGTTCCTCTCTTATAGAGGTATGCAGCAATAACAAGTCACATTCAAGATATAAGAACCTTATCAAGAGTATGTATCAATATTATGAAAACAAAACAAAACTTCATACACTATTTCATTTTATTTATTTATAATTTAATTACTGTGTCAATGTCGTTGGGGTTTCTCTTTTTGTATTTTGAATATTTTCTGTAACTCGTAAATCTTGTTGAATATGTAATAAGCAGACTCAGAAAATCAAACATAAGATATTGCTTTAGGTTGAGTTTCAATAGTTATTTCATAAATGTATAGTTTATTGCCATTTGTAAGTGTTCTTTGAAATTACTGTGTGATTGGATTAAAAGAGTTACTCAAACAACACTTGTCATTGTTAAATGTATAGCTTCAATATATAAATTATGAAAAAAACGAGGAGAGTCATGGTGTGAATGATGTATGTTTATAGAAAAGGAACCGGAGACTAAAAAGTTAACTTTTGGGGAAAGTGACGATGATGATGATGGAAACATATTCAGCATTGAGAAGAAGGCGGATGTAGAGGAACCAGGGGGTGATGCTCAGGAGTTGAAGGACCAAAAGGTAAACCAACAAGCATTAGAATGTTAAAAACTTTAAAACAATACTATTTTATGTGTTACTAACGGTGTCTGACATCTCTTATGAAGTAAAAGTGGGATCTTAATTAAAAAATCTGTTTCTCAAAGATAATATATTATAGTAAGTTGCCTCTTGGTTTATATTGAATGTGATGATCACAGTTCTGGTGATGGTTGAGTGATTTACAATACATCTGATACAAAATCTGATTGAATGGTCTCAATGTGATCACATACACAAAATGGAATAAGCAATTCCTGGTGCAGATAAAATAATAAAAACTCTTGTCTTGATTTTTCTTCTAATCTTGTGCCATCACTACAGCTCTTCTTCAAGAATATAAATGTCTTCAATCCCTGAAGTAGGAATTGCCCGTTGGCTATAAGGCACCTTTTGTTAAACCCATCATTCATACATTTAAAACAAAACAATGTTTTTTGCATGTTATTCCATCTTTTTATTATTTTAATGTCCATTTTCCCAATATTTCGGTTACTTTATGCCAACAGTAACCATGATCAGATGAGAGGAAAATGCTTGTCTACTGGTCCTGTTATTTGCCATCCTCCATCAACAATTCCTTAAATTATTGTATATTGCTCTCGATGTCCACAGAATTTGTTAACTGTATCTTAAGGTGTGTTATGTATAAGTTATACTTGGTGGGTGTTGTTAAATTAACATTCTTGATGAGGGAACCTCAGGTGTCAAGTAGTATCAGCTGCCTTCTCAATTGAAATCAGAAAGTTTTATTCTGTATTTTAGTGAACTAAGAATATAATGACAATGTCTCTGACTCAACTGTGTTTTGTAGAGTGACCTCAAGGCGTACCTGACAGGGAATGTAGAGCATGTTGAGGACGAGGCTGAGCTGGCTCCGTTGCGAGCTCTGTGGAGTGACCCAAACCTCAACCAGGGAGAGGCATTCCTCCGAGATTACATATTAAATAAAAGGTCTGTATTTTATCATGTTACTATAATACCTTTAATGATAAAGGCATGGATCTTGTGGTGTTATCTGGTGTCAATATTTTTAAATTTTAATAATGGTCTATCTCTCCAATGAGGACTTCCTTTACTTAACTTAGTTTGTCCATCTACAGTTTCCTATCCATATTATTTTATAAAGCAGGTACTGGTAATATTTCCTCTACCTAAGATTGCGCAAATTGTTCATGTCCCATGTGGTATTTAAAAAAAACTTATTTTCTAGAAATGCAATCAAAATAATAATTATTTAATTATTATGCACGACATTAATAAGACTGGGTATTTCGTGAGTGTATGAACAGTTCCACTTATATTGATTGTCAATATTTCCATGTGACAGTGAGATTTCATCACTTAACTTTTATTATATACCGTAACAATGAACACTAACTATAATATTCATATTCACTTATCATTATACAGTATAGGGTATGAATGTTCTTGTTTGCATTCATCCAGATATCTCGAGGACGGGCCAGCAGCAGCCAGCCAGCTGCGAGACGACGAGGAGCTGGAGGAAGACGAGAAGAGAGTCGAGGAGCAGGGCCAGTTCGAGAGAGCCTACAACTTCCGCTTCGAGGAACCCGACCAAGAGTTTGTATGAACACCTTACCTTCACCATGTACAGACATAAGTCACACGCAGATAAGCAACGAGACGTAGTAGTAACTTCACTAGTACTTATTATTAATGATCATTCACTCCGAGACATGTTCATTAATTGTTCCTCTTAAACTATTCTACAGTTAAGGAAATCAATAGAAACCTTACAAGGATTGTGTACAAGAAATTATAATCTGATATTTATGGTTAAAAATTTCTCCTTCCAGTTGAAACGTTTTCCCCGGACGATGAACCACATCCGGCCCAAAGATACGAGCAGAGCCAAGAAACGAGCCGAGGTGAAAGAGCGGAAGGAGAAGGAGAAACAGAGGAAGATGGAGGAGATCACGAGGATGAAGGCGCTCAAGCTGAAGGAAATCAAGGAAAAGATCGCTAAGATTAAGGAAGTGACCGGCAACGAGGAGCTGGCGTTCAGAGTGAGCACACGGGGTTACTAAGATACAAGTTAACTTGTTATAATTGTCTAGGACATGGACAATAAGTTTATGAATGAAGTTTAAGGTGGAAATGTGTCATGCGTCGTGAGGAAGGTCGTCTGAACGATCACATATAACAACATTTAATTCTTTAATTGCTTTTGATCACTGACGCTCTTCATAATAACTATGTTACCTGAAAATTCTGGACTTTACAAATTTAGTATTTGTTTTGACTATTGATCAGTTCCTATAAAAAGTATTGAATTATCACAGGAAGAGGATATAGAGGGTGACTTCGACCCCGAGGAACATGACAGAAGAATGAAGGCTCTGTTTGATGATGAGTACTATGGTGAGGTGGATGAACAGAAACCAGTGTTCCCTGACCTGGACGACGAGCTGGAGATCGGTGAGGGCTCTTGAACATTATTATATTAAATACATGTAGTATAACTAACTTGTCTGATTTAAATGGTCAGACTTCTGTCGTGCTCGTGGCCTCTTTATAATCCAATGAAAGATTGCAGTTAACGGCTGAGAGTTATTCACAAATTGGGATTTAGTTTTTGTCTTGGCTTTTTCTTCAACTTCTGTTGCTATAAGCCATATTAGCTTTGACAGCGTCGCCGCGGTGGTTGGCTATTCTAAATGGGACCTAACTATAATACGGGCCTGAAGGGTCTCGGTGGTGCACATGTCCCAGGAGTATGAGACGTGTATATACAATGGTTATGACTAAACTGTCATTGTACTCCAGACAAATAGTGTCAGTGAAATATAAATTTGCTAATTATAATAATGTGTCTCTTAGAGAACTGGGATAAGTATGAACATGAAGAAAACGCTCCCGAACAGAATGAGGATGATGGACCACACTGTGAGGACGAGGACTTTAATGTGAGTTATAAACATATTATAAATAAGTTTCTTCATTCATTTCACTTTAATATATTATAAGTAATTAAAAGAAAAGTCAAAAACCTTAGAAGGACTCACAAACCTTATACATTATAACAACAAGTGTGCTTTGAGAAGATTTTGAATCCGCAAGGGAAATAATAATTTATGTATCAACAGATGGACGCAGACTACGACCCGAAGAAGGCGAGGGAGAGTTTACTGGAAGAACTGACGAGCAACATGAACAAGAAGAAACGGAACCGGAAGAAGAAGTCCAAACTGGCCGAGCTGCTCTCCGAACAGAAACCTAAGTTTGTACCGGAAGTGGACAAGACATACTCACAGTACATGGAGGAGTATTACAAGATGGACTGCGAGGACATCATCGGAGGGGACCTGCCCACCAGGTTCAAGTACAGGCAGGTCGTCCCCAATAACTATGGCCTGAGCGTCGAGGAGGTGAGGTCAACGACCTTATTATAATACCCTTAAACTGTTATTATATTTACACATTATTAAATATACATAAAGAAATTAAATACATTGTTGTCTATATCTCCATTATTTTATTAATGCCATAATGTTGACACATTATTCTTAAGAATCTCACTGGCTTACCGGCCAGTAACTAAATTAATAAAGAGGTATAGATACACTACAAACATAAAATATTCCACAAAAAAATTTTTAATTCTTTTATACATATGAAAAAAATTAAAGTTGGATTATTTGTAACTATTAAAATTAATTTGTGTTTTTGAACTGTGTATATATTAATATTCATTCAATAGTAATTAAAATGTAATCTTATTTATTGTTACTTTGTCAATGAATCAAAATAAAAATGTTAAATATGTCACTACATCCTTCTAGATCCTTCTGGCGGACGACAAAGAGTTGACTCAATGGGTTCCTCTCAAGAAGATCGTCAAGTACCGACCAGAGAATGTTGAGAAAAGTGACGTTCATTCATACACACAGAAAGCGGCCGACGAGAGGCTCAAGAAGAAGATACTGCCCAGTCTGTTCAAAGGAGTGCCGGAGTATGTACTACATACATATGCATTATATTTAAAAAAATCTGGCCAGTGTTTGCTTCTATTCAATTAATTTACAGTTACAATCGATTTTTTACGAAGAAAACACAGAAATGGCAAAATATACGTCATCTTAAGGCATTTAAATTTGTAAGAAAAGGATTGATTATAATACAGTCTTATATAATTTACAGTGAACCACAAATAGCTGTCCCATTAGAGAAGACTATCAAAAAGAAGAAGAAGAAAAAGAAGAAGAAACAAGATGTAGAAAATAATGAAATTAGTAATGAGGGGTCTAATGATAATGATAACGATGGAAACAATGATAGCGTGGAAGTTAATGATGTACAGGAAAACGATAAAAAAGAAAGGAAAAAAAAGAAGAAAAAGAATAAAGAAGACATGCAGATCATAGAATATGGTGCCCCAGATGTAGCTAATGAAGCAAGTACAAGCAACCAAGATCATACAGATAGAGACTTGAACACCAAGAAGAATAAAAAGCAAAGAAAAGAAATAAGCAGTGGCAGTGTTAGTGCGACAGAGATCCGTGGAGATGAACAGAGAAATGGATCAGGATATATAGAGGATTGGGGAGACGAAGAAAATGATACGGACAAGGTTACAGAGGGTATGAACTGTGCAGAAGCAAACACAGCACAGAGTAAGAAGAAACGAAAAAAGAAGATGAAACAGAAACAAAATGTGACGTCGACAGAAGACTTTACAGAAATACAGATTGGTGATGAAATGAAAAGTAAAAACAATAACCGGAAGAGAAAATTAGACGCGGAACCGAATGAAATAAAGAAGAAGAAAAAGCAGAATAAAACTGACAGAAAAATATCACACAAGGGGAAACAGACCACTAGCTCTGATCCCTTGAGTAAGCTCTCAGACGAGCGGCTGAAAGCGTACGGTCTGAACCCTAAGAAGTATAGGAGTTTCTTGAAATACAAGAAGTTTTAATGTAACATAAAATATATTTATATATAAGAACAATTATATTATTAAAATATCTGTTTTAAAAATTGTTTTATTAGACTTATTTTTATTTCGGAAGTCATGACTCCATTACTAACGAAGAAATGTTTTCTGGTAAAATGTAGTATTTATGACTAGCGTTACAAATGATGAGCTTCATTTGGAATTTTCATATAGAGTTGAGTTTTACACAAACAGTCACTTTTATTATCTGTGGCTTGCGTAAACGACCCCAAGCCGTTATTCGACAACTTGGACTAATAAGCTTTAAACCATTACCACCGACAACTATCATGAAAAAAATATTGCAATGGGTTTTATCGATATTTGTCTGAAGCTAAATACACTATAAGATAATGAAAACGACATTATTAGTAGCAAATTAAACTGTTTACAATTATTTTTATTGCTAAGTTTAAAAATATATATATAAACAAAAACGACAAAAAATGTATTTATGAATTTAAATCTTATAATTTAAAGTAATAAAATTTTAATAAAAAATGAAAACTAAATAGTTTATAAAATAAAATGAATCCATTTAAATCTTTGTAAATTTTTTTTTTTGCTTTAAGACTAATTAAAAGAACATTGATAGTGTATACATAAAATATAACAGGTACAAAAAAAATAAGGAATGCAATTTATTCGAGATTAAGTTACCTCTATACCTTTTCATATGTAATAAATTCGTTTTTAGTGTAATGTAAACGTTGGCAACATTGATAGTGATTGTCAAACTTAAAACTTCATACTGTCAGGAGCTACAATTCTTTCAGTCTCTTTCACAGCGAGCCGCGTTGGTCGAAGGTGTGTTTGTTGTCATATTAGTTATATTTTATTAATCTTTAAGAAAATACGTGTTGAATTAAATAGAATTACCATCCGTTATGGATTTAACATAGTGTATTTCAAGAATTAGTTTCTTAATTTTGTGATTGCGGTAGATTTGAATCGTAACCTCCAATCGGCCTTTTTGTAGATCATGACAGCCTGCTATAGGTGTTGTGAGTGGACCAAAAGGCTACATTAACGCCTCGTGCACTGATTCCCAAGCGTACTCAATCCAGTAATGCCGGCATTCATTACCTGGTATTTGCGTTTGCAACGGCAGGCGGCGACACACCACCCTACTAATATGCCGTGAACAATTCTCTCAGAGTAATATTGTCTAACATAACCTGGTGTTATTTAGCTCGCCATCATGGTGAACAACCGTGTGCCGTCGGTCTTTTCGAAGACGTACGTTACTCCGCGTCGTCCGTTCGAGAAAGCGCGTCTCGACCAGGAGTTAAAGATCATCGGTGAATATGGTCTCCGCAACAAACGTGAGGTGTGGAGGGTCAAGTACACGCTCGCCCGCATCCGTAAGGCTGCCCGTGAGCTGCTCACCCTGGAGGAGAAGGACCCCAAGCGACTGTTTGAAGGTTCGTTTTCAAACCACATGTATTGTAATGGATCCGTTTCAGGTCTTGTTCAGGTGAACGTATATGATGAATATTTAATGGCAACCTCTTGGCAGACTACTATTGTTGAGACTAACTTTTCTGACACATTCCCTACTATATAATTAATATCAAAAAAGTCAATTTGGTTAATTATCATTATTTATTTAGGTAACGCACTCCTCCGTCGTCTGGTGAGGATCGGTGTATTGGATGAGAAGCAGATGAAGCTGGATTACGTCCTGGGTCTCAAGATCGAGGACTTCTTGGAGCGTCGTCTCCAGACCCAAGTGTTCAAGGCTGGTTTGGCCAAGTCCATCCATCACGCCAGGATTCTCATCCGACAAAGACACATCCGGTAATTGATTTTCAGAATAGTTGTTACAACCTATCTCATTTCTGTATTCCACATAGTTAAACCAAACCTTAACTGGTAAGATTAAATAAAACAAGTGAACTTATCAAATCACCAATGACGTTGCTAATATAGATCACATACAGGTAAAGCTGGGCTGAGGTCTAAAGCTGGTCCTGAGAGACCTTTGGTTATGAATGATTTCTCACGGGCCACTTGATATTCACCTTGTTGGTGTCAATGCCCTGAAATTTTATGCTCTTATGAGCTGTTGCAGGTAAAGTATGTTCAAGGATTTGAAAAACTCATTAAAGGCATGTAGAGAAGGCAATATATCCATTCAAACAAAATTTAAAGAAAAATTCAAATACTATTGAGTAATGTTCATATGAAGAGCGTGTTACTTTATTCTCTCATCTTAATAAACTTGTCTCCGTCTCCAGTGTCCGTAAACAAATAGTGAACATCCCATCGTTCATTGTCCGTCTGGACTCCGGCAAGCACATTGACTTCTCCCTGAAGTCACCGTTCGGTGGCGGCAGGCCTGGTCGTGTCAAGAGGAAGAACCTCCGCAAGGGTCAGGGCGGAGGAGCCGCCAACGACGAGGAGGAGGACTAGACAATACACACTTGAACTATATGATGTGGACTTTTATTTATTAACCAATATAATCCTTCACCGACATGTTTATCAAATTAATTTATTTGATAATTTCTCAATTATTATTATTATTTGTTATAATTATTCTGAAGTATTTTAATCTTTGTTTTACTCTGTTCAATCCATGAATTGCTATAGAAATTAGTTTCACTCAGTCCTTGTAACTGATTTTATTTGTATGTTGTAGTATATTACTGTGGTTTAAACTAAACTCTCCTCTGTACTGTAACTAACTATTCAGATAAAACATCTGCCTCTCACCTCAAGTTTCTAAACGCTCTCTTAGTTCTAAAGGTTGCAGAATTTAAAAAAATAATCTTTAACTGTACTAACCACAATATATCTCGGTGGCTCCTATGTATAAGGGCCAATGGGCAAACAAATTAAAATGGCGGAATTGCTACATTGGCCCTTATATATAGGACCCATCGATTTATACACAAAAATCGGAAGGAAATTATAGGTTTTATTGTTGATGAAGACCTCTTCTGATTAGGTGTTCGAGATGCAGTTTCAGATTAGTTTTTCTATATTCTACTTATTTTCAAATACAAGTTTTTTTCTGTAATTCTGAGTGGACGGGGATGGATTGAGGAACAAACCAAGTAAATGTCACTGTCTGTGTCTTGGAAGGCGACACACAAGATAAACCTCATACGATCCGAGACTATCGTTAGGCGGTCAATGCGTTTCTACGGTTACGGAAAGTGTTCCGTTTAAATTTCTCGGTCGAAGGATTGATAATATAGGTCGCACTTCATCTTTAGAAGGAATAATAGATAGCTTTTTAAACGATCTTAACAAGGTAAGTAGCCAACAGATCAGTAACGTCAAAAAAGCTTGGATCTACGACAAATACCTATACTATACGTAACTACTACGTACTAACTATACGTTTAAATTGGCCTTTCCTTGTCTATGATTTTAATTAAACCCTTTTGTCAAAATTAGATGCAGGCATCATAAAGATGTTAAAGCTTGTGACTCGGTTTCGCGCTAACGACTGATTCATCGGCTTTATTCAGGGATCGCAATAGTTATGGGATATATCTAAAAAGGCCCTCGGAGCTCTATAAACACTTAAGAGTTTCCAAGACATCTATCCTTTGGATTTTGGAAATCCCAGGATTACATCGTTGCATCGCTCCCAAAAGACAGAGGCCCAGAGCTAGAGTCACGACTTCAATTCCATAAGCAGTTTATGATAGGAGTAACAGAGTAGGGTTAGAATCAAGTAAGAAAGTCCAAGATGCGGATATATTGAAGTCTGTTTTCGGCAAGATGAAAATGAAAAATACAAGATGCATGCAATGACTATAGAAATGCAGAACGAGTGGTTAGACATAGGAGATTTTTGCATCCCATTAGCACTAAAATGGCAGGCACACCTTTATATATGATTGGTCGCCAGCATTGCTAAAATTCTATCTCAATGCTTTCCAGACGATTCTCCCAGATCAGAGTAATTTAGTAAGATGTAAATGTAAGATGACAGCGGTCAATACTCGCGCCGTCACGATAGGGTTCTGGAAATCATACATGAAGCGGTTAGTCTTTCGGTAGCCAGAGCGCAAAGGGAAATAACCACAAATGAGCGATCTGTAGGTTTTGTGAGAGAAGGCACTAGGGCTATGAAATCAAACGTTAGGCCTTACTCCATCCTGAAAGCTGCTTCGGATTGGATTATTATGATGGATACGTATGAAAAACAATATAAACTCCCCGAGAATTTTGTGCGTCGGCCTCCTGACCATACATATTTATGTATTCGCGAATTTTAAAGCGCGTTGTGATGATAGAGCTTACGATTCCTTGGGAAACCAACATCCCAAAGACCATACCATCAAGGTCAATAAATATTACGAGCTCTCTAACGAACTAACTAACAATAGGTTCGTCGTGGATTTGTACGCGGTAAAAGTGAGAGCGAGAGGTATAACGCCTAAATCTCTCTACAACCTGCTAAAAGTCTTGGGCCTGTCCAGAACTAACATCAATACATTTTTAGAGAGTACTTTAAAGGCAGCCCTACTAGGTTCTTTTCATATTTGGTTACGTAGAGAGAGGAGATAGGGGCCTCTTAAACCAACACCTGGTTCGCAAGTCCCAGGCACCGTTGAAGCTCCTCTCCCTGCAACGCAATGGACCCGGCACCGGCACGGTGAATCCATTGGATGCTAAGAGGTTTCGTCTCTTACGGATCTGGACTCAAATACGTTGGTACTTAAATGTTGCCATTACAATGATACAGTATTATAAATAATTATAATCAGCCATGAAAATAATTCTAAGAATTATAGTATAATATTATAGACAGTACGACACGGATGGCTCTGCTTATAAAATAAGTTTTGTTGTCAGCCTAATATGTTCTAGGAAACTGAAGACTCGAATGTAATGAACGATGAATGATGATGATGATGATGAATTAATCGAACGACAGGACTCCATAGACATAAAAAACGTCTTAATTAATCAAAATTTACAGGTTTCTCCTTTGCTGCAGACGAATAAAAGAACCGATAGTGACATGATATCATTCTTGAGATAAGCCGATAGATCGATAATTCAATGGAATGAATCATATAGAATATTTATTTTCTTGGTTGTCATGAGACATTACAGAGTTTACGAATCGATATTACGTAGTGATTATATTATGAATTAAAAACAAAATATAATAGTTCAATTTATTATACAAACAAACAATGCAATATATACAAACGTACAACACTTATAGAAAAATATTTAAAAACCCAACGACCTTTAAAACCAACAGGAATGCATTTATAAAAATAGTGCAACAGTTTGATGCAACTCCCATATATAATTCAATTCAATAAAACTTTGTATCAGATGTGGAAATAAAGATTTACAAGATGACATTGTTTACTGGATCAAATAGAGAACGTCAATTAGTTCTTCTTCTAGCTTCTAGAATCTAGACTACACACAGACTGAAGCTAACAGATTTAAGAAACATCGCTAATACTTACTATTATAAGAATAGATTTTAAAGTTGTATTGACTCATTCAACTAAAGATTTCATAAATTATAGGCTTTGAATAAAATTATATCCTTTACACCTTTATGTTCCTCATATTTTGTTGTAGTACCATCCGGGTGATTTCTTTTTAGAGTAACAATTATAAAACCTCCATTATTACATAGTACATACATTCATCATAACCATTTAACTTTATTTGCTCACACTTGACATTTACTTTGTAAGCTTTCGCTCATTTTATCGTTTGAATCCATGGCCGTTATCTGTTTCATACAAAGGTCTAGAATGACTTCCAGTGCTCGGGCCGTTTGTTCTGATGAATACTTATTGACATCAGGAACATGCACAAACAGTGTTCTGGTGTTGTCGACGCTCAGTGATGTGTAGTAGATGTACTCGCACAGGTATCTGAAACACATTATGTTTACTTGAGCATCGTCTGTAAACAAATATTGATTGACTATTATCAATGTCTGTTATGCACATCTGTTGTAACAATCTTATCAAGATCTCATATCTTTTATTTAGTTAAGCTAATAATGGTAACTCAGTAAACTAGTGTATGGTTTGGTTGAATTTATATATGTACACATGCAAAAACAAGACCAACAATGTCTCAATCCTGTGTTACGTTTTTAGCAGTTATTCTTTACTGGTATTCAATATTATAGAATAAAATATATATAACTCATTGATTATTTACAAGAAAACTTGTTATGAAATTATAATAATAAAATTCTTCATGATCCTAATTTAACTACCTTCCAGCGTCGAGGGAAACTATAGCATTTGTTTCCGGAGTACAGCTTTCATTGAATTCTTTACAAATTTTTTCTACATCCAATCTGGTCTTGATGCGGAGTGCTCCTGTAGCTGGACAGGCGTGATTCGGTGGACATTTGTCGAAGTAGTCAAGTCTTTGATATCCCTTCCTATGGGCCTGGCATTCCAGAGTGATTGAGTCGGCTATGCCTGACACACCTACGTGGATCATTAACTAAAATATCGCTGAATTTAATATCTACATTAAATATTACGACATGAAATAAGTTTTTAAAGTGATAAGCAAAAGTAAGTAAAATTATTTTTTACTTTAGGTTCGTGAGTATCCCAAAGAGCAGGCACAAATTCGTCAACATTTTCGTAGGTTACCGGAATTTCTAACTGAACTAGCTCGACGTTATGTTTCTTCTGAATGGACTCTTTATTCATTAACTTCACAGCTTCCCAACTGGCGTTCAAAGGATGATTTAAAAATGGTCCAAACCCAGTAACCAGCACTATAGGTTTGAACATTAAATCTAGGTCAGACATTTTTCAGTATAATTACACGAAAAAACAATAGATATATTGTATTTATTAGTAAAATTGTTCAGTTCACTATAAATATCTATAGAGGTGTTTCAAATTCAGATATTTAAATGTTGACAGCGGTCAGCTGATCTAACTTGTAATGTTGGCTGCACCTCCAAATAAAATTACATTATTTTTAATTTTACTAGTCGTAAGTGTAATGGGTACTCAAAATCCTTATTTTTGTAATTTTATTATTGGAAATAATAACTCATAACTATGTTCCTGTATAACATTAGAATAAATTGTTGAATCGGTATTACCGCAAAAATCGATTTTGACATGTAATATGCAACTCGGAACTGCCATAATTGAGATTTGTGATCTATATTAGTAGGCTCATCCCTAGTCCCTACAGTCAAAGTCGTATGGGAATATTTCGATAACGCGTTAGAAAAAAATAACTTATTAATAATGTGGTTATAATATTCAATTAAGTTCATTTAGTGTAGTTTTCTTTTCTTTGCGTTTGATTAAATATAATTTAACTAACTCTGTAAACTTAACCTAGTACTGTTTACCTTGCTTTTAGGTTATGTTAGTTAAAATCCCGTATTTCTTACAACATTTCTATAAACAATGAGCGAGGCTGAATCTTCAGATTGTAGGGTTGTATCTTTACCATGCCCTTTTTTGAAGCGACGAGTAGAATGTGCTGGAAGCGCGTTCCTTCGTTATTATAACGTAAAATGTCACGGTGAGGATACATTACTACTAACTTCTAAATCAAAAGATAAAAGCGAGGAAATTGTTTTCGAAGACGATGTGGGCTATCTGAGGAGTCTAGACCCGAAAGAATGGAAGAAACAAGACCATTATGCAGTCCTAGGAATGAAAAAATTGCGTATCGAAGCCACTGACGACGATATAAAGCGAGCATATCGACAAAAAGTACTGAAACATCATCCAGACAAACGTAAGGCTCTCGGAGAAGAAGTCAGGAGTGACGATGACTACTTCACGTGCATTACTAAGGCTTATGAGATCCTCGGTTCACCGAAAACAAGGCGGTCTTATGACTCGGTCGATCCAGAGTTCGACGATTCTATTCCCACATCTAGTGAGATTAAGAAGGAGGGTTTCTTCCACATTTTCTCAAAGTATTTTGAAATGAATGCGCGATGGTCGGAGAAAAAACATGTGCCTTTGTTGGGAGACGAGAACAGTTCTCGGGAGTTTGTAGAAAAATTTTACTCATTTTGGTATGAATTTGACTCGTGGCGTGAATTTTCTTATTTGGATGAGGAAGAGAAAGAGAAGGGGTCTGACAGAGAGGAGAGGAGATGGATAGAGAAACAAAACAAAGTGGCCAGAGCTAAACTGAAGAAGGAAGAAATGACGAGAATACGCAGCCTGGTGGACATGGCGTACGCTAACGACCCCAGGATACAGAGGTTCAAACAAGAGGACAAAGATAAAAAGATAGCTGCCAAACGAGCCCGCCAGGTAACCCCATGTTGTGTCCAACACAGCTTTTAGTATATTTTATAAAAATACCTAAATTTTAAAAAGTGACCATTACAAATATTTAAAGTGTATTATAATACAAAAGTATTGTATTTATTGAATTTTTCTAAAAAAATTTTTTATTTGAATTGCAGGATGCAGTCCAAGCTAAGAAAGCTGAAGAGGAGAGATTAATAAAAGAGGCCCAAATTGCTAAACAAAAAGCTGAGGCAGCCGAAAGGGCGCGGATGGAGGCGGCCAGAGCTGAGAGGGAACTACAAAAGAAGAATCTGCGCAAGGAAAGAAAATCACTTAGAGATTTATGTAAAAATAATAACTATTTTGCTAAAAACGAAGATGAAACCGTCAGTCACATGGCAGCCGTCGAAAAGATTTGTGAACTGTTGAAGGCCACAGAGATTCAAGGCTTGATCAAAGACATAGAGTTCAGTGGCCGGGAGGCATTCATAAAGGCTATCACGGACTCCGAAGAAAAGCTTGAAGCTGAACGCAGAGCTCTGTTCGAAAATAAAAGGGCTGAAGAACAAAAAGCAAAGAAAAACGCAGCCCTTAAGGTTCCCATAGAATGGTCTCCCGAAATGATGCAGTTGCTTATTAAAGCTGTCAACCTATTCCCTGCCGGTACAAATGCAAGATGGGACGTCGTCGCTAACTTCCTGAATCAACATGGAACTTTTACTGATGAAAGGCGTTTCAACGCCAAAGAAGTTTTAAACAAAGCTAAAGACCTGCAGAGTTCAGATTTCTCAAAGAGCATCCTAAAGAAAGCTGCCAATGAAGAAGCTTTTGATCAGTTCGAAAAAGACAAAAAGAAGGTTGTCAACTCAGTGGATGACAATAGTATATCCAAGAGTGACACTCCCAAGCTAGTGAACGGAACCACCAAACCGAAAATGAATGGGGACGTCAAGGAATCGAAGGAAGAAAAGCCTTGGACCAAGACCGAGCAGGAACTTCTGGAGCAGGCCATCAAAACATTCCCTGTCAGCACTTCAGAGAGGTGGGACAAGATCGCTGAATGTATACCGAACCGCTCCAAAAAAGACTGCATGAAGAGGTACAAAGAGCTGGTAGAATTAGTCAAAGCCAAGAAACAAGCGGCCAACATCTCCAAATAGCATCTAATGACAACTAGTTCCATATTAAATTGTACATCAATTGGCCATTCTAATTCATGACATTCAGCATCCGCTACCAGAGTTAAAGTTTTCATTAATATGTACCAGTCATCGTCAACGAGAGTAGAATCGTAAATTAGTCGTAACTGGAGCCGAAGCCTGTGCCGGCGGTGTCCTCGTGCCTGTAACTCTTAGAGATTCCGTCGCCAATATTACTAAGGTTTAACATATAATAAAGCGGTCACCCTAACCACTATCTGATTATTTATTTGGCAACCTTACAGTCTATAGGGATAAGCGAGCACAATATTCTCTTTTCATAATACACATACAATCTAAAACCATTTCTTTCTTTTTAGCCCAATTTGTATATATTTCACTAACTGTAAGGTTTAGGGAGAGAATTTGAAAATTGATCTTCGCGTCATATTTTTGTATTTATTTTTGTCATCAATGAACATAGTCAATTGGACATTTTAAATGGTGTTTTATTTCTCGTCCCACACATGGTTTCTAGTCATGGAGAACAACTGCTGCTGTTAAAAGTTACACACCTCTAATTAATAGTCCATTAATAGACTCGAGGGACTTTCTTGATAACCAAACGATGTCTTTTGAAAAGTAAATATAAGGCTTAGTAATGTGCGTAGAAAATTAGATACTTAAATTTATCAAATATATTAAACAAAAATCACGTAGGTAATATTAATTGAAGTTAAGAGAGGCACGTTTGAGATTGTAACAGTCATCAGCTGATAATATTTAACTTGGGTAATATATTGAAAGCCAACCAATCCAATGTTAACGGACATCAATAAAACAAACGTTTTTGCAATAATCGCTTTTATTTAAATAAATCTGTTTGGTTCGGTTCCGTT
>JAAAKD020000077.1:319025-340013 GCA_010014825.2 Danaus melanippus
TTTGCGAGCACTAGGTTTAGTCCTCGTTGATTACCAAAGGAACTGTGAACGTCTATACGTGTGTCGGCCTGTACTGTGCACGCTGCCGTGTCCGAGGTGGCCGTGTCCGAGGTCGGCCAGGCGAGCTAGGTGTTGCTATCTCCTTGACCAAATAATCTATTGTAGATTTGGAGTAGTCGTAAGTATGTTATTCATGTCCCGTTCACCGTTATGATCCACGCGTGTCCGCGCCTCTCCTCGCAGTTGTATTTTTGTTGCGATGTTGTTTTATGATAGTTTACGTTGATCTCTCCGGAGACGTGTTTCGGCCACGGACGGAGAGTACTGTGATGATGCGATGTCTTTATTGTGTCCCGTCGAACGGATTCTCTTGTCTCGTGGCGGTAGTGCTACCCACGGATGGTAAGTCATGGCGTACCGTCGGACGTCATGGACCGCTACGAACATCAATTGTAATGAAACTATATTATGATATATTAATATGAAGATATTTCCTGAGATAATAAAACAAACGGCATACTGTATACCTTGTTTCATTGATTCGCCCGCAGACGACGTCCTCACAGCTCCTTACTGACTCCTTACTGACAACACAGTTATTAATACCTAAAGTGTATGAGGTAATGCAATTAGCTTTTGGTATTTTGATACGATGACGATATGATATCTTATGATAAAGTTATGACAAAAAATGATTACATTAACAGTAATCAGACCAGATGTTTTAGTTTTGACAGGATAGTACTTGACTGTCATTGAACCCGTTGGTAGGGGTGAATGAAGCCCTGGATGTTGAACGAATTATATCAGTAACAACCCATTCACTCTAGCATTGAAGACACTCAAATTGTAATTTGGAAGAGGCAGGTAAAGTATTCCAATCTTTTG
Source organism: Danaus melanippus (assembly GCA_010014825.2). NCBI lineage: Eukaryota > Metazoa > Arthropoda > Insecta > Lepidoptera > Nymphalidae > Danaus > Danaus melanippus. The sequence goes on from JAAAKD020000077.1 coordinate 319,914, forward strand.
AAGTGTGGATGCAAGAAGTGTATCGCTTCGTCCTGATTAAAAAAAAACACACAACAGAAGGACGGAAGACCAGCCCAGGCTGTGCTGGATACAGAATATATACATAACTTTTAATGATTAACGATAAAAACGTTAACACTGAACTTTTCATTAAAATATGTCACACGAAATAAGTCAAGTATCGTCATCAGCCTATCTTACTTATATAGTATATAAGTAAGATAGGCTGATGACGATGATGACGTTTAAATATTAGGAATATGACGACAAGAAATGAGTTGAAGGCAATCTTGTCATGATTCGGAATTCAGATAATTCAGTTAAGGAAAGTAACTCGGGCAGCTTTCTCTTTACTAAAACAAATCTATGCAAATGGCTGTACCTACCTACCTATTGTACTTGTGATAAATAAAAACTTTAACCATTTCACATAATGAGATCTAAGATTTTCGCGAGTCTTATACAATTAAATGAAACTAATATTTTTCGAATGTACTACGCGATTTTATTTTTGATTAATTCATCTATGTCTCGTCTGCCCGTGATCACGGTTGCTTTAAAGTAGTCGAAACGTCGAGGGCATGATGTTTTAAACAAAAATAAAATCTCGTAGTACATCCGAAAAATATGAGTTTCATTTCAAATTAATCAATTTAATTGGTGTAGAGATTATCGACAATATTCAGTAGATGAGGCTGCTCGAAGCAATGTACCTATATAGGTATGTTGTTGTATCTAAGAACTAAATCAAATGAAAATACAACAAAGTCACCGTTCTTTTTTCATCAATATCATGCAGTTTATTCCCCGATAGGCAAGAGGCGGCCCAAAGACGTCCTCTTAGACCCTGACCACAAGGTCACGACAGACAACACAGACAGGAACCCCAACACACCAGACATCACGAACACACACCGCCTTCGCCGGCGAAGGCGAGGTCCCGCTTCATACACGTCACTCCGGCGTTCTGCCGTCGGGGGGCGTCATGTTTTCAATCATTCGACCATTCCTTCCACTACAACGTCGTCCTAAGCTGAGGTCCGGCCTCTTAGAGGCATCCTTGAGACGGACGCCTCCCTAGTCGGGACCTTCGGGCCCGAATTTAACCGGGTCGGTCCCTTTAGGGCCACCCACCCCTCTTGGTGACGCTGTCAAAGCCACTAGGGCTAACAGCAGTAGACAAGTCAAAACTTAAAAACATGCAGTTTTGAGTAAAGTGGTTGTTTTTCCAAGAGGACGAAAACCTTTAATCACTAGATATCAGACAATATCAATACACAATAATTGTTTATTGTACATTATAACATGTCTTTGTTGTTAGAGGTCACACCCGTTCCTCAGACGAAACGATTTGTTTTTTATTATCATGATCATTATCAATTTTTTTGTCCGAAGAGTGTTCGTTTTGTTGTCTGTTTAGTAGCAAGGGGTATGTAAACATTGTCAGACGTTCAGCTGTTGCTGTATTCATATCTTGGTAAGTAATAAATATTTATTACTATTCGTGATTATTAAAATAAATTCAGCATTTTTTGTTATAGAACGATGAAAATGAAAGTCATAATTAATTTAAAATATTAGTGATACAATGATATTTAACAATCATTTAAAAATGTTCGTTTCTTAAACCGATAGATGTTGAGTTCAAAATAACATAGTCTTTATGGAGATTAATCAACAGCTTTATTTTAAACATTCCCTGTAACGGATATAACGCGTTTACAAGTAAGCCCTGCAGCGCTAACAAATAACAACTAATTTTATATTGAAAGTTTCATATATAAAATACCATATTGCATAAAAATATGTAATTAAAATGAGTCATGATTTAAACATTCTGTAGTTTGATTTGTTCGTACGTAGTTTACACCTAGCGGCTTACACATACTAGAAAAAATAATATTTATATATGTGTACGCAAGTTATACAGAAATAATAAACCATAATAATCAAAAATTACCAATGTGATTTTTCCGGGTCATATGTACTTTCTAAGAGTATTTAGACACCAATGACAGACAGCGAAGAAAAACATCGTGAGGAAACCTGGACTTATAATTTCACAATTACAAGTTTGAAATCACCAACCCGTCTTTAGCAAGCGTGGTGATTCATGCTCAAACCATCTCCATGTGAGAAGAGGCCTGTGCTATGGGCTCTGATAGGCTTTAATTATTTTTTTTTAATCAATAATTAGAAATAAGAAGATATATAACAATAAATGGATATAAAAATTTACATTTTTCTAAGTAGGTACGAGTAAAGATCATTTTGTGCGATTCGAAATCAATGATGACACTTGCGAGGTTATGAAAATATTTAGGAATTAATTGTTTACTGTCCCATATAAGTAATCTTCTATTTTCACAGAAAATAAAGTTTCAATCGAGCATTTACATACTGACGAAGAAAATTTACAACTGAAAACGTTTGTTACGTTTTATACAACGAGTAAATATATTTTCATCGGCTTAATTAATATAATTTATTGTTCTGATTTCTTGATGTTACGGATTAAATAGTATTCTTGTAGTTCTCTGAGCGACCTCACGATGATGTCTTTAGTTTTCTATGCTAAGACCGTTCTAATGAATTAAGATTACTTTCAATTCAATTCATAAGGTATTTTGTATTTTAAGTTTAACGGTCTGAATGACCCAGTATCCTTAATGCCGTACCACTTTTTTGTTTTCTCTCTGTTAATGACCACTCCGGATAACGTGTACTTGGAATTTCAAAAAAGAGTCAAATGCCAATCGTGAAGCCAAACAACACCACAACCTAATGGATGTTTCCCCGATGAAGTTATCGTCAAGGCACTCCTCTTGTTCTGTATGATAACAGATTGTCCTCTTCTTCTAGAAACTAACTCGTCACTATTTTTTATCAAAGTCCAGTAAGCTGAGTCCAGGTAAGTAAAGTCGGCATCGTCATGCCACGTGCGACGTTTTAAAAGATTTTCATTAATAAATCTTTAACATTATAGTGTTAACGTAGGTTTCGGAGTGAGAAACGGGAAGCGATTCGTGTGCGACTTGGACTTACAATGAACCTAATATTTGGGTAGACTGGGTACGGTTGAAACAATTTAGCTTTGATCCTTTATAATTTTGTTGTTTATAAACCTAGTGATGATTATGATACATAAAATTAAAATTTGAAGTGTTGGCTACGATTTGGCTGTATCATAATAGTTCCAGAACAATAACTTTCTTTATTATATGAAGTTAAAAAAAAAAAAATCTGATTTGTTTCAACCGTCCCCATGCCAGGGTCGGTTGAAACAGCGATTGGGATCAGTTCAAACACATGCAAATACTAAGAAAACATGTTTTATATATTATTCAAACTAATTATTATGGTACCACATAATAACATTAATCAGTCTTCAAGGTTTCATCAGCCTTACAGAGAGTAGGAACATTAATAAAATCTACAATCAAAAACACATAAAAATTAAATTAACATTTTGAATAAACTAAACAAAAAACTTCTTTTTAATCAAATAAACAATCAAAATAAACTTAGTTAAGATATTAATCAGAGTATGTAGAGTCGTAAATGTGGCAAACGTAGCCACGAAGAACTTATGTGGATTCTTCATGAGCACCCTGTATACACGAAATACATTCAATCCCCTTTTTCTCCGGGTCTGCTCTCTGAATCTAATATTTAATGAAATATTTTAATAATTCTCGCTCCTGATCTTCATTGAAAACACGATTGTGTGCTTTATACCCTATATCTTCATCGTCTTTGCCGGACGAATCTCGCTTTCGTATGTATCTTAACAGTTAAAAGGGAACAGTGATTTTTATCATGCTTGCCCGCGGCATTCCGTAATGAATCTTCAGCTTTTACCGCCTCATACTTATTACTATATGTAAATAGCTCGACAAGCCAATTACTCCTCTGGAAGTCTTGCACATCATGTTTCAACCGTACCCACAAAAATGTTTCAACCGTCCCCAACACTCCTTTTGGTAAAATATTCTTTATAGTTACTACAATAATAATCACACATCAAAAATAGTCACTGTCCCTTATTCTACAAGCTTTATAATAATCACAAACACACACTCAATACACTCACTTAAAAAGAACAGGTAATATAATCGTTAATGTCAAAAGAAAAATACTTACTTTTGGGTACTAAAAAACAATTCGGGGTCCTGCATACAACAACAACGCGCGAGGAGCGGTAAGGCACGAAATTAATGTTTGGACCTATCATCTGTTTCGTTGTGTCCTTATCACCCTCACTCAAGCGCACCCGTTTACAAGATATTGGCTCTGTTTCAACCGTCCTGTGTTTCAATCGTACCCAGTCTACCCTACTGTTGTCTTCATCCTCGGAGCCACAAAAGTATGTACCTAAGAACGATTACGATCTGTTCATCACAGCTTTATAAAACTTATTTAAATCGGAATATCCGGTGGAGTTCCAAACATTATTATTATTATTTGAAAACAAGGATAGCAAAATAACTTATTTGTCTATACATAACCTGCTATCTAATAATAACTGTCATAATACTTTTTATTAAACTGAATAACATCACCTTTCTTTTAGTTCACTCTCAACTGCTCACAAACCTTCCCTTTGCAATTATTTTAATTTTATCATCAAACAACAACAACCGACAACGACAAATTCAAACGACCATTAGAAATGTACTTACTAGTAATTAATTTCGTTACACACACATCACCAGTTATTATTTTCCATAATTCGTTAATAAATGAATTCACTACTTCCTAATTATGTCTGTAAACATTTGTATTTCGTAATGTATGATTAAAAAAATGTGAGTAAGAATTAAACAATATAGGTTTAGTTACTATATGCGTAGGATAAGCGGTGCTTATTTGTATCTATGGTGTGCACGCCACTGTTCAACAGTCCATTTTGGGGCGTGCACTCAACACTCACTGAGCTGATAGTCCTTTGGTTTCATGTTCGTAGCAATATATCCAGTTTTCTTCATCTGTAACGATGTCAAATAAAGCATTTAAGTCACCGCAGTCGAATTTGTCTAACATTTGGCGACACGAGTCCATGCGAAGGTGTTTCTGGTCGTCGGTTAAAATATGGGGAACCCATCGGGTTGAAAGCTTCCTGATGCCTAAATGTTATTGTAATATTTTTTAATTTAAATATACAAATGCCTAGGCTTGCCTACGGGCAAGCAGATACGTCTGCTGATAGGTCACTCTCTTATCTTCTATCATGCGTTATCCTCAGTAGTAGCTGTTAAAGAAAGTCCGTCATGCAGATCATCGTTGAGATTGCTACGTACACGCTTCAACTCGTTAAACAAATTGTAAATAGTGGCGCGAGATGGGACTTCATTGAGAAATACTAATCGTAGCCTATCGTAGCTTTGTGGTTGAGTAAGCCCACAACAAAAGTCAATAGTCATAATAAATCACCGACCGATAATTTTCTCGAGTTAGGTTCATTTTCAAGAGAAACGATTTTTGTAGATTTGCCACTAATTCACAAAAACAAATGACAAATGAGTCCAACATACTATATTGGTTTCCAAAGAGTTCAAAAACAAAATTTCATTAGCAATGTTTCTAACGGGCTAATTCTAAATATTTTCAGTGTTACCCGCGTATATATAGACTTCTTTAATGGCATGTCGCATTGTTTTTAACAAATTGTCACTTGTCCATACCGCTGTTTAGGGCCTTTCGATTTTGGGAACATGATTGTCGTCTTTCACTGATATATGGTCTTATTGGTCGCAACTGCTGTTTAGATGTGGGTTGTCCAATTAGTGAAGCTTTCCCGCTTGTCTCGCTTTGTCCCGCTTTTAGAGTAACTAGTTTTTTCCAGACCGTATTACTTCTGGTTTGATCAAGTTTTCGAGTTCCTTCTATCACTCGCTGAAACTATTGGTCTTCCCAGATCATATGAATTAATGTAATAACTTTGGTATTAAGCCACTCATGTATTTTGGAACTTAAAGAACTTGTATTATTTCTCAAACGCTTGATTGGAGACTGAGATACACCCTAACTAAAAGTGTTAGTGAATAGAGTGTTTCTAGCGTCGTCTATTTATAGATTTAAAACTCAACTGTAATTCAGTGAAACCTAGAGCGTTTTTCTTGGCTTTCGTTTTAAAGGTATTCGTTTAAGCTCACCAGCCGAACAATTTACATATAATCAAGGTTATTAGATACTCCACATTTAGAACTCATCTACAGGTTGAAGGTGAAGTTGCGGTTAATGTTGACGCTGAGTCCTCCATTATTCAGAAAAAATATAGCAGTCAGAGGAGGCAGTCTAAGGTGCTCCAGTATTTTAGACTATATATATCAATGGATGGGAATAGTAAAGTTAGATGTCACTACGTCGATACTCTCAGAATGAGGGTAATAATGTATTGGTAAATGTAAATCGAATTTGAAAATATTTAAAGCTTTTTATTTATATGTAAGCTTCAGTTTTAAGTATTTTGTTTTAATATGTGGAGAGTTTTGCTCTTGAATCATCTATATCTTCTCGCCACAAGTCAGATTCTATAGTTGTTCCGCTCTCTTTAAGGCGTGAGAAATGTATGGATGACCAAAAAAAGACAAGTTATACTTTTTTCTCCTAATATAGTTTATGTTTTCTTAAGATGAATTTTTGGCTTACTAAATTATAGCGAATTATTACGTTTAAGCCGTTACTGTTTCAGAATAAAATACTTATTAATTTAGTGATTACCATTACATTCAGACGGTATCATTTTAAACTCTAGTTTCTGTTACAGATTTCTTCCTCAATTTTATTTATTTACGATGGACAAACCAGAACAAACATTAAGAGAAACTCTTGAAAAAGTTGCGGAAGAACATGGTTATGAAAACTATCATATAATTCACAAAGCCATTTCAACCGAGGGAGCTAACTACACCACTGTTTTATATCAAGCATCTATAAAAGCTCCAGAGAAAGAGGAACTCAAATTATTCGCGAAAGTCGCTGCCGTTGGAGAAAATATGAGAGCGGTCACTCCTTTAAAGTTATTTGAGACGGAGAGCGTGTTCTACAACAAGTTGAATGACAAATATAAAGAGTTAGAAGAAAAACATGACATCCCCGCAGAACACCGATTCGTAACACCGACATTCTACGGCGAATCAAAAGAATATCTGAGAGAAACTTTGGTGTTAGAAGATTTGACAGCTCAGGGTTTCACGACACACGACAGGTTTCAATCTATAGATTGGGAGTACGCTTCTAAAGGTTTAGAAAATCTTGCGAAATTTCACGCCTTATCGATAGCGTTCTCAGTGTACGACCCAGACGGATTCAAAGAGATGGCTGTTCTGAAAGGCCACCGTGATGTGGACGCAGCGCTGGGTTACTTCAAGAACGTCGTAACAAATGCTACTCTAGTGACCAAGGAAGCGAACAGAGAACGTTTTTCCAAATTTATGAACGAATTAATTGATAGTAAAGACATTGATAGATATTATCGATATCGTACGCGCCCTATTATTATTCACGGTGACTACAGGCCAAGCAATTTAATGCACAGAATTTTAGTAAGTACATATTCACATAAATAATATGTCTAATAAAATAAAATTCAACATGTCATTCACTTTTTAATATAAATTTGACCGTTTAGCAGTCTATGTATTTTATACAAGAAAGCAAGAAAGTCACTTTTAATTTTTAAGTCTCGATAACATATTCTTTGAATTTTTCAAAAGTGTAGATAAACAGGACCTTCCTAATGACTTGTAGGACAGATCTTTAAGCCAAAAAATAAAATGAGTAAAAACATGTTGTAGGACAACGGTATCGAGATAATGGCCGTGGATTACCAGACCCTGGAGATGGCGAATCCCATTATTGATATCTTATTTTTTATATTCGTCGGATCTGATAAGAAGTTCCGGGAGAAACATTTCCACCAATCCTTACATCACTATTATGATGAATTGTCCAACGCTCTAAAGAGGCTTAGACTTAACCCTGAGGAAGTGTACTCCAGGGAGGATTTCGATACAGACTTCAAAGAGGTGAAGCATCTTGTATGAGTTCAGTCACACACGTAAAATGTTTATTATCTTTTAAAACTGTTCTGGTCTTTCTGCTTTCAGGTTTTGCCCATGGGTCTCTTGCTGAGCGTGTTCTGCTTGCTGGTAGTGACCGTGCAGAAGGAAGACGTTCCCGTGATAAAAGAGGACCTCGTCATCAACGACTTCTCCATCGACCCCAACGTGATGTACACCGAGCGACTCAATGACGTCATCGAAGACTATGTTAACATGGGAGTTATTTAAATATTAATGTTTAAAAGGACATGCACATATGAAAAATATTTAAAGGACGTACTAATATATATTTCAGTGTTATTTATTTAATATTAAGTGCATATCACTACTCACTAGTATCAAAACAAATGGTTTCCTGTCAAAGCTCTGTATTACAAATGAATCGTGTAGTTTCAATAAATGATGTATGAACTAATCATTATATAAATATTTTTATTGATCTTTTTGTTGGTGGTTTTCTTTACGGATGCCTTCATCCAAATATAAACATCTAATATAGACGACATTGTCTTCACTTCGAAGTCATCAAAAGGATATCTGAATTGTTTGCACTAAAATTGGTTGGAAATTCATTTCAAGATTTATTTTTGAATACTTAATGAGTATTAAAATAAAAAGAAACAATTTTTCTTTTAGTTTTTTTTTTAACTAAAAGGAAGTAATATGTTTTATATACATATAATAAATAAGTTACAATTAGTAAATAAAAATAAATCCATATTTTTATACAATTATATAACAAGTAGTTTTAACTACTGAGAATATTCAACTATTTAAAGTTTATGACCGGTGATTCTTATCGTCTAACGTGTCCTTTGTTATGTCAGCTCGACTCCTTACATTATAATTTGAGGGTATTTTTATCTCTAATGAACACGATTACTGACGCCGAGCCGAGGAGTTTAACAAACCCTTTACAATTCTCTTATGTACGAGTAGGTAGGAAAATTCTACCCTATTTTTGCAGAATACAATATTGTTTCCATTATTATTGTATGTGATGTTGTCGTAACTAATAAGTAACTATAAATAAGTACCGATTATTGATTATAAATTATACTTTCTCTCGTAACAGCGCCCAATCAATAAAAGACGCCATTTTATTGTTTGGACAACTTTTTATATTCTTTATATAACAATAACATGATATTATTTTTAAAGTATGGACTGTCTAATTAAAATTATATTACAAATTGGCTTTGTTTAATTTCTTATTCATTCATTATTTCTAGTCTTTTGTTTTCTGTGACACCACTGGTTTCTGTCCGTCTGTAGTAGTCTACTCATCAATGTTGTTTAGATTTTGAATTAAATTACTCATAATGCAATATATTTGGAATGGAAATATTGTTAACCGACTTTAAAAATAATCATTTTTGATCTCTTTATACGAGACGAAACCTCTTAACATCCAATGGACTAACCGTGCGGGTGCCGGGTCCATCGCGTTGCAGGGAGAGGAGCTTCAATATTGCCTGGCATTTTATTTTCTTATTTTTTCCTGTGCGTTTGTTAGAGGAGGTCTCCGTTATTTTGAATAGATTTTGTAGTTGTAGTTCAACAAATTGATAATGGCGGTATAAGGAAAGTTAAAGGAATGTTCTTACTCCGTACCGATGTAATTTGTAAGTCTTTGATATGATTTGAGAACTTTGATGAAATTTAAAAATCAGCTGATGCAATGATAATTTATAAATTATTTGGTCTCTAAGTCAAAATCTAATTTTAGTATTTATTTGTAGATTTTTCAAATTCAATAACTTTTTGTAAAAACGTACTATTATCCGGCAACTTTTCGTTAGGGACTGAAGAGATTTTTTTTGTCAATTTTTCAGCTTCAATATATTTTGTGAAAGTACCAAAGAGTGTTTTAGCACCTCGTATTTCCGATGAATTGAGCCGAATATCATTTTTTAAAAATTCGTTTATCATAAATATACCCACATCAGGCACATATATTATCGGAGTTAGCATTTATAAATCCTTTATCACACATGACTAAATTGAATTAGTCCCGTGGTAATTTTATAAGGTTTCATAAATTTTTCATCGTTAATCATTAATTGGAACATCTTTTTCAATGTTTTTCGCATCAATTATAAATATAATCTATTTTAAAGTTGTAAAATAAATATAAAAAATCGATATTTTTTATTTCATAAACCTAATTCAGTCTTAAACTATCCCCGTACTAAATTTCGTACACCCAAATCGATCGAATTGTTTTTTAATTCATTCCGACTATACAAGCCGTGATGATTCGTGAATCATACTGTTTATAATTACCCACCACATAAAATAATGAAATCGTCATCGACTTTCATCGGACTTTTTGTTTTTTTTATTTAAAAAATTATAAACGAAGTGAACACGAAGGATTTTTTTCAATATAAATAATGAGATCTCTTAAATAATTATTCTAGGTTAGCACAAGAACAATCTCAGTGCTGTAATAAAAGTGATAAGTTCACTATTAAATATATTGAATCAATTACACGCTAATAATACTATTAGCAAAATAGAAGAAATTAATATAAACGTACCCACAGAACAAGGTACTTTATGTATATCACGTGCCAAAGTATTGAAGTCTTACAAATTTATTATGGAACAAAGAATATTACCTACATCAGCAACCTATTACATGACAAACATTCCCAACACAATGATAGTTGAAATAAAATGAAAGAAACATACTGAAATGAAACATTAAACTTTATCTGCGTGTCATTTAACAGACTGACTGACTACCGACATACGACCAGTTCACAGTTAATACACTGATAACTACAAGATATTCTTATATATATATATAGTTTATTGAAGTGAAATAATACACGGAATCTGTTATTAATAAAATATATTAATGGAGTCTGGAGACCAGGACACCATGAGACACCAGATGAATGACGATGAATATTTGATCTACAGCTCATAATGAATGAATTAAATATACATATAGTTATACTCTGTTATTAATGATTATTAATTATCAAACAAGAAAAAATATGCACAGATGATGGATTTTTTTAAATTTAAATTACCCACTATAACACTGACTTATAAACACAATAAAAACGTAATTAATTTAACACAGACCTTGTTAACTTACATTTTAATAGAATATTAAGACAGAAGAAACTTTCCTAGTGTAATATACAACGTGGAACAAAAGTTAATTAAACGAATAACTGGAGAGTTAAACATAGTTTTAATTAAATTATTACCTCTTTCAAGTATTTATAAACTAACTTCCTTTTATATTCATAATTCATATTTTTAATTGAATGAAGAATATTTAATAATGTATACAAGTACATCTATGAAATAACAGTTGAAATACATTTCAATTATTGAGCTTCCATTACAAATATTAATTTGAAATTATGTTTTATAGAAAGTTATAAAGAGTTAGATTATAAGATTAGGCTTTCAGTTTCTTCCAGCAGCCTGCTTTGAAACCCGTACTCGGGAGGCATATAAAAGAGTCCTTTATATATATTTTCGGGAACACATTTAATTAGAAATAGTGTACATACCACAAAGATACATTTGATTTACTTAAAGTATTTCGTATAGTTATGGCCAAAGAATGTGTTTTTTGAGTATTTTATTATAAAATGAATGTTGAAATAGATCAAAGGTTTTCACTAAACCTTCACATATCAATTAGTCCTTGCAAGTTTTCATACACAATAAGCATTAGTCGATTTGCTTTGAAAGGTATCTTTGTTGAAAACCCTCCATCGCCGTTCTCTTACTGAAGTCATATCAAAAACAATTATTAATATTAATTTGTATGAAATTTAAAATATCAAAATCTATGACGACCAATAACCGTTATATGTATGTCGAGTTTTAAATTTTATTACTTCGTAAAGTTAAAATCAGTTCAGAAATTAAAAACAGAGTTTAGAGAATCGATTTACGAGTATGTTCGTGGTTTTGATATTATTATTTCGATACAAACTGATTTAAATCTAGATTATAAAGGTTTTAGAATATCTTATGTTTGAATACATTAATTTATGTCTGAAAGTCTTAATATTTGTAATTAATAAATCTATAATTTGATTTATAAAAATAAAAGTTTCAATTTCTGAACGTTGTCGACTATAAATTACTTATTTTCCAGCATTTTGAACAAGCAAGTTAGTAGCTCAAATCCGCTCAAGATCGACAGACGCTGCTTTGTCCAAGAAATATACTACTTGAGAGTTCGGTGAGTTAATTTAAATTTAATATTTCCTAATTTAATTTTGAATAAGCTGTATACCAATATTTTATAACCATTTAAATATAAATCATTGCATTTCTAACTCGTATTAAACTACCCTCAACTGTAATTGTAAAAACGGAACTTTAGTTTCAAGTCATTCAGTTCATTTATTAGTCTTTCGGTTAATAAATTCTTTAAATGATTTTATTTTATTATATAAAGCTGTAACTATTAATTTAAATAAAACCTTATTTCAAATATTTAACTGTGATGTCCGTTACTTGTAACTAAGCGATACGGATTTCAATTTGAAAAATTGTAAGAAAAAATCCATTTAAACTAGGAATTATTTTATTAAAGGCTTTATATCTAAAGACGTGATGTTTTAAGAACAGTTTTTGGATTGAAAGATAAGATTGAAGTAATTTTAATTTCCGGTTAACAAAGTTTATAAAATTTTATTTTATTTATTTTTATTTTATTAATATAAATATATCATATATATTATAATCCATTAAAATACGGAGATACAATATAAATGCCAACTTGGCAATTTTTTTACATTCATATTTTTAATGTGGGTAGTTGTGAATCGCGAAGAGTCGGTACGTTAATTTAAATTCGAAATGTTTTTTAGTTGATTTAAAAAGATTTTCATATAATTGTATTTCAAAGTGTTAATATTTACAACAAATTTGTTCTAAAAAGTATGAATGTATATTTTAACTGGAAGCAACATTTCGCTGGCTTCGACTCTTAATTTCTTATGTTAGTGTATAAATAGTTTTTCTATTATTTATTTTAGAATAACAAGTGCTGGTATCTACCATCTACGCATCTGCATCTATTTAAATAAACTAATTATTGTGTATTAGTGTAAATAGGTGTAGCAGATATCAAAGATAACGACGTGATTAAAGCGGTTTACCGACCCATTGAAATAACTCAAACGTTTACGTTCAATATAACTATATCTTTAGTGAGTTATTGTGTCAAAAGAAAATATATTTCAGTCAAAGTAATCTATTATTTTTTTACTTTATTACAATCCTTGATAACGGGAATAAGAATGTAAAAGCAAAACAGCGTAAGACGTCTGTACGTGATGAACTGTCTTCCTTAGTCTCGTCAAAGATGATAACTACCTCGACGTAAACTCGTCTTCTAGAGTTATATCATTAAACCACTCTAAGAATTATTTCCATTGGTTTTAATATAAACATCTCTGCGTTAAAGACTCGCTTCTGAAAACAAATTGTTTCAAATTCAATTCTATTCTTCATCTTCTTCTTTTTAGAAGATTTTTTTTTTTTAGTAGTTCGAAATTTTGTTTTTTTTCCTAATTCGTTTTTGTCAATAAGAACCTTTTCTTTCTGTAATGATTTTTATCTTCACGTTAATATTATTTTGAATATAGCAAGCTTGAGCGACGCTGGCACAAAAGGAAATAGTATTGTAATGAATAGGCTTATCAAGAAAGCTTTCAGTAATTCCTCCATGCTGGTCTACCCTCAAATTGAAATAAGTAAATGACACATTACCATAAGCGAAGGAAACAAACCTTTTGAATATCTCAATAGGTTTAATTTATTTACTATTTACTACTTATAATTTTTTTAATAGTATTATTAGTAATTTTTTTCTACTTTAAAAAATGAAGTGACCGTTCCCTCTTATCCACAGCGACAACATTCAAGGTGTCTTGTAATAACTACATAAATAAGTTGACAATGGCCAAGCCTGAAGAAACTTTAGATAACACCATGGTGAAGGTTGCGAAGAAACTGGGCTACGAAAACTCTCAAGTAGCAATAAAACCAGCAACAAGTCACGGAGCCAATTACACTAGTGTTCTCTATAATGTTACTCTCCAAGCACCTGGGAAGGAAGACCTCCATTTATTCGCAAAAGTTGCACTCGTTGGTCAAAAAATGAGAGCCGCAGATCCATTCAAGATTTTTGATACTGAGCACTTGTTCTATACAACCTTGATTAACATTTATCAACAGTTGGAGATAAAAAATAATGTTCCCGAAGAAGAAAGGTTTGTAACACCCAAGTTTTATGAGGGCTCACTCGAATACATGAAAGAGATCATGATCCTGGAAGATTTATCAGCTAAGGGCTTCTCGACATATGACAGATTACAGTCCATAACCTGGGATTTTGCCGCAAAAAGTTTAGAAAATCTTGCGAAATTCCACGCACTTTCAATTGCATTTGCAGAAGACGATCCTCAAGAATTCAAAAACGTAGTTTCAAAACTAAAACAGGGTGAAAGTTTTGATTCATTAAAGAATTACATAAAAAACGTATCGACAACTGCTCTCAAAGTGATCAAAGAGGAAAATCGTGAGCGATTAGCTAAATTCACCGAGGAATTGTTAAATAAGAAGGTCTTTGAAAACTACTTTCAAGAGCACCGGCGACCATTTATCACCCACAGAGACTACAGACAGAGCAACCTGATGTTTAGGGTGGTTGTAAGTAGTTGCATATTATTTTTATATTTCAATTGTAAACTTAGACTACTTGTACTTAATATGTATTATTACAAAATGCATTTTTATAACGAGATATTCAAATGAAGGCTCTCCTCTGTCTCAAATGTATAGCCCAATTTAATAAGAACACTACAGTTCAAATGTTCTTTTATTACAGTGAAAGGTGAAGTCTTAATGTTATAATAGTTACAAGTCTGATTTGTTCTGGCCATTATAACCGTTATGCTACAGTTTTGAAAACTTTTTCAAGAATATACATTCAACATTCTTTGTACAATTGTTTCAGGATGGAAAAACGGAAGTGGTAGCAATAGACTATCAAACAGTGCAAACCGGAAACCCAGTAGCTGATATAATGTATTTCATCTTCAACGGTTCAGACAAAAAATTTCGGGAACAATATTTCTATAAATCGATAGAACATTATTACGAGGAACTGTGTAAGGCTTTGAAGAGACTGGGACTGAAACCAGAAGTAGTCTACTCTAGAGAGGACTTTGATTATGAACTAAAAAAAGTAAGTTTTGAGCATTAGCTTAATAATATTAGGTGATTTTATGAAATGTGACAAAATACAAGTATAATTTGAGAAAGTGTACAGTTTGTTTAGAGAGATTTTCGTTATATCTAGTGTTTTGTGTAGCATTTCATTTAACTGACCAAAAGACACATTGGGATAAAAATATTGTTAAAGGATTAAAGTAAGCCTCACCCTATCTCCTTACTCTAAATTATGGGCCAATATTGACTACAGATTATTGGAATTTAATTTTGATCTTATGTTTCAAAAATTTGCATGCCAACACGCCTCCTGTCTATTTACGTTCATTACCTTAACTGACGCACCAGAAACGAAAATTATTAAAAATGTTTCTTCAATATAGATAGCGGGTTTCTAATAAAGACTTTTGAAGACTATACTTTTTGGGGAACGAATTTTATATCGTAATATGTTTATTAATTATTGGATCATACAGATAATAAGGCCGGTACTTTTAAGGGTTGTTATTGTAATGGGTCTTGATGTCGGGACTCATTAAAGGGAGAATCTTCCAAATTCCAGATTATGCCAGTGGGGCTGGTTTCGAGCATTTTCTGTCTGCTGGTCATCACGGCGGACAAAGAGAACGTCCCTAAGGTCAGCGAGGATCTGGTGTTCGATGACTTCGCCATCGATCCCAACGACCTCTACATTGAACGGATCAACGATATCGTTGATGACTACATTAAGATGGGAATCATATGAATATTTCATTTTAAACCGTGAATGTCTAGCCAAATTAATGAATTTCCTCAATTGTTTTATAACGTGACTTATAGTATGAATTAATTTTAACGATTGTCCTGTAGTAGTTGAGCTGCTTGTATTAGATGATAGTAATCTTTTTCATAATCATATTTTGACTTTAAGTGACTCTTTGACATGATATTTTAATGATCCCTTATTTGTGTAAGGAATTGAAAGCTAAGACTGAACTTATTGTGTTTTATGGTACATTTATTAACTATTATTCAATGAAACAGATTCTGACGTGCATGGTTTTAACTGATGAAACTTTGAGTGCTATGTGTTTTATGATACGATTATTAAGAATGATATATTTATTGTGTACTTATTATAATACATTTTCTGACATTCAATCTGTTACTGTGTTTCACTTAATACTATTAACACTTTATATTAGTAAAAATGGTACTAATTATGGTATTATTTAATTTATTAAACGCATTTAAGATTAAAAAACAGTACATTTTTCGTCTACCTGGCAATTTCCCAGCTTTAGCCAGGGTCTGCCTTATATGTTGTGAATAGTTTTGGCTAATTGTTTTTACGACCGGTCGCCTGCCTGACATCAACCCTCTATGGGATATATATCAGTGATGTCGTACAAAATCACATTGGTACCTGGCCAGGATCGAACCCGCGCCCTCATGCATGAGAGGCGGGATTTTTAACCACTAGGCCACCTAGCGTTTGATTGATTCACTGACTCAGATTAAAACACAGTACATTATTTTGAGAAATTAATAAAAAATATATGCAACATCATTTTTCTTAAATTAGTTTACGTTACTTTGCCCATTGAAGTACCACTTCTTGACGATAGTCAAGAAGTGGTACAGTGGTAGTGGTAGAAGTGGTAAAGTGGTGTAGTGTAGTCAGCTGGTAGTTTCTAGGTAGGTAGGTAGCTGGTAGCTGTCATAACTACAACAACTGGCCTCTAGTAAATTGAAGGAAACTTTGTAAGTTGATGAATAAATGTGTGTCTACGCTAGATGGCGGTAAGCTACTTCTACAAGGACTTCGTACAAGAAGACATCAATCACAAAATAGTTCAAATCGCAATAAAACGAGACAAAAGATAGCGTAGATATTTTTATTTCATAATTGAACAAATATATTTTTCAAACATAGCTCGAGCTTTTTAATTTCTTATGTTTCGATTTTCGATAGTATTTATTTCTTTCTGCACAGCGATCTTCTGGAACTTTCTTAAGTTATGCAACTTTGACCAAAAGTACTAGTTATTTCTAATAAATGAAAAATACTATGAATGTTTTTCAAATATTACGTATTTCCCATGGTAATTAGTTAAGAGAATATACATATATAATTCGAAAAAAAAGGGTCCCTATTGTACACGGAATTGCCACTGTTTTATGGATCAGAGGGGCTTTTTAAGAAACATTAACCGTTGAAAATTTAATAGGAAAGAGGTTATACACAACATGACAGATTAAAATTAAATTTAGACTGGGTACATGCTTCTAAGAGTTTGCGAAGTCTTCCGAATGTCACTAATTAGGTACTATACATAATTATCAACACAGAATTAACTACCAGGTATTTTTAAGTCGTAGACAATCTTACACTTTATGCTAATGAAATTTGTTTATTTTAATTTGACGGTGAATAACTAAAATAGTAAAATGAAGAACATAATGACGTGCCGTGACGTATCTGAAAAATGATTTCTTTTAAAACTATTTGTAAATATCCAGGAGAGAATTCAAATGAGTTTTAGTACTAAAGGTCAACTGTTTTAAACTCTTATGGGGAAACAGTAGAGAACACTAAAAAAAGTCTTTCTTAGGGAATAGTTAGGACTTAAAATAAACAGCAAGTTGACGTGATGAGGTGATCTTCAACAAATATGTAATAAAATGGTTAAATCTACCTCCGTTAAAAGAGGTTTGTCACGTAGCTGCCAAGACAAAATTACTAAAACTGTTTAAAACAAAATTACTAAATAACAATACAAATACATTATTTTATACGAACAGTCAAAATATATAAACATTAAACAGTTTTAAATCATAAAGGTATCCTTAATTGTAGAGAGAAAAATATTATGTTTGGCGACGTGTTAATGTACCTATGATGTAGTTGTAAAAAATAAAAGTTTTGTTTATGATTTAAAAGAAAAATTTTCAAATGTGTAAAAGAATCTGACATTATTACCGTCTCCCACCACAAGCGTAGCCATTAAATGTGTTTTGTTATCTTTTTTCAACTACCTTCATTAAATTTATTACCTTCTTCAAATTACAATATTTTGTTTTTAATATAAACGTGTACTTATACATTTATAGATCAGATGCAGACAGATACAAACAGCTTTCAAAGCGGAGCAAGCATGCGCAGGACACACTAAAATCCTGTTTGTGTAATACATTTCTAGTAATATTCTTTTACTAAGATAACTATAACAATTAGTTAAATAAATAGTCGCCAGCGTTTTGATAAAACTATTAGTCGAAAATGTGAATTGAAGCAGACATTTCAATAAAATAGAAATGACATATTATAATGTTGAAGCGTATTGAGTTTTTGGAACCTTAATAAGAAATATCAAAAGTAGTCTATACAAGAAAGATAGCATTAAATATGATGTGCAAATTTATTTATCATCTTTAGATTAGGAACACAGGAAAACTACTGTTTTGAATTCATTATCTTTAAGTTTATCTAATTAGTAACATAGTGTAGTGAGAAGAATTGGAACAATTTTTATAAGGGATTCAAGAAAAACAGTATTTTCTTTCCAACAATTTTTTTAATGGTATACGAGAGAATGTATATAGTTATAAAATAATAACCTAAAACCGTTATGAATTTCCAAGATAGTTTCCGACTTATCTTGATAGTTACGAAGAATGGAGTAAGCATCACCAAAGATCTCTCTCTGGGTTTGAATGTTAAAATTTACTATAATAAGAATTTTAACTTAAAAATGTAAAGCTATCTATTCACTTCTAAAATGAAAAATAAGAAAATGGGGATGTATGGATGGGTATGCATAGTAGTTTTTTTTGTTGTTTATTTTGGTGGAACTCTCCGATAATATAGCTCAGGCATCCGAGTAACATTAAAAAGGAAATAGAGACCTTCAGTTGGGGTTATCGCGGGAACGCATCGTAACGGTTCGTTGTTGTTTGAAGAAACATACGTCACACAGACGGTTGGTTCATATATCTATGCCCACAATACTGTGGTCGACAAGAATAAAGTCGGAGATAAAAGCAACTTAGTAAAATATGTTGAGAAATATGATTTTCACCGTCCGCTTTCACTGGCTAAATTTCATATTAAAAAATTCTTGGAGTTGACTTTAGGAACCTGACCACAGTTTTCAAGCTTATTGAAATTTTTTTTGGGTAAAATTTGAACCATTTTATTTTAAAACACATTTTTTGTCAATCATTATTTTTAATACATCCTACCCTCGATGTGTCCTTGTCGATTCATTTGAATTTGTTTTGTTTAATTCGGTTTCAAAATTACTAAGAAATGTTGAATCACAGGCGAAATAGCAGCCGTCGTAGCAGCTAGTGCAGCTACGAATGAAATGAAACAAATCAAGCATAGCTGAGACAAAAGTCAAAGATTAAAATATGACTCTGAAATTAAAACGGTTAAGATTGTTAAGAAACAAAGAGGAAACGAAGACAATGTAGAAGATGAAGAATCCTGTTGTCTTTGTTGTTTAGAACCATATTCAAATATCATCGACAAAGAAATACGGGTGCAATGTCTGGAACACAGCGACTATCTTCATAAAGTTTGCTCTGGTGGGTTTTAATTATATATCACTAACAAACTTTATACTAACAACAAAATTTCTTGTTCTTGTAAGACCTTGTAGATAAAATATATTGATTTCTTAAATGCAGCCTAACCTGAAGTTAAGGTAATTTAATCTTACTTCCAATTCTTAAACATGGACGAGTTTCTTCGATTCTTTCTTTGCCAAGAACCAGTCTAAGATTAAACTAAGAGTCTGTTAACTAAAAGAAGTTGTTTTAACTT
>JAAAKD020000077.1:340113-357574 GCA_010014825.2 Danaus melanippus
AGCATTTTTTGTTATAGAACGATGAAAATGAAAGTCATAATTAATTTAAAATATTAGTGATACAATGATATTTAACAATCATTTAAAAATGTTCGTTTCTTAAACCGATAGATGTTGAGTTCAAAATTACATAGTCTTTGTAATTATTCAAAATTACATAGTCTTTGTAATTAATCAATCTGAGATTAATCAATAGGTTTATTTTAAACATTCCCTGTAACGGTTATAGAAGCGTTTATAAGTAAGCCCTGCAGCGCTAACAAATAACAACTAATTTTATATTGAACGTTTCATATATAAAATACCATATTGCATAACAATATGTCATTAAAATGAGTCATGATTTAAACATTCTGTAGTTTGATTTGTTCGTACGTAGTTTACACCTAGCGGCTTACACATACTAGAAAAAATAATATTTATATATGTGTATGCAAGTTATACAGAAATAATAAACCATAATAATCAAAAATTACCAATGTGATTTTTCCGGGTCATATGTACTTTCTAAGAGTATTTAGACACCAATGATAGACAGCGAAGAA
Organism: Danaus melanippus; assembly: GCA_010014825.2. Classification (NCBI taxonomy): domain Eukaryota; kingdom Metazoa; phylum Arthropoda; class Insecta; order Lepidoptera; family Nymphalidae; genus Danaus; species Danaus melanippus. Next base: position 340,659 of record JAAAKD020000077.1, read on the forward strand.
AAACATCGTGAGGAAACCTGGACTTATAATTTCACAATTATAAGTTTGAAATCACCAACCCGTCGTGAGCAAGTGAGGTGATTAATGCTCAAACCATCTCCATGTGAGAAGAGGCCTGTGCTCTGGGCTCTGATAGGCTTTAACATATTTTTTTTTAATAAAAAATTAGAAATAAGAAGATATATAACAATAAATGGATATAAAAATTTACATTTTTCTAAGTACGAGTAAAGATCATTTTGTGCGATTCGAAAACAATGATGACACTTGCAAGGTTACGAAAATATTTAGGAATTAATTGTTTACTGTCCCATATAATCTTCTATTTTCATAGAAAATAAAATTTCAATCGAGCATTAACATACCTACTGACGAAAATTGAAAAAAATAACCTGAAAACGTTTGTGACGTTTTATACAAGGAGTAGATATATTGTCATCGGCTTAATTAATATAATTTATTGTTCTGATTTCTTGATGTTACGGATTAAATAGTATTCTTGTAGTTCTCTGAGCGACCTCACGATGATGTCTTTAGTTTTCTATGCTAAGACCGTTCAAATGAATTAAGATTACTTTCAATTCAATTCATAAGGTATTTTGTATTTTAAGTTTAACGGTCTGAATGACCCAGTATCCTTAATGCCGTACCACTTTTTTGTTTTCTCTCTGTTAATGACCACTCCGGATAACGTGTACTTGGAACTTCAAAAAAGAGTCAAATGCCAATCGTGAAGCCAAACAACAACACAACCTAATGGATGTTTCTTCGATGAAGTTATCGTCAAGGCACTCCTCTTGTTCTGTATGATAACAGATTGTCCTCTTTTTCTAGAAACTAACTCGTCACTATTTTTTATCAAAGTCCAGTAAGCCGAGTCCAGGTAAGTAAAGTCGACATCGTCACGCCACGTGCGACGTTTTAAAAGATTTTCATTAATAAATCTTCGAACATTATAGTGTTAACGTAGGTTTCGGAGTGAGAAACGGGAAGCGATTCGTGTGCGACTTGGACTTACAATGAACCTAATATTACTGTTGTCTTAATCCTCCGAGTCACGAAAGTATGTACCTAAGAACGATTACGATCTGTTCATCACCGCTTTATAAAAGTTATTTAAATCGGAATATCCAGTGGAGTTCCAAACATTCTTATTATTATTATTATTTGAAAACAACAGACAAGGATAACAAAATAACTTATTTGTCTATGCATAACCTGCTATCTAATACTTTTTATTAAACCGAATAACATCACCTTTCTTTTAGTTCACTCTCAACTGCTCACACACCTTCCCTTTGCAATTATTTTAATATATTCATCAAACAACAACAACTGACAACGACAAATTCAAACGACCATTAGAAATGTACTTACTAGTAATTAATTTCGTTACACACATCACCAGTTATTATTTTCCATAATTCGTTAATAAATGAATTCACTACTTCCTAATTATGTCTGTAAACATTTGTATTTCGTAATGTATGATTAAAGAAATGTGAATAAGAATTAAACAATATAGGTTTAGTTATTATATGAGTAGGATAAGCGGTGCTTATTTGTATCTATGGTGTGCACGCCACTATTCAACAGTCCATTTTGGGGCGTGCACTCAACACTCACTGAGCTGATAGTCCTTTGGTTTCATGTTCGTAGCAATATATCCAGTTTTGTTCATCTGTAACGATGTGAAATAAAGCATTTGAGTCACCGCAGTCGAATTTACCTAACATTTGGCGACCCGAGTCCATGCGAAGGTGTTTCTGGTCGTCGGTTAAAATATGGAGAATCCATCGGGTTCAAAGCTTCCTGATGCCTAAATGTTATTGTAATATTTTTTAAATTTAAATATACAAATGCCTAGGCTTGCCTACGGGCAAGCAGATACGTCTGCTGATAAGTCACTCTCTTATCTTCTATCATGCGTTATCCTCAGTAGTAGCTGTTAAAGAAAGTCCGTCACGCAGATCATCGTAGAGATTGCTACGTACACGCTTCAACTCGTTAAACAAATTGTAAATAGTGCGCGAGATGGGACTTCATTGAGAAATACTAATCGTAGCCTATCGTAGCTTTGTGGTTGAGTAAGCCCACAACAAAAGTCAATAGTCATAATAAATCACCGACCGATAATTCTCTCGAGTTAGGTTCATTTTCAAGAGTAACGAGTTTTGTAGATTTGCCACCAATTCACTAAAACAAATGACAAATGAGTCCAACATACTATATTGGTTTCCAAAGAGTTCAAAAGCAAAATTTCATTAGCAATGTTTCTAACGCGCTAATTCTAATTATTTTCAGTGTTACCCGCGTATATATAGACTTCTTTAATGGCATGTCGCATTGTTTTTAACAAATTGTCAATTGTCCATACCGCTGTTTAGGGCCTTTCGATTTTGGGAACATGATTGTCGTCTTTCACTGATATATGGTCTTATTGGTCGCCACTGCTGTTTAGATCTGGGTTGTCCAATTACTGAAGCTTTCCCGCTTGTCTCGCTTTGTCCCGCTTTTAGAGTAACTAGTTTTTTCCAGACCGTATTACTTCTGGTTTGATCAAGTTTTCGAGTACCTTCTATCACTCGCTGAAACTATTGGTCTTCCCAGGTTATATGAATTAATGTAATAACTTTGGTTTTAAGCCACTCATGTATTTTGGAACTTAAAGAACTTGTATTATTTCTCAAACGCTTGATTGGAGACTGAGATACACCCTAACTAAAAGTGTTAGTGAATATAGTGTTTCTAGCGTCGTCTATTTATAGATTTCAAACCTCAACTGTAATTCAGTGAAACCTAGAGCATTATTTCTTGACTTTCGTTTTAAAGGTATTCGTTTAAAGCTCACCTGCCGAACAATTTACATCTAATCAAGTTACTCCACATTTAGAACTCATCTACAGGTCGAAGGTGAAGTCGCGGTTAATGTTGACGCTAAGTCCTCCATTATTCAGAAAATTTATAGCAGTCAGAGGAGGCAGTCTAAGGTGCTCGAGTATTTTAGACTATATATATTGGTGGATGGGAATAGTAAAGTTAGATATCGCTATGTCGATACTCTCAGAATGAGGGTAATAATGTATTGGTAAATGTAAATCGAATTTGAAAATATTTAAAGCTTTTTATTTATATGTAAGCTTCAGTTTTAAGTATTTTGTTTTAATATGTGAAGAGTTTTGCTCTTGAATCATTTATATCTTCTCGCCACAAGTCCTATCGTTGTTCCGTTGTCTTTAAGGCGTGAGATATGTATTATGTAATGGATGACCAAGAAAGACAAGTTATACTTTTTTCTCCGAATATAGTTTATGTTTTCTTAGGATGAATTTTTGGCTTACTAAATTATAGCGAATTATTACATTTAAGCCGTTACTGTTTCAAAATGAAATACTTATTAGTTTAGTGATCACCATTACATTCAGACGGTATCATTTTAAACTCTAGTTTCCTTTACAGATTTCTTCCTCAATTTTATTTATTTACGATGGACAAACCAGAATCCTCAATGGACAAACCCGACCAAACATTAAGAGAAACTCTTGAAAAAGTTGCGGAAGAACATGGCTATGAAAACTATCATATAATTCACAAAGCCATTTCAACCGAGGGAGCTAACTACACCACTGTTTTATATCAAGCATCTATAAAAGCTCCAGAGAAAGAGGAACTCAAATTATTCGCGAAAGTCGCTGCCGTTGGAGAAAATATGAGAGCGGTCACGCCTTTAAAGTTGTTTGAGACGGAGAGCGTGTTCTACAACAAGTTGAATGACAAATATAAAGAGTTAGAAGAAAAATATGACATCCCCGCAGAACACCGATTCGTAACACCGACATTCTACGGCGAATCAAGAGAATATCTGAGGGAAACTTTGGTGTTAGAAGATTTGACAGCTCAGGGTTTCACGACACACGACAGGTTTCAATCTATAGATTGGGAGTACGCCTCTAAAGGTTTAGAAAATCTTGCGAAATTTCACGCCTTATCGATAGCGTTCTCAGTGTACGACCCAGACGGATTCAAAGAGATGGCTGTTCTGAAAGGCCACCGTGATGTGGACGCAGCGCTGGGTTACTTCAAGAACGTCGTAACAAATGCTACTCTAGTGACCAAGGAAGCGAACAGAGAACGTTTTTCCAAATTTATGAACGAATTAATTGATAGTAAAGACATTGATAGATATTATCGATATCGTACGCGCCCTGTTATCATTCACGGTGACTACAGGCCAAGCAATTTAATGCACAGAATTTTAGTAAGTACATATTCACATAAATAATATATCTAATAAAATAAAATTCAACATGGCATACTGTTTTTAATATAAATTTGACCGTTTAGAAGTGTATGTTTAATACAAGAAAGTCACTTTTAACTTTTAATTTTTGACAACATACTCTTTGAAATTTTCAAAAGTATAGATAAACAGAATCTTCTCTGATGACTTGTAAGATAGAACTTTAAGTCAATAAATAAAATGAGTAAAAACCTGTTGTAGGACAACGGTATCGAGATAGTGGCCGTTGATTACCAGACCCTGGAGATGGCGAATCCCATTATTGATATCTTATTTTTTATATTCGTCGGGTCTGATAAGCAGTTCCGGGATCAACATTTCCACCATTGCTTACATCACTACTATGATGAATTGTCCAACGCCCTAAAGAGGTTTAGACTTAACCCTGAGGAAGTGTACTCCAGGGAGGATTTCGACACGGACTTCAAAGAGGTATAGCATCTTGTATGAGTTCAGTCACACATGTAGGTATAATCTTTATCATCTTTTGAAACTGTTCTCGTCTTCCTGCTTCCAGGTTCTGCCCATAGGTCTATTGCTGAGCGTGTTCTGCTTGCTGGTAGTGACCGTGCAAAAGGAAGACGTACCCGTGATAAAAGAGGACCTCGTCATCGACGACTTCTCCATCGACCCCAACGTGATGTACACCGAGCGACTCAATGACGTCATCGATGAATATGTTAACATGGGAGTTATTTAAATATTATCGATTAAAAGGACATGCAAATATGAAAAATATTTAAAGGACGTACTAATATATATTTCAGTGTTATTTATTTAATATTCAGAGTATATCACTACTCACTAGTATCAAAACAAATGTTCTCCTATCAAAGTTCTGTATTACAAATTAATGGTGTAGTTTCAATAAATCATGTATGAACTACTTATTATCTTTTTGTTGTTGGTTTTCTTTACGGAAGCCTTCCATCCAAATATAAACATTTAATATAGCGGACATTGTCTGCACTTCGAAGTCAACAAAAGGATAGCTGAACTGTTTGCACCAAAATTGGTATGAAATTCATTTCAAGACTTATTTTTGAACACTTAATGAGTGTTTTTTAATTAAAAGGAAATAATATGTTTTATATACATATAATAAATAAGATACAATGAGAAAATATAATTAAATCAATATTTTTATGCAATTATATAATAAGTAGATTCAAGTACTGAGAACATTTAAGTATTCAAAGTTAATGACCGTTGATTCTTATCGTCTAACGTGTCCTTTGTTATTATGTCAGCTCGACTCCGTACATCATAATTTGAGGGTATTTATCTATACATATATCTCCAATGAACACGATTCCTGACGCCGAGGTGTTTAACATAACCTTTACAATTGTCTTATGTACGAGTAGGTAGGAAAATTCTACCCTATTAGTGCAGAATACAATTATTATTTGCATTTTTATTGTATGTGTTGTATTCGTACCTAATAAGTAACTATAATTGATTGTAAATTATATTTTTCCTCGTAACAGCGCCAATCAATATAAGACGCCATTTTATTGTACGGACAACATTTTTATTTTCTTTATATAACAATAACATAATATTATTTTTAAAGTATGGACTGTTTTATTAAAATTATATTATAAATTGGTTTTGTTTAATTTCTTATTCAAATGTAGTCTTTTGTTTTGTATGACACCACTGGTTTCTGTCCCTCTGCAGCAGTCTACTCATCAATGTTGTTTGGATTTTGAATTAATTCACTCATAATGCATTGCAATATATTTGCAATAGAAGTATTGTTAACCGACTTTAAAAATTATCAAATTTTATCTCTTTATTCGAGACGAAACCTCTTAGCATTCAATGGATTCACCGTGCGGGTGGCGGGTCCATCGCGTTACAGGGAGAGGAGCTTCAATATTGTCTGGGATTTTATTTTCTCTTTTTTTCCTGTGCGTATGTTAGAAGAGGACTCCGTTGTTTTGAATAGATTTTGTAGTTGTAGTCCACCAAATAGGTAATGGCAGTATAGGGATAATTAAAGGAACGTTCTTACTTCGTACCGATGTAGTTTCTAAGTTCTTAGAAATATAATCGATAAATTCTCTCGAGAGTCTTATTCTGGTTTAATTTTCGTGATAAAACATTTTTTTGTTATTATTTTATTTAAAAACTGTTATTTTATTTTATTTCACTAATAGGGTTTATGAAAGTCAGTGGTGGCCTAGTGGTTAAAAGGGCCCGCCTCTCATGCATGAGGGCGCGGGTTCGAATCCCGGCAAGTACCAGAATCCCGGCAAGTACCAATGTGATTTTTCCGAGTCACATGTACTTTCTAAGAGTATTTAGACATCACTGATTAATGCATTCCCAAAGAGGGTTGATGTCAGGCAGGCGGCCGGTCGTAAAAACAATTAGCCAAAACTATTCACGACATGTAAGGCAGACCCTGGCTAAAGCTGGGAAATTGCCAGGTAGAAGAAGAATAGGGTTTATGAAAAAAAATTTTTTTGTTAAAAATGGAATGATCATATTTAAGTTTTATAACAAAACATTTTTGTTTTTTTTAGGTATAATTAAAAAGTTATATAAAATTAATTTTTTTTTTAATCCAACACCGAAAACCTGCAGACAGTTCCTGAGCACACCCGAGAGCGTGTGCGGTCACAATGCTAATGTCTCCTCATTGTAGTATACAGTTGATTCAGTGTTTGTCGTTTAACCGATAACATCTCGTTATTATTGTGAATATAACGATAAATATATTAAAAATGTCGAACCATAAATTGAATAATAAAATTCAATAACAAACATTTTCAACTATTCCCCAAATCGCAACTTTAAGAATCAAATCAAATTTTTTAAATGTTTTTCACATCAATTATGAATATAATCTGTTTTATAGTTGTAAAATAAATTAAAAAAATCGATATTTTTTATTTCAAAAACCTAATTCAGTCTTAAACTATCCCCGTACTAAATTTCATACATCCAAATCGATCAAATTGTTTTTAAATTCATTCCGACCACACAAGCCGTGATGTTTCGTGAATCATACTTTTTATAACTACCCACCACATTAAATAATATAATTATCATCGACTTGAAACTGACTTTTTGTTTTTTTTATTAAAAAAAATATAAATGAAGTGATAACGAAGGATTTGTTTCAATATAAATAATGAGAGCTCTTAAATAATGATTCTAGGTTAGCACAAGAACAATCTCAGTGCTGTAGTAAAAAGTGATAAGTTCACTATTAAATATATTGAATCAATTACACGTTAATAATACTATTAGCAAAATATAAGAAATTAATATAAACCTACCCACAGAACAAGGTACTTTATATATATCACGTACCCAAGTATTGAAGTCTTACTAAATTATTAGAACAAAGAATACCTATTACCTACATCAGCAACCTGTTACATGACAAACGTTCCCCAAACAATGATAGTTGAAATAAAATGAAAGAAACATACTGAAATGAAACAATAAACTTTATCTGCGTGTCATTTAACAGACTGCCTGACTACCGACATACGACCAGATCTCAGTTAATACACTGTTAACTACAAGATATTCATATATCTATAGTTTATTGGAGTGAAATAATACACAGAATCTGTTATTAAAAAATATATTAATGGAGTCTGGAGACCAGGTCCCTAGACCAGGACACCGTGAGACACCAGATGAATGACGATGAATCCCTGATCTACAGTTCATAATGAAATACTTTAAATATAGTTATGCTCTCATAAAAATGATTATTAATTATCAAACAAGTAAAAATATATACAAATGATGGATTTTTTAAAATTTTAATTACCCACTATCACATTGACTTGTAAACATACAATAAAAAGGTAATTAACTTAACACAGACCTTGTTAACTTACACTTTAATAGAATATTAAGACAGAGGAAACTTCCCAAATGGAATATACAACGTAGATTAAAAGTTAATTAAAGGAATAACATGAAAGTTAAAGATAGTTTTAATTAAATTATTACCTCTTTCAAGGATTTATAAACTAACTTCCTTTAATATTTGTAATTCATATTTTTAAGTGAATAAACAATATTTAATAATGTCAAGTACATATAAGAAATAACAGTTGAAATAGATTTCAATTATTGAGCTTCCATTGTCAATATTTAATTTGACATGATATTTTATAGAAAGTTATAAACAAGATAAGGCTACCAGTTAGTTCCGGAAGTCTGCTTTGAAACCCGTGCTTGGGTGGCATATTAGAGATTCTTTTTTATATTTTCGAGAATAAATTTAATTAAAAATAGTTTACATAGAAAAGTCTACATACCACAAAGATACAATGTACCTACATTTGATTTATTTAAAGCATTTCGCATAGTTATGGCCAAAGAACGCGTTTTTAGAGTTTTATAAAATGAATGTTGAAATAGATCATCAAAGACGTTCATTAAACCTTCACACATCAATTAGTCCTTGCAAGTTTTCATACACAATAAGCATTAGTCGATTTGCTTTGGAAAGTATCTTTGTTGAAAACCCTCCAACGCCGTTCTCTTACTGAAGTCATATCAAATATAATGATTAATATTAATTTGTATTAAATTTAAAATATCAAAATCTATGACGACCAATAACCGTTATATGTATGTCGAGTTTTAAATTTTATTACTTCGAAAAGTTAAAATCAGTTCAGAAATTAAAAACAACGTTTAGAGATTCGATTTACGAGTATGTTGGTGGTTTTGATGTTATTATTTTGATATAAATGTAGATTATAAAGTATTTAGAATATCTTATGTTTGAATACATTAATTTATGCCTGAAGGTCTTAATATTTGTAATTAATAATTTATAATTTGATTTATAAAAATAATAGTTTAAATTTTTGAACGTTGTCGACTATAAATTACTTATTTTCCAGCATTTTGAAGAAGCAAGTTAGTAGCTCAACTCCGCTCACGATCGACAGACGTTGGTTCGTTCAAGGAATATACTATTTGAGAGTTCGGTGAGTTAATTTAAATTTAATATTTCCTAATTTAATTTTGAATAAGCTGTATAAACATTATTTTATAACCAATGCATTTCCAACTCGTGTTAAACTACCCTCAACTGTGATTGTAAAAACTGAACATTAGTTTCAAGCTATTTATTAGTTTTTCGATTAATAAATTGTTTAAATGATATTTTTTATCGCATAAATCTGTAATTATTAATTGAAATAAAACCTTATTACGAATACTTTACTAAAGGATACGGATTCAAATTGAAAAATTGTAAGAAAAAATCCATTTAAACTACGAATTATTTTATTAAAGCCTTTATATCTTAAGACGTGATGTTTTAAGAACAGTCTTTGGATTGAAAGATAAGGTTGAAGTAATTTTAATTTCCGGTTAATAGAGTTTATAATATTTTAAATATAAATGTATCATATATTATAATCCATTAAAATACGGGGATACAATATAAATGCCAACTGGGCATTTTTTTTGCATTAATTTTTTTAATGTGGGTAGTTGTGAATCGCAAAGAGTCGGTACGTTAATTTAAATTCGAACCGTTTTTTAGTTGATTTAAAAAGATTTTCAAATAATTATATTTCAAAATGTTTATATTTAAAACAAATTGGTTCTAAAAAGTATGCATGTATATTTTATCTGGACGCCGTAGCAACACTTCGCTGTCTTCAACACTTTATTTCTTATGTTAGTGTACAAATAGTTTTTCTATTAATTATTTTAGAATAACAAGTGCTGGTATCTACCATCTACGCATCTGCATCTATTTAAATAGAGTAATTATTGCGTGTAGATAGGTGCAGTAGATATTAAAGATAACAACGTGATTAAAGCGGTTTACCGACCCATTGGAATAACTCAAACGTTTACGTTCAATATAACTATATCTTTAGTGAGTTATTGTGTCAAAAGGAAATATGTTTCAGTCAAAGTGAACTATTATTTTTTAACTTTATTACAATCCTTGATAACGGGAATAAGAATGTAAATAAAACAGCGTAAGACGTCCGTTCGTGATGAACTGTTTCCTCAGTCTCGTCAAAAATGGTAACTCGTCGTAAACTCGTCTTCTAGAATTATATCATTATACCACTCTAAGAATTATTTCCATTGGTTTTAATGTAAACATCTCTTTGTTAAAGACTCGGTTAAATATTATTCTTGTTCCTTTTAGTAATTCTTTTTTTTTTTAGTTGTTCGAAATTTTGTTATTTCCTGTTTCGTTTTTGTTAATAAGATACATTTTCTTTCTGTAATGTTTTTTATCTTCACGTAAATATTATTTTGATATAGCCAGCGTGAACGACGCTGGCACAAAAGGAAATAGTTTTGTAATGAATAGGCTTATGAAGAAAGCTTTCAGTATTTCCTCTATGCTGGTCTACCCTCAAATTGAAATAAGTATATGACACATTACCATAACCGAAGGAAACAAACCTTTTGAATATCTTCGATAGGTTTAATTTATTTAGTATTTACTACTTATATTTTTTTATTTTTTTAAAGTATAATTAGTTAATTTTTCTTCCATTTCAATTAATAATAAAAAGAAATACTTTTTAAAATAAAGTGATCGTTCCCTCTTATCCACAGCGACAACAGTCAAGGTGTCTTGTAATAGATACATGAATAAGTTCACGATGGCCAAGCCTGAAGGAACTTTGGATAACACCATGGTGAAGGTTGCGAAGAAACTGGGCTACGAAAACTCTCAAGTAGCAGTAAAACCAGCAACAAGTCACGGAGCCAATTACACTAGTGTTCTCTATAATGTTACTCTCCAAGCCCCTGGGAAGGAAGACCTCCATTTATTCGCAAAAGTTGCACTCGTTGGTCAAAAAATGAGAGCCGCAGATCCCTTCAAGATTTTTGATACTGAGCACTTGTTCTATACAACCTTGATTAACATTTATCAACAGTTGGAGATAAAAAATAATGTTCCTGAAGAAGAAAGGTTTGTAACACCCAAGTTTTATGAGGGCTCACTCGAATACATGAAAGAGATCATGATCCTGGAAGATTTATCAGCTAAGGGCTTCTCGACATATGACAGATTACAGTCCATAACCTGGGATTTTGCCGCAAAAAGTTTAGAAAATCTTGCGAAATTCCACGCACTTTCAATTGCATTTGCAGAAGACGATCCTCAAGAATTCAAAAACGTAGTTTCAAAACTAAAACAGGGTGAAAGTTTTGATTCATTAAAGAATTACATAAAAAACGTATCGACAACGGCTCTCAAAGTGATCAAAGAGGAAAATCGTGAACGATTAGCTAAATTCACAGAGGAATTGTTAAATAAGAAGGTCTTTGAAAACTACTTTCAAGAACACCGGCGACCATTTATCACCCACAGAGACTACAGACAGAGCAACCTGATGTTTAGGGTGGTTGTAAGTAGTTGCATATTATTTTTATATTTCAATTGAAAACTTAGACTACTTGTACTTAATATGTATTATTACAAATGCATTTTTATAACGAGATATTCAAATGAAGGCTCTCCTCTGTCTCAAGGTATGTATAGCCTAATTTAATAAGAACACTACAGTTCAAATGTTGTTTTATTAGAGTGAAAGGTGAAGTCTTAATGTTATAATAGTTACAAGTCTGATTTATTCTGGCCATTATAACCGTTATGCAACAGTTTTGAAAACTTTTTCAAGAATGTACATTCAACATTCTTTGTACAATTGTTTCAGGATGGAAAAACGGAAGTGGTAGCAATAGACTATCAAACAGTGCAAACCGGAAACCCAGTAGCTGATATAATGTATTTCATCTTCAACGGTTCGGACAAAAAATTTCGGGAACAATACTTTTATAAATCGATAGAACATTATTACGAGGAACTTTGTAAGGCTTTGAAGAGACTGGGACTGAAACCAGAAGAAGTCTACTCTAGAGAGGACTTTGATTATGAACTGAAAAAAGTAAGTTTTGAGCATTAGCTTATTAATATTAGGTGACTATGAAATTTGACAAAATACAAGTATAATTTGAGAAAGTGAACAGTTTGTTTAGAGAGACTTTTGGCATATCTAGTGTTTTGTGTAGCATTTCATTTAACTGACCAAAAGACACATTGGGATAAAAATATAGTTAAAGGCTTAAAGTAAGCTTTTCACCCTATCTCTTCACTCTAAATTACGGGCTAATATTGACTACCGATTATTGGAATTTTATTTTGATCTTATGTTTTAAAAATTTGCATGCCAACACGCCTCCTGTCTATTTACGTTTATTACTTAACTGACGCACCAGAAACGAAAATTATTAAAAATGTTTCTTCAATATAGATAGCGGGTTTCTAATAAAGACTTTTGGAGACTATACTTTTTGGGGAACGAATTTTATATCGTAATATGTTTATTTATTATTGGATCATACAGATAATAAGGGCGGTACTTTTAAGGGTTGTTACTGTAGTGGGTCTTGATGTCGGGACTCATTAAAGGGAGAATCTTCCAAATTCCAGATTATGCCAGTAGGGCTGGTTTCGAGCATTTTCTGTCTGTTGGTCATCACGGCGGACAAAGAAAACGTCCCTAAGGTCAGCGAGGATCTGGTCTTCGATGACTTCGCCATCGACCCCAACGACCTCTACATTGAACGGATCAACGATATCGTTGATGACTACATTAAGATGGGAATCATATGAATATTTCATTTTAAACTGTGAATGCCAAATTAATGAATTTCCTCAATTGTTTTATGACGTGCCTTATAGTATGAATTAATTTTAACGATTGTCCTGTAGTAGTTGAGCTGCTTGTATTAGATGATGACTATTGAATGATACTAATCTTTTTCATAATCATATTTTGACTTTAAATGACTCTTTGACATGATATTTTAATGACCCCTTATTTGTGTAAGGAATTGAAAGCTAAGACTGAACTGATTGTGTTTTATGGTACCTTTATTAACTATTATTCAATGAAACAGATTCTGACGTGCATGGTTTTAACTGATGAAACTTTGAGTGCTATGTGTTTTATGATACGATTATTAAGAATGATATATTTATTGTGTACTTATTATATAAATGTGATGACTAATAAATTTTCTGACATTCAATCTATTACTGTGTTTCACTTAATACTATTAACACTTTATATTAGTAAAAATGGTACTAATTATGTTATTATTTAATTTATTAAACGCATTTAAGATTAAAAAACAGTACATTCTTCTTCTACCTGGCAATTTCCCAGCTTTAGCCAGGGTCTGCCTTACATGTTGTGAATAGTTTTGGCTAATTGTTTTTACGACCGGTCGCCTGCCTGACATCAACCCTCTATGGGATATATATCAGTAACGTCTTACAAAATCACATTGGTACCTGGCCAGGATTGAACCCGCGCCCTCATGCATGAGAGGCGGGCCTTTTAACCACTAGGCCACCTAACGTTTGACTGATTCACTGACTCTGATTAAAACGCAGTACATTATTTTGAGAAATTAATAAAAAAATATATGCAACATCATTTTTCTTAAATTAGTTTACTTTACTTTGCCCATTGAAGTACTACTTCTTGACAATAGTCAAGAAGTGGTGTAGTGTAGTCAGCTGGTAGTTTCTAGGTAGGTAGGTAGCTGGTAGCTGTCATAACTAAAACAACTGGCCTCTAGTAAATTGAAGGAAACTTTGTTAGTTGATGAATAAATGTGTGTTAACGCTAGATGGCGGTAAGCTACTTCTACGAGGACTTCGTACAAGAAGACATCAATCACAAAATAGTTCAAATCTCAATAAAACGAGACAAAAGATAGCGTAGATATTTTTCTTTCATAATTAAACAAAAATATTTTTCAAACATAGCTCGAGCTTTTTAATTTCTTATGTTTCGATTACCTTACAGCCAGGATGGGTGAATGTTATAAGTATTTATTTCTTTCTGCACAGCGATCTTCTGGAACTTTCTTAAGTTATGCAACTTCGACCAAAAGTACTAGTTATTTCTAATAAATGAAAAATACTATGAATGTCTTTCAAATATTACGTATTTCCCACAGTAATTAGTTAAGAGAATATACATATATAATTCGAAAAAAAAGGGTCCCTATTGTACACGGAATTGCCACTGTTTTATGGATCAGAGGGGCCTTTTAAGAAACATTAACCGTTAAAAATTAAATAGGAAAGAGGTTATACACAACATGACAGATTAAAATTAAATTTAGACTGGGTACATGCTTCTAAGAGTTTGCGAAGTCTTCCGAATGTCACTAATTAGGTACTATACATAATTATCAACACAGAATTAACTATCAGGTATTTTTAAGTCGTAGACAATCTTACACTTTATGCTAATGAAATTTGTTTATTTTAATTTGACGGTGAATAACTAAAATAGTAAAATGAAGCACATAATGACGTGCATGTATCTGAAAAATGATTTCTTTTAAAACTAATTGTAAATATCCAGGAGAGAAGTTAAATGAGTTTTAGTACTAAAGGTCAACTGTTTTAAACTCTTATGGGGAAACAGTAGAGAACATTACAAAAATCTTTCTTAGGAAATAGTTAGGACTTAAAATAAACAGCAAGTTGACGTGATGAGGTGATCTTCAACAAATATGTAATAAAATGGTTAAATCTACCTCCGTTAAAAGAGGTTGTCACGTAGCTGCCAAGACAAAATTACTAAAACTGTTTAAAACAAGATTACTAAATAACAATTCAAATACATTATTTTATACGAACAGTCAAAATATATAAACATTAAACAGTTTTAAACCATAAAGGTATCCTTAATTGTAGAAAGAAAAATATTATGTTTGGCGACGTGTTAATGTACCTATGATGTAGTTGTAAAAAATAAAAGTTTTGTTTATGATTTAAAACAAAAATTTCCAAATGTGTAAAAGAATCTGACATTATTATGGTCTCCCGCCACAAGCGTAGCGTTTAAGTGTGTTTTGTTATCTTTTTTCAACTACCTTCATTAAATTTATTACCTTCTTCAAATTACAATATTTTGTTTTTAATATAAACGTGTACTTAAACATTTATAGATCAGATGCGATCTGTCTAGTCTATGTCTAGATGCAGACAGATATAAACAGCTTTCAAAGCGGAGCAAGCATGCGCAGGACACACTAAAATCCTGTTTGTGTAACACATTTCTAGTAATATTCTTTTACTAAAATAACTATAACAATTAGTTAAATAAATAGTCGCCAGCGTTTTGATAAAACTATTAGTCGAAAATGTGAATTGAAGCAGACATTTCAATAAAATAGAAATTACATATTACAATGTTGAAGCGTCTTGAGTTTTTGGAACCTTAATAAGAAATATCAAAAGTAGTCTATACAAGAAAGATAGCATTAAATATGATGTGCAAATTTATTTATCATCTTTAGATTAGGAACACAGGAAAACTACTGTTTTGAATTCATTATCTTTAAGTTTATCTAATTAGTAACATAGTGTAGTAAGAAGAATTGGAACAATTTTTATAAGGGATTCAAGAAAAACAGTATTTTCTTTTAAACAATTTTTTCAATGGTATACGAGAGAAAGTATATAGTTATAAAATAATAACCTAAAACCGTTATGAATTTCCAAGATAATTTCCGACTTATCTTGATACTTACGAAGAATGGAGTAAGCCTCACCAAAGATCTCTCTCTGGGTTTGAATGTTAAAATTTACTATAATAAGAATTTTAACTTAAAAATGTAAAGCTATCTATTCACTTCTAAATTGATAAATAAAAATGGGGATGTATGGATGGGTATGCATAGGAGTTTTTTTGTTGTTTATTTTGGTGGAACTTTCCGATAATATAGCTCAGGCATCCGAGTAACATTAAAAAGGAAATAGAGACCTTCAGTTGGGGTTATCGCGGGAACGCATCGTAACGGTTCTTTGTTGTTTGAAGAAACATACGTCACACAGACGGTTGGTTCATATGTCTATGCCCACAATACCGTGGTCGACAAGAATAAAGTCGGAGATAAAAGCAAGTTAGTAAAATATGTTGAGAGATATGATTTTCACCGTCCGCTTTCTCTGGCTGAATTTCTTATTAAAAAATTCTTGGAGTTGACTTTAGAAACGTGACCACAGTTTTCGAGCTTATTGAAATTTTTTTTGGGTAAAATTTGAACCATTTTATTTTAAAACACATTTTCTGTCAATCATTATTAATACATCCTACCCTCGATGTGTCCTTGTCGATTCATTTGAATTTGTTTTGTTTAATTCGGTTTCAAAATTACTAAGAAATCTTGAATCACAGGCGAAATAGCAGCCGTCGTAGCAGCTAGTGCAGCTACGAATGAAATGAAACAAATCAAGCATAGCTGAGACAAAAGTCAAAGATTAAAATAGGACTCTGAAATTAAAACGGTTAAGATTGTTAAGAAACAAAGAGGAAACGAAGACAATGTAGAAGATGAAGAATCCTGTTGTCTTTGTTGTTTAGAACCATATTCAAATATCATCGACAAAGAAATATATTGATTTCTTAAATGCAGCCTAACCTAAAGTTAAGGTAATTTAATCTTACTTCCAATTCTTAAACATGGACGAGTTTCTTCGATTCTTTCTTTGCCAAGAACCAGTCTAAGATTAAACTAAGAGTCTGTTAACTAAAAGAAGTTGTTTTAACTT